>CM051833.1:38292235-38653037 GCA_028451465.1 Erethizon dorsatum | reverse complement strand
CCTAAAGGGCTGAATAACAGGCCACTGCAGGCATCGACACCTTTCATTTTTCCATTCCTGCACTGATGGACATTTGGGTCATCCCCACTGGGCATCTGTATCAGTGGGTCCTCTACGTGGCTCTGACAGTCAGCAACTTGAGGACCACCAGAATATGTGCTATCCTTACTGAGTTATGTTTTCGTGGACCAGGTTTAGAGAAAGATCAGATATGTCATCATCTGAAAAGATGCAACTGTTATTATTCTCATGTATCTTCATGTAAGTATATAGAACAGCTGGACTCTGGTGCCAATGAAATACCTTCTATTTTAGCCAAATATTTGTAGTCTTCTGTTAGGATAAAAGGTTTCATGGCTCTGGTAGCAGCTAATGTTAAAATAAATACAGGAGTGTACATATTCAAAATGTTTGGGGCCAGAAAAGTTACAGAGTTCAGATTTTTTCAGATCTTGGAATATTTGCATATATATGAGGCATCTTGAGGATAGGATCCAATTTGAACCAAAAAATCATTTATATTTCATATGTAACTTACAGACAAAGGTATAAGGCATTTTGTACAGTATTCCAGTTGATTTTGTGCATGAAACAAAGCTTCATGGCATAGAAATTTCCACTTGTGGTGCCATGTCAGTGCTCACAGTGTGAGGTTCTGAGGCTTTTTGGAGTTTGTATTTAACAAGTGGCCATGCTCTGTCTGTAATTCTGTGAACACAGAAAGGCAGGGTGCTCACCTTCCCCGCTCTGTGTTCAGGGACAGCACAGGGGGAGCTTGAAACCCACAGCATGGGAGTAACTGCACCTCCAATGTCAGAACGTGCACCAGCAGGGCTTCACCTTAGAGAGTCCATTAAGCACGAGCAGCACAATGCTGACAATATGCCAGGTGTTCAGGATTTTTCTTCCAATGTCACTGATGAAAGAAATACAGTTTAAAAAGAGAAGCCTTTGCTCACAAGTGAAAATCCAGAAGCCAGCAGTTCCATGAGACTTGGGGAGCTCTGGTGATCCTTGCCTGCTCCAGTTGGGTGCCTCCTCCACTCTGTGTGGATGTGGCCTCCATGCTGCTTGTGGTCCTTTCTCCTCATCCCTCTCCTGCTGTAGTCACATGGTTCAAAAGCTGCTTTTCTTGCCACGTACTCAGGAGTGTTTTCTGTGTTCCTGCCCACAGGTGAAGGTTTTTATCATTTTGTTCACTTTCTAGAGTGGGTGGCTTTTCCTTTTTTCCCTGTGTTTTATGTGTAACAGAGGCCTCTGCAGTTTCCCAACGTGAGCTCAGAGGGGTCTACACAGAACTTCCTGGAGAACAGTGCAGAGATGCCCGGCCATTTAATTGGATGCCTGGTCTGCTGGCCACATGGTCCTGAAGCCATTGAGATTAAATGAGGCTCAGCTCAAACTTTCTCAAAAAGAGCCCAGGGGAAAGAGAGGGAAGATAAGAAAGAAAAGATGGGCTACAAGAATCTGCATGTTTACAGTTGCCAGGGAGGCCCTTAGACCTTGGACCCCAGGTGCTTTCCCATGTTGGGTCATACTTGGCAGATGCAGGCAGACAAACTCAGTTTCCCCATATAGACAACTTTTTTCTTTAAAGAGAAAAAAATAATTAAAACAATGATACAGAACTTATAACAATAAAGTAGGAAATTAAAAATGGCTAATATATAGCGTATTGTTATCTTCAAAATAGTTGCTCAGATTACAAGATACAAGTATGCAAAATTGATCAAACGATATAAACACAAACTGTTCTTTCAATGAACTAAAAAATAGTACTATAATTATCTTAGCTATCATATCTATATCTATATCTATATATTCTTTTCCCTTCCTTCTTTTCTCCTTTCCCTCATCCCAGTTTGTCTTTCCTTTTGAGCAGTTTCTTTCCCTTTCACAGTATCTCTTGTAGATTTTGGATCTTATTTACTTTTTCAGTTTCTTACACTAGGGAGACAATACGATGTTTACACATGCGACTCTGATTTATTTCACTTATGAGTGTGCACTCTAGTTGCATTCATTTACCTATAAAAGCCTTGAGTTTACCCTTCCTTATAGCTGAGTAGTACTCCATTGTATAAAATACCACATCTTTTTTATCCATTCTTCCATTGGTGGGCATTTCAGTTGTTTCCAAGATTTAGCTATTACAAATTGTGCTGCTATAAACATGGGTGCACATATATTGCTATGGTATGATGTTTTTCATTCTTCTGAGAAAATACCCAAAAGTGGAATAGCTGGGTCGAATGGGACCTTTAATTCTAGTTTTTTTTTAGGAATCTCCACTTTGATTTCCACAGTGATTGTACCAGTCTACACTCCCACCAACAGTGGAGAAGGGTTCCTTTTTCCCCACAGCCCCTCCAACATTTGTTATTGGTTGATTTCTTCATGATTGCTATTCTTTCTGGGAAATGAGATGGAGTCTCACTGTTGTTTTAATTTGCATTTCTTGAATGACCAGTGATGTTGAACATTTTTTCATATATTTATTTGCCATTTGTATTTCTTCCACTGAGAAGTGTGTATTCATCTCAGATGCCCATTTTTAGATTGGGTCTTTGAATTTGGGAGGTCTGATTTTTTTCAGTTCTTTATATGTTCTAGATAGAAGTCTTTTGCTGAGGGACAATTGGCTAAAATTTTTTCCCAATCTGTGTGTTTTCTTTTCACTCTGTTGGTGATCTTTTTGATGTACAAAAACATTTCAATAAGATGAGATCCCAATTGTTGATTCTTTGAAGTACTTCCCTTGCAGTTTGGTTTTTGTTTGTGAACTCTCTGCCTACCCCTGTGTTTTCGAGATCCCTACCTACTTTCTCTTCCAGTAGATTTAGTGTTTCTGTTTTAATATTTAGACCTTTGATCCATTTTGACTTTAGTTTAGTGCATGGTGATAGATATGGATCTAGTTTTAGTCATCAGCATGTGGAAAGCCAGTTTTTCCAGCACCATTTATTAAAGAGGCTATCTTTCTTCCAGTGAACATGTTTGGCCCCTTTGTCAAAGATAAGGTGGCTGAGTGGGTTTGTAGTTATGTCTGCATCTTCTAGTCTGTTCCACTAATCCTCAGGTCTGCTTTTTTGCCAGTACCATGCTGATTTTATCACAGTAGCTTTGTAGTATAATTTCAAGTCAGGGATTGTGATGCCTCCTGCCTTGCCTTCTTTGCCCAGGATTGCCTTTGCTATTCTAGCTCTCTTCTGTTTCCAAATGAATTTTAGGAATGTTTTCTCTAGATCTGTGAGGTATGCTAATGGTATTTTGATTGAGAATGCATTAAATCTATATAACAGTTTTGGGAGTAAGGCCATTTTCACAATATTGGTTCTCCCTATCCATGAACAAGGGCTATATTTCTATTTTCTGATATCCTCTTCGATCTCTTTTTTCAGAGGACTGTAATTTTCAATGTATAGATCTTTTACTTCCTTTGTTAGATTGATTCCTAGATTGATTCCTATTGATGTTTTGGGTGCTATTCTGAAGGGTGTGGTTTCCCTAATTGCTCTCTCTGTGAGTTTATTTTGTACAGGAATGTTATTGATTTTTGAGTGTTGACTTTGTATCCAGCTATGCTACTGAATTTGATTATTAATTCTAGAAGTCTTTTGATTGAGTTTTTGGGGTCTTCTATTGGGATCATGTCATCTGCAAATAATGATAATTTAACTTTTTCCTTTCCTATCCTTATTCTTTTTATTTCTCTCTCTGTTCTAATTGCTTTGGTTAATATTTCCAGAACTATATTGAATAGGAGTGGTGATAGTAGACATCCTTGTATTGTTCCTGATTTTAGATTGAAAGCTTTCAGTTTTTGACCATTTAGTATGATGTTTGCTGTTGGTTTGTCATAGATGGCTTTTATCAGATTGAGGTAAAGACCATCTATTCTGATTTTCTGTAGGGTTTTTATCCTGAGTGAGTATTGGACTTTGTCAAAAGTTTTTTCTGCATCTATTGAGATGATCATGTGAATTTTGTCTTTGGATCTGTTGACATGGTGTAGTATATTTATTGATTTGCATATGTTGAACCATCCCTGCATTCCTGGGATGAATACCACTTGGTCATGGTGTATAATTTTCTTGATGATGTGCTGCATTCTGTTTGCTAGTATTTTATTGAGGATTTTTGCATCTATTCATTAGGGAGAACCTAAGGTTGCATGTATTCATTATTCATTAGGGAGATTGGCCTGTAGTTCTCTTTTTTGGTTGGGTCTTTCTCTGGTTTTGGTATCAGGGTAATCCTTTCCTCTGGGAATGAGTTAGGGAGAATTGCTTCACTTTCAATTTCATTAAAGAGTTTGAGGAGTATTTGCATTAAATCTTCTCTAAATTTCTTGTAGAATTCAGCCAAGAATCCATCAGGACCTGGGCTTTTATTTTTTGGTAAGTTTTTAATTAAGTTTTCAATTTCATTAACTGATATTGAGATATTCAGATTTTTTGTATCTTCCTAATTCAGGTTTGGTAATTCATACCTTTCTAGGAACCTGTCCATTTCTTTTGGGTTTTCCGTCCTATGCAAGTAAAGATTTTTGAAGTAGGTGTTGATGATCTGAATTTCCACAGGATCTGTAGTGATTTCACCCTTTTTATTCCTTATTGCATGAATTTGAGTTTTTTCTTTGCTTTTTTTTGATAGGGTTGGCTAGGGATTTATCAATTTTAATTATTCTTTCAAAAACCAAACTTCAGTTCATTAATTCTTTCTATGTTTTCTTAGTCTCAATTGCATTAATTTCTGCTCTGATCTTTATAATTTCCTCCCTTGTATGGGCTTTGGGTTTGACTTGTCCTTGTCTTTCTGGAAGCTTGAGGTGCAGCATTAGGTTGTTTATTTGTGCTCATTTGATTTTCCTAATGTGAGAATTCACCACTATAAATTTCTCTCTTAGGACTACTTTCATTGTGTCCCCTAGGTTCCAGTAAGTTGTATTTGCATTTTTGTTTGATTGTAGATAGTATTTAATTTCTTCTTTAGTTTAATCTGTGACCCATTGGTTGTTCAGAAAGGTGTTAATTAATTTTCATGTGTTTATGAGTTTTTGTGGTTTCTTTTGCCATTAGTTTCCAATTTCATTGCTCTATGGTCAGATAATATGCATGGGATAATTTCAATTCCTTTGCATTTACTTAAGCATGTTCTTGGGGCTAGTATATGGTATATGTTATTTTATTTTATTTATTTATTTTCTTTATGTGGGTACCAGGAACTGAACTCAAGACCTCGCACTTGCCAGGCAGGCGCTTATGCTGCTGAGCTATGTCACTGGCCTTATGGTCTATTTTAGAGAATGTCCCATGCACACCTGAGAAAAATGTGTATTCTGTTGTTAGGTGCAACACTCTGTAAATGTCTACTAAGTCCATTTGTTCACAGGTTTGGTTCAGTTCCATTATTTCTTTGCTGATTATTTGTCTAGTTGATCTATTTTTTGTGACAATGGGGTATTAAGTTCTCCCATTATAATTGTTTTATTCCTTTTTTGATTTTTCATGTCTATTAATATCTGACTTATATAGTTGGGTACTCCTATATTGCTGCATATATATTTATGATTGTTATCTCTCCCTCTTGAATTTTTCCCCTAACAAGTATGTAGTGGCCTTCTTTATCTCTTTTGATCATTCTTGGTTTGAAGTTCACATTGTCTACAGACAGAATAGCTATCCCTGCTATTTTCTGGCTTCCCGTTGTATGGAGTACTGTTTTCCATCCTTTGACTTTTAGTCTATTAACTTCTTTTTGAGTTAAATGCGATTCTTGTGTATGGCATATTGTTGGATCTTGTTTCTTGATCGATTCTGTCAGTCTGTTTTCTTTATTGGTGATTTGAGGCCATTTACATTGATGGTTAAAACTGATATGTACTGGATTTTCTTTGTCATATTATTTTCCTGCTTTTGGTTTCCTACTTTTCCCCTCTGTTTAATTACTCACTCTGCTTGGTGGTTTCTTTCTGTTGTTGTTCTTAGAATTGTGGTCAGTTTTATTTCTGTCTAGAATATGTTTCAGTACCCTTTATAGCGTTGGTTTGGTGGTCATGAATTTCTTCAGTTGTTGCTTGTTATGGAAGTATCTTATTTCTCCATTAATTTTGAAAGATAATTTTGCAGGGCACATCGATCTGGGTTGGAAGTTGTTTTCTTTCGGGATTTGAAATACTTCACTGAAAGCTCTTCTTGACTTGAGGGTTTGTGTTGAGAAGTCTGCCATGATTCTGATGGGCTTTCCTTTATAGGTGATCTGTTTATTTTCTCTAACAGCTTTTAATATTCTGTTCTTGTGCTGAATTTCTGGGATCTTGATTATTATATGTCTGGGTGTAGATTTATTTTGGTTATGGCTAATTGGAGTTCTATATGCCTCACTTATCTGTATGTCAGATTCTTTTCCCATGCTTGGTAAATTCTCTACTATTACTTCTGCAAATAGTATTTTATGTCATTTGTGTTGAGTCCTGCTTTTTCATTTACACCAATTATTCTTATACTATTTTTCTTTGCATCATCTTGCAGCTGTTGATTGTTATTTCTTGCTCTTTTGTTATTTTCAAGAGCTCTTTCCTTTCATAATCACTAGCCGCGATCCTGTCTTCAAGGTCGGAAACTCTAACTTCGGTTTCATTCAAGCGGTTTTGCCAGCTTTCAGCGGAATTTTTAATTTCCTGGACATCTGTTTGAAGTCTGTTTCAAACCTTTTTTTGCACTTTATTTCTTCCTATATTGGTCATTCGTGGTTTCCATCCTCTTCCTATCACCATCTTTTTTTTTTTATCTATCTATACTCTGTATTTGCTAAGCAATTCCTTCATAAATGTTGACATTTCTTTTTATACCTGAGAGATTATTTCTGATCTGATTTCCTCTATAATGTCATGGATTTGTTTCCTTACTTTGGGTGCTATCATTTTAGAAATATCAAGTTTGTGTCTTCCAGTTTCTTCTGTGTCAGTGTCTACTGGACTTGTTCTGGGTGGGCTGGAGTTTTGAGATTGCATTATGCTTCTTCATCTTGTCATTTCCTATTTCAAAAAAATCTATGTAGTTTTTCTATGATGATCCTTGTGAATTTTTGTAGTAGGTAGCTAGATCATTAGTATCAAGGCCACTCTAGGAAAAGTGTGTTCTTCAGGGATGTCTTCTGTGTGTAGGAGATTCTTGGTTTGTCTCTTTCCCAAGATCCTACCTTCCCAAATAATTAAGAATAGGATGTTGATATCTTTGTGGCTCAGTTCCCCGTGCTTTGGTGTAGGGTTGTGGTGAGGTTATTACTCCAGAGCTTCCCAGTTACAGAAGGGAGAACAACTGATTACAACAGATATGCCATCCTATCTAAAGTAGTAAAATTAGCAATAACAATAGCATGAAGCACTATTTAGAAAGTAACAAACTATGGTAACTATTGGTTTTGTACTTTAGACCATAGGACCAAAGTCTATAGTTATATATCAGAACCGATCATAAATTAGGAGTTTGTATGCAAAATGTTTCCCCTTGGTAGAGTGGTTTTACTCTTTCACGGGGAAATTTAGGGAGGATAGTATAGAAAACAAAGATAACTGGAAAGGAAGTAGAAGCAAGGCTGGAGGACAAAGGTTGGTCACACAAGGTTTGGGAAATTAGAGAAGGGGGTAGAAAAGAAAGAATGAAGGAGTATTCAAGGGATTATCTGAACTTGGTCTCTGGATTTGGGGGATGGGATTAGTTTTCTGTGGCTGGAGTTACCCCCAGCCATTTAGAAAAGAGAGAAAAAAAGAAAAAAAAGGAAGAAGTACAAAAAAAGATAAAGAAAAAGAAGACAAAGGAAAAAGAAAAAAGTTGAGAGAAAAGGGCCAGAACTGAGTGCAGGATTTTCACTGCACTGGTTGCTGGTCCCTTGGTGTAGTAGTACAAGCCAGATACCAGGATTCCTCTGGTGGAGCAGATTACAGAGTCCCAGAAAGAAAGCAAAGAAAGAAAGAAAAATAAATGGCATATGTCTTAGTTATTTTCTTATCACTTGGAGACCATACCCAACTCCCACAAGTTAAAGGAGGAGAGGTTTATTTTGGTTCACAGTTTGTAGAGGTTTCAGTCCATAGCCAGTTGGCTCCAGGGCAGAGGAGCACATGGGGAAGAAGAATCGCCTGTGGCATGGTGGTAGGAAGCAGAGAGAGAGATCAAGGGAGGCGGGAGAGGGAGAGACCCTTCCAGACTACTCACAGAGTGACCCACTTCCTCCAACCAAGCTTAACCTCCCAAATTACATTTAGCTATAAACTCATCTGTGGACTGATCCACTGCTGAGTATCACATCTCATGGTCCAGTCATCTCTCAAAGCCCCAGCTGTGAGTTCATGAGACTTTGGGGAGACATCCAGATATAAACCATACAACATAAAATAGGGGTATTCTGCAGACATAGACAAGATAATTCCAAAATTTACATAAAAAGATGAAGGACCTAGAATGTCTGGGGCAATGCTGAAAAATAAGAATAAAGCAGAAGGAATCAAGTCTAATTATAGCTGTGATAGTGTGACCCATGCAGAGGGGTGCACACACAGATGATTGGAGCAGAAGAGGACCCAGAAGAGGACCCACACAACTGACTTTTAACAAAGGTGCAAAGGCAAATCAATGGAAGAAGGGTAGGCTGTTCAGCACACAGTGCTGGAGGATTAGATCACCATATACACACAAAAAAGCCTGACAGAACCTTATGTATCATACAAAAATTGAGTCAAAATTGACCACAATCTTAAATGTGAAGTGCAAAACTATAAAAAGCACAGAAAAAGCATATAGGAGAAAATATCTGGGAATGAGATTTGTGCAAAACAGTTTTCAGGTTGATGCCAAAAGTGCTATCCATAGAAAAGGAAAGTTGATAACTTGAACCTCATGTGTATAATACACACTTGCTCTGTGGAAGAATTTGTGAACAGAACAAAAAATCTAATTAGAAAATGGGCATATAGCCTACTTCCAAGATTTAGCTAGTACGAATTGTCCTGGTATAAACACAAGTATGCAAGGATCACTGTAATATGATGACTTGAACTCTTTCAAGAAGATACATTGGGGGGGAATAGCTAAGTCAATGAAACTTCTAGTTTTAGTTTTTTTGAGGAATCTCCATACTCTATTCCATAATGCTTAAACTAGTTTACATTCCCATGAACAATGTAGAAGTTTCCTTTTTTTCCTGAAGCCTTGCCAGCATTTTTTGTTATCTAATTTTGTGATGATGGCTATTCTTTCTGAATTCAGATGGAATCTTAGTGTTGTTTTGATTTGCATTTTTCTAATGGGGAAAGATGTTGAACAATTTTTCGTATATTTGTTGGCCATTTATATTTTTTCTCCTGAGAAGTGTCTGTTCATTTGAGTTGCCAAGTTTTTGATTGGATATTTTACTCTTTATATATTCTAGATATTAGCCCTTTGAGGAATAGCTGGCAAAATATTTTTCCTATTCTGTAATTGTCACTTTACTCTGTTGGTTGTTTCTTTTGCTGGGCAGAGGCTTTTTTGTTTGATATGACCCCACTTACTGATTGTTGGCATTATTTCTTTTGAAATTAGGGTTCTGTTCAGAAAGTCCTTGCCTATACCTGTGTCTTCAAGAGGTTTACCAGTTTTATCTTTGAACAGATTATTTCTTTTTAAATATTTAGATCTTTGTTCCATTTTGATTTTAATTTAGTGCATGGTGAGAGATATGGTTCTCAATTCAATCTTCATGTGTATAGCTAGTTTTCCATTCACCATTTGTTAAAGAAGCTATCTTTCCTGCACTGTAAGTTTTTGGCCTCTTCGTCAAAGATCAGGTAGCTGAACGTGTGTGGAGTTGCTTCTGTATTCTCTTTTCTGTTCTGCTGATCCACATGCTTGTTTTCTTTTCCAGCACCATGCTGTTTTTATCAAGGTAGCTTTGTAATATAACTTGAAGTCCAGGATTGTGATCCCTCCTACTTTGCTTTTGTTGCCCAGGATTACTTTTTCTCTTCTAGGTCTCTTCTTGTTGCATATGAATTTTTGGATTGTTTTCTCTAGTTGTGTGAGGAATGCTATTGATAGTTCGACTGGGATTGTGTTAAACCTATATATCAGTTTTGGAAGCATGGTTATTTAGACTATATTGGTTCCACCTGTCCCTGTCCTGGAACAGGATATATCTTTCCATTTTCTGTAGCCCTTTTTGATCTCCTTTTTCAGAATACTGTAGTTTTCATTGCAGAGGTCTTCCACTTCCTTGGTTAGATTAATTCCTAATTATTTAATTTTTCTTGATGTTATTGTGAAAGACATTATTTCCATAATTTCTTTTTCACTGAGTTTATTATCAGTACACAAGATTTGTATTGATTTTTGTGTGTTGATTTTGTATTTTGCTATGCTACTGAATTTGATTAATTCTAGAAGTCTTTTGCTGGAATATGTTGGCTCTTCTTTGTAGAGGGTTATATTACCTGCAAATAATGATAATTTGATTACTTCTTTTCCTATACATATCCCTTTTATTTCTTTATTTTCCCTGGTTGCTCTAACAAATGTTTTGAGAACTCCATTGAAGGGTATTGGTAATAGTGGACATCATTGTCTTGTTCTAAATTTTAGAGGGAAAACTTTTGGCTTCTCATTTAATACGATGTTGGCCATTGGTTTGTCATAAATCATTTTTATAAGATTGAGATAAGGTCCTTGTATACCTATTTTCTTCAGGATTGTTATCATGAATGGATGTTTGATTTTGTCAAAGGCTATTTCTGCCTTTATTGAGATGATCATGTAATTTTTGTCCTAACTTCTGTAATTGATTTGCATAGGTTGAAACATTCCTGCATTCATGGGATGAATCCTACTTGGTTATACTATATTGTCTTTTGATGATTTGTTGCATTCTGTTTGCCTGGATCTTGTTGAGGATTTTAGCTTGTCTGTTAATTATACATTAGTCTGTAGTTATCTTTTATGTGGGGAGCTTTTCTGGTTTTGGAATCAGGGTAATGCAAGCTTAAAGAAATGACTTCAGGAGTACTACTTCAGTTTCATTAAAGACTCTGAGAAGTGTTGGTGTTAGGTATTCTCCAAAGTTCTTGGAGAATTTGGCAGTGAATCCATCATAACCTAGGCTTTTCTTAGGTTTTTTAAAATTATGTTTTCAATTTCATTGCCTTATATTGGATTATTCAGTGTTTTTATATCTTCTTGGTTCTGCTTTGGTAGTTCACATGTATCTAGGAATCTATACATTTCTTCTGAATTCTCCAATTTATTAGAGTACAGGTTCTCAAAGTAGTTCCTAATAATATTCTGAATTTCAGCAGAGTCTGATGTGATTTTGCCTTTTCTTTTAATAATTGAATTGACTTGAGTCTTTCACTTTTTGGTAAGATAGGTGATGGCTTTGTCTATTTCATTTGTTTTTTCAAACCAGCTCTTTTATTGATTCATTGTATTACTTTTTTAGTCTCAATTTAATTAATTTCTGCTCTGATTTTTATAATTTCCTTCCTTCTACTAGCTTTGGATTTGGATTCTTTTTGTTTTTCTAGGACTTTGAAGTGCATGATTAGATTATTTATTGGGACTGACTCTGTCTTTCTAATGTGGGCATTCACAGCTATACACTTCCTTCTTAGAACTACTTTCATGTGTCCCCTCAGTTCTGGTATGTTGTACTGGCATTGTCATTTGATTCTAGGAACTAATTTCTTCTGTGACCCATTGATCATTCCACAGGATTTTGCTTAATTTCCATGCTTGAATAATTTCTGTGGTTTCTTTTGCCTTTGATTTCTAGTTTTGTTGCACTTGGATCTGATATTGAATCAGATTACATGGAATAATGTGGAATTAATTTGGAATAAATTTTCAATTCTTTTTCATTTACTTAAGCATGCTTTATGGGCTAGCTTGTAGTCTGTTTTAGATAAAGCCCCATGTGCTGCTGAGAAGAATGTGTGTTCTGTTGTTGTTGGGTGGAATACTCTGTAGATATCTGTTAAGTCCACTTGTTTGATGGTTCAGTTAAACTCTGATATTTCTTTGTTAATTTTTTGTCTATTTGATTTATCTGTTTGTAACAATGGGGTATTGAAGTCCTCCATTATAATTGTGTGGGTGTTTATCTGATGTTTTAATGTGCAGTAGTGTTTGTTTTATGAAGTGGGGCATGCTGGTGTTTGGTGCATATATGTTTATAATTGTTATCTCTTCTTATTGAACTGTTCCCTTAATCAATATGTAGTGATCTTCTTTGCCTCTTCTGTTCAGTTTTGGGTGTAATCTACTTTGTTTGAAATTAGGATGGCTACTCCTGGTTTTTCTGGATTCCCATTTCATGGAATATTGTTTTCCATCCTTTGATTTTTACTCTGTGAATATTTGTGGATTAAATTTCTTATATATTGCATGTCATTGAGTTTGTTGACCCATTCTGCCAGTCTGTGCATTTTGATTGGGGAATGGCGACCATTCACACTGGGAGTTACTACTGAAAGTTATTGCTTTATTCCTGTCATTGCATTATTTTCCTGTTGCTGATTTCCTTTTTATTTTTTCTCCTTTCTGCTTAACTGCTCACCTTGCCCGGTGTATTTATTCTATTAGAATTTTTGGCATTTTTGGCTTCATTTTCTTGTTAGGATGTCCTTGAGAATTTTTTATAGTGATAGTTTGTTGGTCATGAAATTCTTGAGGTGTTTTTGTTGTGGAAAGACCTTATTTCTCCATCAATTTTAAAAGAAGTTTTTACAGGATATATAAATCTGGGCTGGAAATTATCTTTTAGGGCTCAAAACATTTCACTCTGTGCACTTTTGGCCTTTCGGGTTTGTGTTGAGAAGCCTGCTGTAATTCTAACGGGTTTACATTTATAAGTGATTCATTGCTTTTCTCTAATAGCTTTTAAGCTTCTATCCCTGTGTTGGACTTCTAGGATTTTGACTATTATGTGAGTGGAGAGGTTCTCTTTTTATCACGGTTATTTGGGGTTCTATATGCCTCACTTATCTGTACATATATTTCTTTCCCTGTATTTGGAGAGCTTTCTGGTATTATTTCTATGAAGAGGTTTTATATGCCATTTGTGCTGTCTTCTGGTTTTTGACTTATTTCAATTAATCTTAGATTAGACTTCTTTGTGTCATGTAGCAGTTGTTGGATCCATTATTCATGTTGTCTTGTTTTTCAGGTATCACTGAGTAATTGGCCTTTGAAAACATCCCTGTCTTCTAATTCTGATATTCTGCCTTTACATTGGTCACTTCTGCTTCTATATTTTCAATATAATATTTAATCTCCTGGATTTCTGTTTGGAACTTTTTCATTGTCATTCATGTTATTTTATCATTTTGTTTAGTTCAGCTCCCTTTTTATTAGTATCTTTTCTAAACTCGTTTTATTACATTCAGTATGTACAATGATTCCTCAGTTGTTGAATAGCTCTAAGCTCAAGCTTTCCATGACTCAAACAACAAAGTTTAAAAAAATCTGCTTTGCTTTATAGTTGAACTGAAAATCTGATTTGAAAAAGACTGCGCTGGCTGAGAATGAGTCACGTCCTGTGTCTCCCAGTGGACACGAACCAGTGATGCTTTAGCCTAAGTGGCACTCTCACCTAAACAACACATAGTGCTTGTGTTAGGATCATGCTGGATGCTGAAGAATCTGTGCCAAAAGCCAGGACAACACCCAAGATGAAGTCAAAGACCGCAGCTCTTCCAAAGGGAACAGTTGAAGCTTCTCAGAAAATCAATTGCAACAAAGCTCTTCCAGGAAAAAACAGCTGAAATCCTTTCCTCCCATTCTCCTTTTACACTGTTCTGATAACAACATCCTCAAAGTGGGTCTTCTATGCCCAGAACAATGCTGGCGCCATTCAGCTGGGATTCACCATTGAAGTTGACAATCAATTAACCACAACACTAGTGTTCCTTAAAATCTCAGATCGTGCATTCAGATTCTGATACTGTGGTTACAGAAAGAGCTCATTTTAATGCAGTGAGCATCTTTAGGAAATAAATAATTATGATACAGGTGCCCACAGGAAGGAAATTTCTACCAATTGGAGAATCGACAAATTGGCCTTGTATTTGGCTTTTAATCTTTTCTAGGTGTCAGATAATACTCAGTTTCCAGAATTGTGGAGGATACAAAGGTCTAGTAATTGGTAAAAAATGCCTCAAAGATTCTGTCTTAATGAATAGATAAAATGAATTGATAGACTTTATGAAAATTGTTGGTATATAATTATGTAATTGCTGTTTATAAATAAGCTTGAAAATGTTTTTCTCCTTCCTAAATATAAAGAAACATGCCCCCCCAAGACAGGTTGCCAGGGAAAGCATAAATTTAACTTGACCTTTTAATCAAGTGATTTATAATTTTTAAAATCGTGTTCTGATTTGCTGCCTGAGATTTCTAAATGTGGTTTATGTTTGTTTAGGAGTCAAAGCTATAGGGGAGGAAGCAGTTGGCAGGTTAAGAGAATTGAGCTTCACAGGAACAGGCATCCAGGAGTGAGACCTCTGCAGCCCAGCTGTGGCACAGCCTGAGATGAAACAGAGGATCCTGGGAGAACAGGACATTACCCCAGGCATTGGGAGTGCATAGTGGAAGGAGGAGTTGTCCTTTGGCCTGCAGTTCAGTGACTGAGAAAGAAATGGCTCCAAGTTCTGGATGCCAGGCAGAATGGATGCTCAGTGATTAAGGGAGGGACTGAGGCAGTGACCAACCTGAAAGTATAGGGTGAGCACAGATGTGGAAACTCTGCTGGGCATGCACCAGATTTGGGGATGACAGGGAGCCTGGATGTGTTCCTGTGCTGCCAGTGCTTTAGGGAGCAGCCCTGGATGTGGAGCCACCATGATGCTTATAAAACACTTCTTAGTTTTTTGCTTTGTTTGGAAGCTGAAACAGGATTTATCCATTAGCTGGTCCAGCTCAGAGGAAGTTGGGATGGCAAAGTTGGGGCAACAGTGGGTGTGAAAGCCGATGATCCTCATCATGTGGCATCAGGTTAAAAGCTAATGAGCTCTTTCGATGTTTCAGGAACAACTCTGGAACGATAACTTGGGTTCAGCGCTAGAATCTTAGCTCGTGGCCCAGGATTCTCAGAAGGGTGACTCAGTATCAAGCCCTCCAGGGCGTTGGCAGGAGAGTAGAGGACAGAGACTGAGTGACCCCTACTTTGTTCTGTCCCAATCAGCCTGGGAATTGGACCGGGGCTCCAGCTTGGGGTAGAGAGATGTGGACCTGTGCTGGGGAAACAGGACAGAGTCAGGCTGATGAGGTGGAAGGATGATTTTATTGGACAACATAGCCATTCACCTGTCTTCACCATCATGAGCCCTGGGTTCTCCATTGACTGTTTTCTTCTTTGGGGATCAACTTAGTGTAAGGATTTTGTGAGTTTTAGCATGGGAGAATATGGAAACTTCCCACCTACTTTTTCTGGATTTGCTTCTTCTGAGCAAGTGTCTGCAAAGGTCCTGTTGTGGACTTCAGCACATCAGGCCTGGTTCTTTTAGGTCCCTGTGACCATCTTCTGAGAACACCCTTCTTAGAGCCTCTTGGAGAATGGACAGCTGGCTTTCCAGGCCATCAGACTGATCATAAAAATCCAGTTGCTCGATGGCCATTGTGTATTTATAAAAGTGTTTGGCTGGTCTTCTGAGTTGCAGTTGATGACAGATGAGTTTTGAGAGGAAAAGTACAAACTCTAGGAGATGTAAGCATCTGTTATTTCTTAGTCTTGCCTTTTAGGCTTATATTTCATGCTTTATCCACATAATGAGCTTTAGAAGTATAAATGACTAATGTGGGTTCTTGACAATTTTATTGGAACAAAACTGGTGTTTTCTGGCTTTGCTTGCCATATCTGCTGTAGGTGCCTGTTGACTCCCTTTTCTGCCTCTTACCCCAGATGGCATAGCTGTCTGTGGAGTGAACTTGCTGCATGAAGTGATGATGAACTATGTTTCCCTGGGACCATGGAGTTCATTTCTGTGACCCAAATGTGCTGCTTCACTTCTGCTTCTTTATCATGGTTATGAGAATTACTTCAAGGAGGTGGACCTCATGGATGTAAAAGTCAAACCATTTAAGTCTGGTTATCATCAAACTGTGGTCCACAGGCCCTGGGAGTTCCCAGAACTATTTCAGGAGGTTCATGAGGTTAAAACCCATTTTATCAGAATGCTAAGACCTTGTCTGACTTTTCACCACATTGGTGTCTGCACTAATGGGGAGTAAAACCGTAGACCTTAGCACAGGTCAGGACAGGGGCATCAAAGTGGATGAGTAGACATTGTATTACTCTCCACCATGCATTCTTGGTAACAAAAGAGAGAGAAAGAAAATGCCATTTTCACTTAAGAAATGTCCTCAATGAAACTAAAAATTAGAGCTTTTATTAAGTATTACTCATGGCTATCCATCTTTCTTACAGAGGACATGTACTAAATACATAAATAAATAGAAATAAAATCTGCTACATATTGAAACGTAGTGATGTCTGAAGGGAAAAATGCCTATGTGTGTATTTGAGTTGTGAACTGACCCTATCACTGTTTTCATGGAATTCCATTTTGACTTGAAAAATGACTTGACAAATTATGGTTATGCAGACTTTGGCATTTGGCACAAACTTTCTCAAAAATTAAAAGAATGTGTCACTTCAAGGAAAACAAGTGACAGCATTTGTTGCCAGTGATAAAACTTAAGGTTTCAAATGAAAATTAGAATTTTGGAAAATTTTTATCTGCCACTGTGAGCAGAACAGCTTTCTAATACTTTTCTGAAAAGATAGTATTAACAAGTGTAATTTATTTTTGACATTTAACAATGAAATATACTAGCATTTGAAAGATCTACCTAAATCAATACTTTCCAAATGACTAATGCATGGTATTAATAAAAAAAAATCACACAAGAGTAGAATATTACCTGAAAGTACAAGACAGGAATTCATTTAATGTAACAGCATGGTTCATTGATGCAGTTTTGTATTCCAGACCTCAACCATTAAGTGTTGAATATTGTTGTAGTATCAAAGAAGAGCACCCACAATTATATAAAATGCCTGTTAACATCTTCTTCTAACTTCCAACTACAAATACATGTGGTTGGATTTTCTTTATATACCACACCCAAAAGAACACAGTGCAAGAAGTTGAAAGAAGCAGAAGTCAATGTCTTTTAAGACTAAAAACATTTGCAAAATTGTAAAATAATGCCACTCTTCTCACTAATTTTTTTTTGTTTTTGAAAATATAACTGTCATAAAAAGGTGTTATTTATTTTGGTGGTCCTCAACCTTTTGGGCACTAGGGACCAGTTCGTGGAAGACAGTTTTTCCACAGAGCAGGGGATGTTTTGGGATGATTCAAGGGTATTATATTTGCTCTGCACTTTATTTCTATCATTATTACATTGTGCTAATACACTGTGTTACTATTACTCTTTAGAAAATTCCTCAGATTTAGTTTCTAATACAGTTGTACCAATAGGCACGTGTAACCCACATCACCACCTTTGGTAGGCTCAGAATTGTGAAGTGTGGAAAGGGTGGAAAGGGGTGCTGAGAGCAAAGCACTTGAAAGCCCCTGGTTCCAGCTGTGTTTTTCACATGTGTTGATACACACATGGGATCCATCTCTAGCTTACATATAAAGCAACTCACTTTTCTCCTTTTTTCTGGTTTTCTTAGCATTGCTGTTGTCCCTTGGTTCCTGGTCTCTGTCCCATGAGACACCTTAGCTGGCACTCAGCATTGGTGCTCCCATCTGGCAGGAGGCACCTGCTTCAGGCTGTACCCCTGCAGGGGAAGAACTGTCCTGGGTGCAGTTGAGACAGCTTATCATTGACTCCTCACCTGGCTGGCTTCATGTGGGAGGTGGACAGCTGACTGGGGAGCTGGTCATTCACCCCAGTGATTAGGCTGATTCATATCCAAGTTAATACTGAGTCCATAGTTATCAAAAAAAATTAGAACTTAGAAAAATTAGTATGAGTTCATCATGCAGAATTCCATCTTAAATGGGAAACAAAATGTTTATTATGGAAACCATGAAAAGTTCTTGCCATAGGAGGCTAAAGTAGGAAGATCCAAGTTCAAGCCCAGCCTAGGCAATTTAGCAAGACTCTGTCTCAAAAGGAAAAATAAAAGGGAGCTGGGGATGCAGCTCAGTGCAAAGCCCTGGGTTCAATCCCCAGAACTGCTCCCCACAAAAAAGTATAAGAAAAACATTTCTTGCTAGGAATTTAACTACAGAATGTAGTTAAAAATTGCATTCTGACAACAGAAATTTGTGAATATTCACTAGCAAAAGACAGTGTGTGAGCCAATGTATGTACCAGTACAGTCCTTGACTCTAAATAAAAAATTATTTGTGCATATTAAGCCCAAATTTGAGGGTCATAGTTAAAAATGACAAGAGATGAATAGGGAAGGTTCCTCAAACCTCTCGATTTCAAAAAAATAATTTAAATTTCAGTATCTGGGGTTAAGGGCCTGGAGATGAGTCTGAAATTCATGGTGTTTTCACCCCTGCCTCTTCCAAACACCAGGATAAGCATTGAGCAGAGGCCCAGGAAGGAGCTATCTTGGCTGCTGGGCCCATGGTGTCCTTGCCTGGTCCCCAAAGCTCCTGCCTGGGTTTGCTCTTTACTCAGCCCCTACAGGAGCTTGGTTGGTCTCAGCCTCATTTGTGACCTTGTGAGGCCCCAGCCCAGGTAGCCACACTGGGTACATAGGCCTTCTCCATGGATTTTTGTTTCTGAAATTACCATCTGCTCAGATTGCCTAAGCGATCTACCTGTCCACAACTTATGACTTTTCTAAGACCTCCCAGAGCCAGGGATTGAGGCACAGGCTAAAAAAGACAGGAGAGAGATGAAGCTGAGATATTCCTCATCATCTCCTGTAAAGGTGTGGAAACCACATATCCCACATAATCTGTCAGGGGAATTTGTAGCCAGCTATGTTTCCAGAGGATGTGGTGGGGAGAGCTTTCATGCTATGGTATTTATAAATGTTCCAGAAATGTCAGTCACTGGGAGGGTGACCTGGTTTATAGATTGCAAAAGAGCTGTGTTGAAGCCTAGAATTCTTTTTGTCTTATAGTAAAATGTATAAAAATTCTGAAAAAATCAAGACTATCCAGAAAACAAAAACAAAAACAGAATGAAAATCCTGAGTCATTTGTGCTGACAATATCCTTTAAAAAAAACAAAGAAAAAACAAAATAATGTAAACAAACAAAAAAACAAATTAGAATGGTTTTTGAATTCTAGAATGAATGTTCTGAAATAAGGTGCTAATTGTGTGGTTTAGGTAGAACTTTCTGTTACGATTTTTAATAAAGTTTGGAATTTAACCTATCCAGTTCTGTGGCTCTATACCCTTCTTCAAAAGCACCTCTGGGATCTTCAAACATGTTGTTACTGGTGGGAAGCTGTTGTCCACTCCAACCTCCAGCCAGACTGGGTCAGCTTTTTACCTGGCTGCATCCTCACTGCAGTGTCTGCTCCCTTCTGGGGTCTCAGTATTTTATGGAGCTCAGTTCCATATAATTCTTTGTTACTGAAAGAAGCCAATATATGAGTCCGTGTGTCAGACGAAATCCTTCCCCCTCATAGCTTTGTGCTCTCTGTCGTGCCACATACTGAGCATTACTGATGCTGATCATCCTCCTACAGAAAGATGGCCAGTCCTCCTAATGGTCAGAGTTCATGATAGAGGATCTGTCACCTCCTGGGTGGGAAGGAGTCCTTCGCCTGCCATGTCTCTTTGCCACTGCTTCCCTGCTGAGCACTTCCCCAGGCCCTTTAGTTGTCATCCCGCATGACTACAGGGTCCACTGTCTTCGAAGGCACACTGTGTGACTAATATCCTGGAGGCCTCAGGTGACAAGGTGATATGAGGTTTCTGGTGGAGTGGCATAGATTGGCATCACTTTCCTTTTGGTTTGTTTTATCAGAGTACAAGAATTTCAAATCTGCTGGGCCAGTGCGTTCCACAAATGTCTTGTGACATAGTTCTTTTGCATGTCACTCTGGGCATTCTTTCTCTTCTAGGACCCACAGGGGCATCCTTGAGTGGCCATCATTCTATACTGGTGATGACACATTTCTTCTGAGTCCAGCCTCAGGTAGTTCTTCCTTTCTTTGGGTGGATTTTATCTCAGGAAGAGCCAACAGTTGACTGTCCCCCACAGGACTTGCCCAGACATGTCAGAACACTAACTGTGGCTCAAGCTGGGCCCACCCCCTCCCCCACTACAGCTGGTTCCCACAGAACTTGCGCTTCTTTTCCTTTGCTCATATTTGGCCCCAGATAGGATCATCCTGTGACCTTGCCCAGACTGGGGTGAAGCCCGATTGTCTCAAAACACGGACTTTAAATTGGTTGACAAGACCAATGCCAAGGGTGTCACTAGTTTGAATAGGGCCAGGGACCTCTCCTCTCTCTGAGCTGTGTCCTTTGGTGGAGGCCAGGGTGTTGACTGTAGAGCTCCATGACACTACACTCACATTTTAGATTTTTGATAGAATTTTTGGAAGCTGTTACCTGGTACACAATAGAGAATTGTGCGCCATCAAGTATATGGTGCCTGAGATATACAAACACAAATGTTCGTCAAATGGTTGGGTGAAAACCAAAGTGTTGTGTTTAGTCAGTTGCTCCTCAGAAGTTGAAATGAAGTTTAATCTACTGTTGTTTTCATTAGCATGTTCATGTTTACTTAGGAAACCCTTGAAGGCCTCTAAGTATAATTTTGTCACAATAGCAGGGGAGAGGGTCCACATATATCCTATTTAAGACAGAATTTGTTTCTGTCTTAAATATTTGCAGGGTGTGGTGGTGCGTGCCTATAATAACAGCACTCAGGAGGCTGAGGCAGGAGGATCACCACAAGTTCAAGGCCAGCCTGGATTACATAGTGAGTTCAAGGCCAGCCTCAACTGCATGGTGAGACCCTTCCTGCAAAAAAAAAAAAAAAAAAAAAAAAAAAAACAGTATTTGCATACTTTAAGAAAACTCACTGGAGCAGACATTTTCAGTTTTTTTTTTAGCTTTCAGTGACCACCCAGTGAGTAGGTGTTGATGGAAACCCAAATACTTCTGATGCGACTGTGGCCTCACATCGGGCAGTACTGTGAAACACAGAAAGAACATTAATCTGGTTCCTGCCCTCGGGGACTCTCAGCCTTGTTTGGGGCAAGTGCTGCACCCCCGTGAACATGGTGGCGTGTAATATATACAGTAGGCAGAGCGCAGCATCTGTTTTAGGAAGTTGAACTGAAAGGTGGGGGCTTCAGAGAAGCGGCTTGCCGGTGATGCTTGGGTTTGAGTCTGTGCTGCCCGATGCTGCTGGATGCTTCTGCCTGTGAGGGGCTTTGTGTGGCTTCCCCTAGGTCCACAGCAGCATCTCGGTGGGGCTCACAACCTGGGGAGCATGAAAAATGGCCCTCTCCATACCATGGTGTGAGTTCCTTCCTCCCAGGGCTGGCTGGTGACTCACAGGTGTGGGCCTGAGTGATCGTCCCTTTCATCTCCCTGGAAATGGGCCAGGCTGTGCATAGAGCGTTTGCTGTGTCCCCAGCCAGCTTGTAACAGCTCTGACTACTCACATGGTTATGAAAGGTTGAACTTTGATAAAAATGGCCAGAGAAAGAAAAAGGTTCCCTTCTCTTCTTTTTGTTCATTTTTCTGGGTGGCAGCTGAGAAATCTACCAGCGTGGTCTTCCAGGTCTCAGGATCTGAAATATTGGGCAGGTGCTCCCTTGTGGATTTGCTTGTTTATTTGTTGACTGTTGGGGAGAGGGACTCCCCAGACTTTCAGGCCTTGTCAGCATGGCTCCACCTCTCTACTGCCTGGGCCAGGAAAGTGTCACCTTCCTCCAGACAGATCCCATATATCCGACTGTCCCCAGCACCTGCTCCTGCATGCCACACACACCAGGTCTGACAAATCTATTCTGATTCCAGCTCCTCCTCACCCTCAGCTCCCAGGGGATATGTCAGAGAAATCATGGAGCTCGGTCCATGTGGTGGCCTTATCTTCCTGCTTCAAAAACGACACAGAGAAGCGTGAAATATTAGTAGAAACCCACAGCCACTAGGAATGCACCTTAAATGGCATTCCCTTTGTATCTGTGTATCTGCTAGTGTTGAAAGCCTGGGTTTGGGGAAGGGAAGAATTGTTCAGTTTTCTTTTTCAAAGCGAAAACATAAAACCATGAAAAAAAAGCAAAAACAAAACAAAAAAACTACCATTCAGGTAAATGACAGGCAAGAGCTAAGATCAGGAGTTCTGAGAGGAAGATCAGACAGATTTTACCTTTAGATACAAGACTTAAGCAAACACAATAATGAAATGGTATTAGTAGAAAATAAGGCCAGCAGAGCCATGGTACAGACATTCCCTCATCCCTTTATTTACTGACTTAACATGAACCCCATGACATTATGATCTTTGGCTCTGCCTCATCTGCACATTGGCATCTGACTTTGTCCCCAGGTGGCTGGGCCTGCCCACTACTGCCCATGCAGAAGGACAGCACCTTGCCAGGATGTCTGCAATACAGGCCATGCGGAATGGGCCATGCAGTCAGCTGAGACCAAGACAGGTATTTGCTACAAGTTTAGCAGGAAACGTGGACTATGGTGACACTGTCAAACTCTTGGGAGTCATCTGTCTGACCTCGTGAGGACACTGGCATCCTTGCAGGGAGTGCTGGAATGAGCCAGAGGGTGACTGGCCATGTCCCACAGCATAGTGGGACCTTCAGCATTGGGGGTCAGTGCAGCCATCAGGGCTGGCACAATGGCCTCAAGAGGGCCTGGGATCAGGAGAGGTTTCCAACTTCATTAATGGTGGAAAGTTCGTCTGATGCTGCCTGTCAGTGCTGAAGTTTTCTGATGACAATAAGGGAAGAGAGAAGAAGTGGAGAAGGTCAGATGTCTGCTTTCAGCTTCTCCTTCTCAAAGGGAGAATGAATAAGAATGGCTTGCATTCGTTAGGTCGCATGCTGCACTGCAGGACTCACACTGAGATCCTGGCTCTCTGTATCTGCTGGAAACTGTGGATTCTCCAGTGATGAGGAGGCCCATGGAGTGCATTGTTTTAGTGTGCTGTGTGACATCAGGCCTGCAACATCGTGTCTGAGACCACACAGAGGAATCAACATCAGTTCTCTACTACTGATGGTGGTGGGTGGAATAATGCCTTCTGATCCAAGCTGTCCCTGTCTTGTCCCTTAGAACTGTGAATGTGACCACACATGGCAGGAGATTGTGCCGATGGGATCTCACTAAGGGTTTGGCTGTGGGGCGAGCATCCTGGTTGTCTGTGTGGGCCTCTTACAAAGTCCCCACCAGAGGGAGGCAGGAGGAGGCCAGGGTCAGGGAGTGAGATGGAGGAGGAGACAGGAAGATCCCACACTGATGGCTTTGATGGGGGAGAGGGGCCCCGGGCCAAGGAGGGGCGGCCACATCTAGAGGCTGGAAGAGGTAGAGAAACCAGTTCTATTTGTTTTGCAGAACTGGTTATTAAATGCAGGGCCTTCACACTGAGTTACATCCCCAGCCCCCTTTACTTTTTATTTTGAGGCAGGGCCTTGCTGGGTTGCTAAATTCCCCAGGCTGGACATGTGGTCCTCCTACTTTAGCTTCCCAGAGGGCTGGGATTACAGGTGTGCACCACGAGGCCAGGCTGAGGCTGGTTTGACTTGTGCGAAGTGTTGGTGGAACCACAAATGTAACTTGGGGTGCTGCTGTGGGAGGAGCTGCAGCTTCAGAAGTTCATAGGAGACAGCAGAAAGCAACAGCCCCTCCCTCTGGTGCTCTTGCCATGGAGACCTGGCCACAGACTTCCATCCTCAGCCCAGGCAGACAGGAAGGTTTGTACTTCAGAGACAGCAGTGAGGCCTGGAACAGAGTTGCAGCTTGAATAAAATCCACATGCTGGATATTGCACCAGCATCTTCAAGACGTGAAGGCCACATTGTCCTTTACTCAAGAGTGTGAGTGATTCCGACTCACAGCCTTTGTTGGGGACCCTGCAGAAATAAGAGTCATTGCAGTTTGCTAAGCACAAATGTGGTGCATCAGGATTTACAGATTCAAGAGCAGATTCCCCCAGATGGATGGGAGAGGCAGATCAAGGGCCTCATTGGTGGGTTCTAAGTTAGGCGTGAGAATGATGGTGAGGGCTTTGTCCTCTTTCTGGAGGATGAGAAGGGAGAAGCCCTAAGCTTTGAGACTTCCCCATTAGGTATGTGTGGTTTTGGGAGTAAAACTGATAAAAAGAGGAAAGAAGGGGAGGGGAGGAGAACCTGACTGGAAGAAGCCCTAGAGCTAAACAAGATGGGCATGTGATTTGGGTTTTAATCTAAGTAAGTAAAGCAGAGATAATCCATTTTATCTAAGCCATTTAAGACTAAGAAGCAGACATAAAGATTCATCCAGAATCTACCACGACAGACAAAGAAAGGGCACAAGGGGGAGGGAATTCTGACCATCGGGTGGCTATGCTCTGTGTCCCCGCTGAGAAGTTGTGCCTTTGGGAGAGCACAACAGAGGCAAGGAAGCAACTTGGCTTGGATGTTGGAACTGAATTACACTTCAAGCCTGCAACTTGTTTGCTGGTGACCCATTTTTGAGCAAGTACAGTAAGGTTAGTGCCTCAGTCTTCACCATAGGCATGAGGACAGCATGCCCAAAGAATTAAATGATGAAAGTACCCAGGCACAAGGCCTGACATAACCTGGGCTTGTTGCCCACTTCCTGTTGGGGAAGACTCCTCTCTCTCCTATCTAATTCTGCCCCCTTGGCCCATCAGCCTTTGTGCTTTGATTTCTATCCTGCACTGGCCAAGAACAGGAAAAGTAAGTGCCATGCTCTGAAACTTCAGCAAAATAAAATTCCAGGCCCAAAAGAGGCATGGCTAAGGTCATCTGTTTCCTTTTGTGAAGTTTTTGATGCAATTCCTGATTAAGAGGGGATGCTGGCTCACAAGTCAGCTTTGCACCATGGTTGTGGTGAGGGATTAGGGTCCATGCAGAACCCTCCCTACTCAAGATGCATCTCCTTCCTACACTACCCATGCCCAAGCTCTCCTTTCTTCCCACCACCACCTCAGAATCAACAATGAATTCCAGTCTTTCCAAAAGAGCCCAGGAAAAAAATCTCTAAAATGTGGTAGAATTTAGCTGACTGAGTTACAGTGAATTCTACCACATTTGGAGAGAATTTTTGGTAACTATTAAGCAACTCTGCTTCCAGCCTCTGGTTAGGGAGCCAGGCTCTGCATCCTGATCAGGGATGAGTGCCTCATCATATGCTGCAGGACCATTTCCAGCCCTCATTCCCAATGGGTCCACAGGGGCTGGAAAAGCATCCCACACACACATGGCTGTGGTTTTATTCCCTCGCACTCATCACCACATTCAGGAAGACAGATTTTTATTATGCAACACAAGCGCTGCTGTAGGGTGAACATTGACACAAAGCAATTGGGTTCTTGACTGAATCAGCTAAAATAAAATTGAAGGAACAGAAAATAGACCTGTGACCAGATTCAGGTCTTTGTTTTAAAAACAGCTACCATCCAGAAAAGCACTTGGATGTGTAATTACAATAAATGACCATCTCTAAAGAGCAAGCTTGCTTTTCTAAGGAAAAACAAGTGGTGAAAGCCAGCACATAACAAGTCCTGTGGAAGTTTCTACCATTCTCTTCCCTATTGACTAGGTATGAATGTAGTCATTTGTCCCTCTGTATTTCAACCATTTAGGGATTTTCAAACATTTAAACAGAATACCGCAGATTTTCCATTATGCTGGTAGCAGTTGTTTTACATGTTGAGGTTAAATGTTGCTTTTGGACACATGAGCATCCACATTTAGTTAATGCCCAAAATGGGCCAAATGTAAGGTTAGAGTGCAAAACCCAGAGAGATGACAAGGGTGTGTGCACACAGGCCACCCAGACCCGAGCTGTCTCCTCAGCCTCCTGTATTAAAGAGGTCTCACAGCTCACTGCACTCTGGAGCTCATTGTGGTGAGGGCCCCTTCTTTCACTCACTCATGGCCCTCGCTCTTCTGAAGGACATCCGGCACACAGGGCTTTCCCTCGCTCCAGAGACAGTGTGGCTTGGGGGCAGAACAAATATCATCTTGCAGTATTAAGCTTTTATGCTTGTACCAAAAATTGCCTACATGCCCAACATACAAGGGCATAGAGGAGGAAGGAGGAGCTATGAGAAGGGGAAGAGATTCCTGGGAAGTGCAGGCTTTGGAAGGTTTTGCAGGGCAGAAGAACTGGAGGCTGACCTTGAATGAGGCAGGGTCTTAATAGGGGTCAGTGATGGGAGACAGAAGGAAAGAGGTGTGTGGAAGAGGATGGAAGGCATGAGATGTGTTTGGGAACAGTAAAGAAATAAGATGCACTGCAGTCCTCTGTTATACTGGAGTGGGGAGGACTCTGAAGAGAAGGATGCAGGGTGTCTTGAAAAAGTGGGCTTATGCTGTAACAAAGAACCAATACACTCCAATAATGTAATACAATTTATTTCTTGCTCATCTGAGTGTTCATAGCACGGACCTGGGAGCTACAATTCCAGAGGGAACCAGGCTCTGTGTCCACTCTGTTCAGCCATCTCTCCATCCAGTACAGAGAAAGAGTGGAGCATGTGGGTTGTGTGTGAAGAATTTCACAGATCATCCTGTGAGCATGTTATACTATTCCCATCTTCTCCATATTGGTCAGAACTCAGTCGCATAGCCATGCCCACCTGCGAAGCATTCTGGGAAATGTAGCATAGCTCTATTGAGGGAAAACAGTAAGCATTGTGGCCAGGACTGACTTTTGCACTGATTTTTAGCCCAACTGGGTTGAACTTCATCCTGAAGGCAGTGTGAGTCACCCTGAAGCTCAGCAGGGTAGGGACAAGCTCACTGGTGGTGAAGGTGCCTTAGAGGGAGTGGTCTTTGTGTTTGTATTCAAGATCACATGCACATCACATTTGTGATAGATCTTCAGCCATATTGAACAGAATAATGGGATAGTGGATGGGTGCCAGAAAGGAGTCCCGGACACATGAAACCTTCCAGGAGCTGAGGCTGGGAAGACAATCAATGCTATTGTGATGATCTGATAGTGCGGTTGCAGTAGGAATTTCTTTCAAATGAAAACCCAAGGCCAGCGTTACTCTGTCATTCCTCTGATATGACTTTTGTGTTTTGTGTGTAAGCTCCGGCTGACCTCAGGGATCGGCATGGACTCAGTTACCCACCTCTGAAGTCTCGGGTGGACTCCTAACTTTAAGATCATGCAGAGCTGAGTGAGAAATCTCAGGAGAGCCTGGGATTTGGTGGAAGATTTTTAAATGATTCATGCTGAACTGGAAATTACCTAAAAACAACAGAAGAGCTGTTGGTGGTATTTTCAGGTGTTCTCTATTGATTTGGGGAAGAATCCAACATTAAAGAGGTTTAAAAATAAAATATTTAAAAAGACGTATAACCTGCTCTTTTTCATTCTTCCCCACCAAAAGTAATCTGTAGTAATAAAAATGGTGAGAACAGGAAGGGAAAGCAGAAGTGAGACAGCAGAGGGAGCAGGGGAGACTGCAGAGGCTGGGGTGGGTAGGACCCATATGTCCTGCAGGCAGAGGTCCACTGTTCCCACAGACAGCGTGGGTGGCGTGGTAAGGAAAGGCCTGGTTTTGCAAATGCCTCAATGTGGATCTGCTCTCTCTTGCCCAAGGGTCTTTCGAGCCTTGAGTTCTTCATTTCCGTGTCCCCTGAGATATAACTTATCCACTCCAGACCAAAGGGAACTGAAAGCCCACAGTTTGGGCTCTAGCTCTAAGCCCAGAGAGGCCAATCCACTGAAATTCCAATTGCCTAGTGATCTATTTACCAAATTTACTGATTTTCTAAAAACTAAAACCAAAACCTTTATTTATAAAGTTCACAGCAATTCACACTGCAAGAAATAGTTTTCACAATCCATGTTGCAAGGGCAAATTGGTTACATGTGAATGGACTGGAAAATACTTTTCTTTTTCCTTTTTCATCTGCCCGGCTTTCTGAGTGGGCATTTCCACCTCGCTGAGGCTGAAGAGCAGGTGCCCCTGGTGAGGAGGAAGAGGGGCATCTGCATCCACGCATTCCAGAGAGGAGAGGCGGCGATGGACAGAAGAAGAGAGGTGCAAGGTTAAGGAAAGGGAGGGAGGACCAGAGGCTGTGGAGACAGAAAGGGTGAAGAGTGAGGGTGAGAAAGTAGGAAAGATATTTGAAGGCTCCAAAACTTCTCCCATAGGCCTCCAAGACTCTGCCAGTTCTTCCAAATCAATCAGCAGGGCCTATGCTTAACTGATGGAAACAGATGTGGTTAGCTTGCTGAAGCCAGGGGAAGGGTTCTCATGAACACGACTTTCAGAGCTTCCACTCTCAGCAGATTGGCCACTTCCACTGGCTGGGGCACTGTTAGGCCATCCCAGGGACACTTGCCAGTGGTGCAGAGTGGGGCCTTCCTGGAGGAGGATGTCTGCAAGAGCTACATGGAGATGTGGGTGGAAAGAGGAGGAAAAGTCTCCTGAAACACAGAGGGGTCATTTGTGTGTGTGTGAGGTTGGGGTAGAGATAGAGGCAGACCCTGTGGGGATGGCCCACTCATCCTGGTTTGCGTGAAACTTCCCTAGTGTTAGGACTGGAAGTCTCAGATCCTAGGCAGAGGGAAAAGCTGGTTGCCCTAGACCTACTCCAAAGCAAGTCTTGAAAGGGACAAGATAAAGGCAGGTGGTCCAGCCGAGGGGAGGTGACCCTGTCTGTGATCACTCTTGATGACTGCTTGCAGCTGCAGTTTGCAGGGTCCACAGGGAAGGTCAGAGGCTGCTTGAGGGAATCATAGGGACCTGGGCAGTCACTCCAGCACCCAAGGATACGGAGATTCCCAGGATCCTACGGAAGGGCCCCAGGTCTGTTCCGGATGTCTCAGTTGTGCAATCTGTATGCACTGACTTTTCTAAATGTGCCTTTCTCTCTCTCTCTTTTCTTAGGGAGGCAGGACACAGTGCGTGAGAGAAGTCTGTCCCATTCTCTCTTGTCCCCAGCACCTTAGTCACACCCCCCCAGGACAGTGCTGCCCCAAATGTTTGGATGAGTGACTATTTTCAGGTCAAAGACTAATGAATTTCTTCTGGGAGTTTCTGCAGAGAGTGTGTATGCACACTGCTCCCTGGGGTTCCGAGGTGGCCCTGGTTCCTGGCTTGCTAGAGACACCTGCTCCTCAAATCAGGAGTGGAAGGTGTGAACAGGGTGTGGCTTCTTCTCTTGTCTTCCCTTGATCTGGAATCTGGGACACCAGATGACACAGGACACTGCCCTGCAAGGGAAGCAGGACTGAAGATGCAGTCTGTGGTGGGCTTTCTGGTTGTCAGTCCGATTCTCATAACAGGGGAACCTGAGATAATTCTACAGGGACATTGTTGTAGTCAGGGATTGCAAGGAATAGATTTAATTGAGGACACATAGGATTATGTATAATATAGGATTATTTTATAATATTCACCCAAAAAGTCAAATGCAGAATGGTGCAAGCGATCTTTCCATGCATTAGACACCCAAAGAATCTAGCTGTGGGCCTGGATCCCATGGCAATGTCCTGCACAAGCCCAACTGAAGATCTAGAGCCCATGCAATGTTCTCCATGAGTCCCACTGGAGGCCTGGAGCCCATGACAATGTGTCATGCAAGTCTGTGTCAAGGATCTGCACGGGGAAGGCCCAAAGGTCAGTGGTGAAGCTAGAAAGTCTATGCCAGTGGAATGAAGGATCTGTGCCAGCAGGCTGAGGGATCTGCACTGGAGCCAGGAAGCAACACTCAACATAAAGACCAGCGCTCCCCTGAAGAGAAGAGCAGCCATCCTCAGTGACAGCAAGGACCCAGCTGCCTCCAAAGATGAGAACAGCTGAGTTTATATCAGGAAATCCAGCATGACAGTCTTCTCCAGGAGAATCAACAGCACACCATCTTCCCTTGTAGTTCTCCTTTTATGCTGTTGGTAACAGTCCTAAGGTGGGCCTTCACATCCATTTCCATGCTGATTCAGTTCAACTAGGTGTTACAAGTTGACCATTAGTTAATTCACCACAGATATGATGCCTGTAAAAGGTTGGACATTTGGCATGTGGAGTTGGATTCTGCCTCTGTGCCATTTGAGTTAGCCTCACCTTTTATGCCTTTATGGTGTTCTTTTTTGGGGGGGTGTTTTTTTTGTTGTTGTTTTTAGTACTGGGGATTGAACCCAGGGCCTTTGCACTCAGCTACATCCCAGCCCTTTTTATTTATTTATTTATTTATTTATTTATTTATTTATTTTTGTGGGTACCGGGGGTTGAACACAGGACCTCGCATGACAGCAGGCGCCCGTGCCACTGAACAATATCACCAGCCCTTTTTTCGTATGTGGGTACCAGGAGTCGAACTCAGGACCTCACACTTGCCAGGCAGGCACTTATGCCGCTGAGCTATCTCACCGGCCTTTATTTATTCATTTTGGGGCAAAGTCTCACTAAGTCATTGTCACTAAATGGGCTGGGCTCAAACTTGCAATCCTCCTCTCAGAGTGCTAGCCTTTATGTAGTTTCTGTGTGAGTCTATTCAGTGTGCTATAATGAAGTAGCATAACTGGGTAGCTTTTAAACAACAGAAATATGTTTCTCACAGTTCTGCAGGTGGGAAGTCCAAGATCAAATTTGTTGCAGATTCTGCGTTTGGTGATGGTCTGCTTTCTAGCTCATAGATGGCACCTTCTTGCTGTGATCTCACATGATGGAAGGGGCCAGGGCTCTGTCTTGGGCTTCTTTTACAAGAGCACTGTTAGGGTTTGTTCTAGATGTCTCTTCAAAGTGGAGCTCAGATGAGGTCTGTCCTAGTGTAAATGGCAAGCATGGTAGTCTACAGATGAGAGAGGATCCTGCCCCAGCTAAAGTGACAGGTTGTCTGCTGGCATCCAACCATGTAGGTGTGATTCTCAGCATTTCCTGGTGGTCACAGTGGGAAGCTGTGCAGTGGCCATTACACTCTGGATGCAGGTCACAGGCTTTGTTCTAGGATCCTCCCATCTCCCATCCAGGCTGTTTTCCTCAAGGATGGAGGGAATCGCTCTGTACCCAAAGATGTCACTTCATGACACCCTTGGGAATTGAGACCTCAGAACCAGCTCAGTTGTGGGAGCTCCTTGGGCCAGACTGCCTGGTCACTGACACAGCTAGAAGAGAGGCCTTGTTTCTTAGGGACTCAGAGAAGCCCTGATGTGTTCTGCTTGACAAAGGGGCACATGTGTGTGTTTTCTTTACACTGGCTTTCAGGACCACTCATTGCCTTGTACACAAAGTCATCCTTTGCCTCTCAAGCACTGAGATAAAGTAGATGCCCTCTCATGATGGGGTTTTGTGCAATGCACTTTCAAATCTTCTTGTAAACACTCTCCTTTAGGTGATTGCAGCCTCAAATAACTGACAGAGACACTGAGTCTGCAGAAAGGTGTCCTTTAAGTCTAGTTGAGTCAGGTCTTTTTCATCTGAAAGGCATCAGAAGATAGGTAGTCCTTAAAATAGCTTCAAAAAGTAAAGAAGAGGAGGTGGAGTCAACAAAGATCGAGGCTTGTTTCTGTGGATATGCAAGCCCAGGAAGGAGCCTTCATTGTGTTTTTAGGCCCAACTCTGTGGCCCGCAATCTTCTTAGATCACAAGCATGGATTTCATCTCTGCCTGTTCTGTCCTGGCTGGACACTGGGCGATTGCCCATCATACATCCAACAGGCCAAAGAAGTTCCTCAAGTGGCTCTGTCTGCGTGAGCGAGGAAATGTGAACTCAAGTGCTACTCTGCTTTGTGGGGGGAGGGTGCCAGCCAGGCAGGGACAAGCTGTGTGTGGCTGGTGGTGTCTGCTGTCTGAGCTCTGCACTGTCACATGCCCCCTTTTCATGTCCAGAACTGTGGCACATCTCAGAATAAACAAACTGCTTCTGGCCGTCCCAGTTAACTGATGGTGCCTGGAATAACAACCATTTCAATTCCATCAAACAGTGGGAAAATAGAATGTTGTTATTGTACCATGTATGGAAATTCATACTTGCTGTCATACACTGTCTGAAGCTGAGGATGCAAATATGGCCTGGTTAGCCACACAATAATTATTTTATATCCTGGGTGGAGAGCACACCCACCCACCCTGTAATCCTCTCTCATCTTTAACAAATTATGAGGTATGATAAAAAAAAAAACACAGTAAATGCTTAAGCAAAAAAAAAATATTACTGCTGTAAAAGACACATTGCCAGGAATCCCTTTCAAAATACTCCCCTCATTTTGGATACACTCATTCCATCATCCTTCTTCCTTTCTCTTTTTTTTATTTTAAAGAGAAGAAAAAACAAAACAAAACAAATCTAAAAAGAACAAATTTTCAAAACAACATAATAGGATGGTAACAATGGTTAATGCATTACGTATTGTTACCTTTAAGTTAGTTATTCAGGATACCAGATATTAGCATTCAATTGTCCAAACATTATTGGCACAAACCTTACCCTTCAATGAACTAAGTAAAATTAGTAGTGTATCTATCTTATCCATCTTATGTATAAATACAATTTTTTTCCTTTCCCTTCTTTCTTTTCCCTATTCCCCCATCCCAGTCTCTCTTTCCTTTTGACCAGTTTCTTTTTGATTCACCATGTCTATTGTACATTTTGGATCTTATTTGCTCTTTCAGTTTCTCATACTAGAGAGACAGTACCATGCTTACATATGTGTGTCTGGTTTATTTCACTTATGAGTATTTTCTCGAGTTGCATCCATTTCCTATGAAAGTCTTCAGTTTATCCTGCTTTATGGCTGAATAGCACTCCATTGTATAACAATACCACATCTTTTTTATCCATTCCTCAGTTGATGGGCATTTGGGTTGTTTCCAAGATCTGGCTATTACAAATTGTGCTGCTATAAACATGGGTGCACATATATCGCTGTGGTATGATGTTTTTAATTCTTCTGGGAAGATACCCAGAAGGGGAATAGCTGGGTCAAATGGGACCTCCAACCCTAGTTTTTTGAGGAATCTCCACACTGATTTCCACAGTGGCTGTACCAGTTGACACTAACCCCAACAGCATTTGTTATTAGTTGATTTCTTGATAATAGCCATTCTTTCTGGGATGAGATGATATCTCAGTGTTGTTTTAATATGCATCTCTCAAATGACTAGTGATGTTCCACATTTTTTTGTATATTTATTTGCCATTTGTATTTCTTCATCTGAAAAATGTGTATTCATCTCAGATGCCCATTTTTGGAGTGGGTCTTTAAATTTGGGAGGTCTGATTTTTTTGAGTTCTTTATATGTTCTTGGTAGTAATCCTTTGTCTGAGGAATAGCTGGCAAACATTTTTTCCCACATTGTGGGTTGTCTCTTCACTCTGTTGGTGCTTTCTCTTGCTGTGCAAAAGCTTTTTAATAAGATGAGATCCCAGTTGTTGATTCTTTGTGATAGTTCCTGTGTGGTTGAGGTTTTATTCATAAAGTCTTTGCCTACACCAATGACTTCAAGGGTTTTACCTATCCTACCATCCAGCAGATTTAATGTTTCCATTTTAATATTTAGATCTCTGATCCATTTTGAATTTAGTTTAGTGCATGGTGAAAGATATGGGTCTAGTTTAATCTTCAACATGTGTAGAGCCAGTTTTTCCAGCACCATTTATTAAAGAGGCTATCTTTCTTCCAGTGAATGTGTTTGGCACCTTTGTCAAAGATAAGGTGGCTTAGTATGTCTGGGGTTGTTTCAGCATCTTCTAATCTGTTCCATTGATCTTCAGGTCTTTTTTTTTGCCAGTACCACACTGTTTTTATCACAGTAGCGTTATAGTCTAATTTCAAGTCGGGGATTGTTATGCCCCCTGCTTTTCCTTTGTTGCCCAGAATTGCCTTTGCTATTCTAGGTCTCTTCTGATTCGAAATGAATTTCAGGATTGTTTTCTCTAATTCTATGAGATATGCTGTTGGAATTTTGATTGGAATTGCATTAAATCTGTATAACAATTTTGGAAGTATGGCCATTTTCACTATATTGGTTCTTCCTATCCAGGAGCAAGGGATATCTTTCCATTTTCTGATATCCTGTTCAATCTCCTTTTTCAGAGTACTGTAGTTTTCAGTGTAGAGGTCTTTTACATCCTTTGTGAGGTTGATTCCTAGGTATTTCATTTTTTTGGATGTTATTGTGAAAGGTATTGTTTCCCTAATTTCTCTTTCAGTAAGTTTGTTATTTGTGTACAGAAAGGCTATTGATTTTTGAGTATTGACTTTGTATCCAGCTACACTACTGAATTTGCTTATTAAATCTAGCAGATTTTTAGTGGAGTTTTTGGGGTCTTCTGTGTAGAGTATCATGTCATCTGCAAATAATGATAATTTAACTTCTTCCTTTCCAATCATTATTCCTTTTATTTTTTTGTCTTGTCTAATTGCTCTGGCTAAAGTTTCCAGGACTATGTTGAATAAGAGCGGGGACAGTGGACTTCCTTGTCTTGTTCCTGATTTTAGAGGGAAGGCTTTCAGTTTTTGTCCATTTAATATAATATTGGCTGTTGGTTTGTCATAGATAGCTTTTTATCAGCTTGAGATAAAGACCATCTATTCCAATTTTCTATAGGGTTTTTATCATGAAAAGGTGCTGGACTTTGTCAAAAGCTTTTTCTGCATCTATTGAGATGATCATGTGATTTTTGTCTTTGGTTCTGTTAATATGGTATATTACATTTATTGATTTACATATGTTGAACCATCCCTGCATCCCTGTGATGAATCCAACTTGGTCATGGTGTATAATCTTCTTGATGATTTGCTGGATTCTGTTTGCCAGTATCTTATTGAGGATTTTTGCATCTATGTTCATTAGGGAGATTGGCCTGTAGTTCTCTTTCTTAGTTAGGTCCTTCTCTGGTTTTGGTATCAGGGTAATGCTTGCTTCCAGGAATGAATTTGGGAGTATTACTTCCCTTTCAATTTCATTAAAAAGTTTGAGAAGTAGTGGTGTTAGGTCTTCTCTAAATTTCTTGTAGAATTCAGCAGTGAATCCATCAGCGCCTGGGCTGTTCTTTGTTGGGAGGTTTTTAATTACATCTTCAATTTCATTGGTTGATATTGGTTTATTTAGGATTTTTAAATCTTCTTGATTCAGTTTTGATAATTCATACATATCTAGGAATCTGTGCATTTCTTCTGTATTTTCCTTCTTAGTAGAATATAAATTTTCAAAATAGGTATAGATGATCTTCTGGATTTCTGCAGGGTCTGTCATGATATCACCCTTTTCATTTTCATTTGCATGGATTTGAGTCTTTTCTTTTTTTAATAAGGTTGGATAAGGGTTTGTCAATCTTATTTATTTCAAAGAACCAACTCTTTGCTTCATTGATTCTTTGTATTGTGACAGCTGGCACCCCTGGGAGCCCCCCTGGAGGATTGCAAGACAGTGGCAGTGCAGGGGAGCGGTGGAGGATTGCGCTGGCCGGTGGGGAGTGTCTCTCAGGCACAGCTGTCCTGCGCCAGAGAGCGATTGGCTGGGCGCCATTGTGGGGGGTGCAGTGAAACTCAGTGCGGTGCCAAAACACAGTGCTTGGGACTTGCGCTTGGGACTCAGTGCAGGGCTCTCAGGCCCATGGAAAGTGAGCTGATGGCGGCAGGTGAACGAGACTGGTCTCCGCCTGAGAGTACATGCTTCTGCTCACTGCCCCACCAAAGGGCCACTCCTGGCTTACTGGGACTGACCTGCACAGAACAGGACTCTGTCACTACATGGTGCCTGCCTGCAACAGAGTCAACACCTGGAACTGATTCTTTTCATTTTTTAATTTTTTTTATTTTTTCATTTTTTATTTTTTCTCTTTTGTTTTTTGTTCTGGTGAAGGTTTTTTTGTGTGGGGGGGGTTATTTTTGTTTTGTTTGCTTTGTTGTTTTTGTCTTCGTTTTTGTTTCTGTTTGTCTATTTGCTCTTTCCTTCATTATTCTCTCTGGTTTTTATATGAGTGTAAACAGAGCCTCTAACCTCTTTGTGATTGTGGGTGTGATCTGTTCTTCCTTTTATCCCTTCCTTCTCTTTTTCGCACCAGTCCTCTGCACCAGTTTCCTGATGTTAGTGGGATCCTTCTTGGTCCTCCAACCTTACATCTAATTCCTTCCTCTTCTCCCAATACTCTATTTCCATTACGTGGAACTGGGCTATCTGGCTTCACACCTTGCTCTTGGTTTATTTCCCACCTGATTTTGGGACATGACCTGCATCACCTTCTTTCCCCAAGCAGGGAAATGTTGATTTCTGCCTCCATGCAGATGTAGGGAATCAAGCCACACTGGGTTCTGGACTTGGCCTTAAACCTCTCTGCAACAGGGCTGGTGAGATGACTCAGTGGCATAAGCACCTGCCTGACAAGCGTGAGGTCCTGAGTTCGACTCCTGGTACCCACATAAGAATAAAGGGCTGGTGATATCGCTCAGTGGCATGGGTGCCTGCTGGTGCGTGAGGTCCTGAGTTCGATCCCCAGTACCCACAAACAAAAAAAAAAAAAAAAAAAAAAACCTCTTTGCAACATGGGGATAGAGAGTTTCGCTCCATCCTCCTGGGGCTGTCATTCCAGGGGCTGAGCTGACTCATCCGGCTTTGTCCTCAGTTGCTTCCAGTTATGACAAATTAAAGGAGCCTCCATGCTAGACAGAAACAGATAGCAGAGCTGTGGGAAATGAGAAGGTGTCCCGATGCCCCCAAGCCATGATGGCTGAGTGGGAATAAGTTTGAAGTCTCATTCAAAGTTACCATGGCCTTTAGTGTGTCCTAGCTGATGCAAGAAAACAGAATGAGACTTGGTTCTGGTTGTGTAATAATTAACCAGCCTTTTTAAAGTTGATATAATTGTTTATTTTTAAAATCCCACACCTGTTCTAATGCAGCTGGGCTCAGTGAATGAGCAGTGTATGACCTGTGCGTCCTTGTCATGAGATGTGGGCAACCTCTCTGTGGCCTTGTTTCCTTCATCCCTGTAAACAGGACGAAGCCCCTCCATCTGGAGCATTGTGATGTTTAAATGAGATACTGTGTGAGGAATGTGTAATGTAGAGCAGAAACTCAATCAAAGTTAAATTCTCTTAAGATAAAGGAGGAGCCGGTGAGATAGCTCAGCGGCATAAGCGCCTGCCTAGCAAGCACGAGGTCTTGAGTTCGACTCCCAGTACCCACATTAAAAAAAAAAAAGATAAAGGAATATAGAAGATGAAAATCTGCAGTGGGAAGAACACAGCCTTGAGGGTGACACAGAACCAGGTTTAATTCTAGGTTCTACCTCCCCAGTTACATGCCATCAATTTATCATCTATGAGAGGGGGAATGCTCAGCTCATAAAGTTCTTGTGCCTCTTAATAATGGCTGTAAAAAACCCTAACATCTATTAACCCTTAATAAAATTCACGGCTCACACCTGTATAACTAACCTGATGTTATATGATGTACAGGAGGGATCTGCAGGAAATCTGTGGCAGAGAAAGTGCTCCACAAATGCTGATCTCCTTCCACATTGCTTTTCCCTGTGATTGACCACTGAGTCAGAGATGAAGCATACCTGGGCCCTGAGAATGTGCTTGCTCTTCTAAATGTCATGCAGTAAAAACATGAAAAGATGCCCAATAAGGGAAAATTACAGCGAATTTCCAGAAAGTAATGGAAATAATTTTGCCTTTTGAAACACTCAGTCCCATTGGCCCTGAGCTCTCCCAGTGATTTGACACAGGTAAGACACCACTTTCTGCAAGGAAGACTCTGACCGAGCTTGGTCTGCAGCACACCCACACCCGCAGCATGCATGAGCCTTGAGCCTGGATTGCAGTTCAATGTTTGGGCTCCTCCCAGAAACAGAGGAGGAAGACCCTGCCAGACTGGCAGTTTGGCAGGCAGTGCCCACTGTGTGTGTGCCATGCATATCTGTGAGGGGACTCTCCATCTTCCCTTGGCCACATGAAAAACATGACACTTGCAAGGCCTGTAGACCTCACAACTTCACAGAGGATAGAAACAGGAAGACCTCGGAACTACCTGGCCTGGCCTCAGAACGCGATACCTGAAACTTCACTTCACCATCATCAGCACCTTGGCCTGATTTCCTTGGTTTATCTGGTATTAGATTTGAAAAAAGAGTTTTGTCCTCAGCAGACCCTGTTTTTAGCATTAATTCTGTGTTTGTTTTTCTCCTGATTAGGGTAAAATTCTCAGCAGAAAAGGATGCTGCCCGATTTGCACTGAAAGTAAGTTCATTGCTTTGAAAATGTGCTGTTGCTATTTGTCTGGCATTTTATGATGCAATAAGGAAACTAGTGGTGTCATTTTCTGCACACTTTAATTCTGTGGGCCTAGGATGGAGTCATCCCCACTCCCTACAGACACGTTAATCAGCTGTAATCCTCTCACAGAAGCATGATTGACACAAATGTGGATTTTCCATCAGAACTTGTTGCTATGAGAATCAGGAAGATAAATGATCTGATGAAGTTTTAAAAAGGGCCAGATAATGTAATGTGCATTTTAATTGCTAATAGCATTTACAGTCATAGAGGCTAAGATAATGACATCCAGGAACACCAAACATCTGTAATCTAGGAGGGATTCTCCATCTCTCAGGATGAAACCACACAGCTGCACCTCCTCCCTCAGCCCAACCCCTGCTCTTCACCCCTTTGCCTGGCCACTCCCAGAGTGGCTGTTGATAAGAGGTCACAGAGGTCCTTGGCTCACAATGGCATTGCAGTCCTGTGACTTTTAACTGAGCTATTGGATCTTCTTTCTGCATGTGGCCTGTTCTGGAACCTGGCTGAGACCACAACTAACCCCAGAGCCAGACAAGGCAATGGGTTTCCCATCAGATGCACATAAACATATCTGCAAATCACCATTTCAGTCCTCCTCAAATGCATGTGGTTTTGTGATGGCTTTCTGAAGTATTGCACTGAAAGAGGGGTGTTGGTAACACTGTGTCAGATTAGTTCTGTGTATGATGAGCAGGATTAACAAAGCCAGGAAACCTATTAGGAAGTATTTTGCAAGCCCATCAGGCTGCGAGGAGTGGGCTTCATGGCAGGAGATGCCAGTGTTCCTGGGGACAGGTTTGCCCCTTCCATGTATCTAACCTCAGTGTTTCTATTGATAAGAGTAACCGCAGTGTCTTGTCTTGTTTTGGTTTTTGAATTGTTATACTTTTGGATGGTAGGTATGGAGGGCCATTTTACGTATATGTAAAACTTATATATTGATATGTATATATATTGCTATCTCCTCTTATATAGCTACCATGTATTAACTATTTTAGAGATAGAGCCATGAGACAATTACACACTGGAGAAAGATGCTGATTGAATTAACACAAATAAATTATAGACTTAACGAAAAGGTTTTTCTTTGAAGATAATGAAGTACAAAAAGTAACTTGGAGGCTAACAAGTATGATTTAATAGAGTTCAGGAATTAATGCAGGAAGAAAAATTTGCTATGATTAACACACCAGTTGATTTAAAGTAATGCGTATAAACTGTAACATTTAATCATCCTATTAGAGACTCTCTGAAGAAGCTTTTTTTTAATGTAACTATTGGGAATTGAACCCAACCAGTGGTGGCAAACCTATGGCACATGTACCACAGCAGGCTGCTTGTTATCATTGAAAGCTCTAAAAGGTTCACAATCCCTAAGCACAATGCTTTTGCATTGAGCTACATTCCAAGCTCTTTTTAACTTTTTATTTTGAGAAAGGGTCTTGCTAAGTTTCTGAGTTGTCCAGGCTCAGGTCGAACTTGTAATCTTCCTGCCTCATCCTCCCAGGGAGCTGGCATCACAGGCATGCACCACCATGCCTGGTTCAGAAGCATTGCTCGTGGGTGATTCTGAGGCTGCTTTCAGCTTCCTTCTTTCCTAGGTGAGTGGCTGGAGTCTACATTGATGAAGTTTTCCTGTGTATCCATGGCAATGGAGATGTTTGCACTTCCCCATGAAGTGTCTCCTGTGTGAAGCAGGGACAGACCTTGTAAGAACTCCCAGTATTTTCTAGTTTACCCTCTTAACATGCATGGGCACAGGCAGGTCACATCCAGAATCACATTGTCATCAGGCAGGATCACTGCTTATTAACTTTGTAAAAACATGGCCAGCTTCATCCAGAAACAGCCAAAATCTTGAATTATCCAACTTTATGTCACAAGAACCTAAAAGGTGATTATTGAAGGAGTTGGAAGCAAAGCTAAATTTTGTTATTAATAGTTTACCCATTATGAGTTGGCCTTTCCATACCTAGAGGACTAGTGACTTCTCAGAAAGGAGGGGATAGACTGAAAAGAAAGAAAAGTGAAGACTAGAAAGATGGGCATGATAAGATAGAATAGAGCCAAATCTGCAGTGGTTGTATTAAATCCTATGTGTGAGGTGTATGAAGGAGCCCAGGCCCCCCTCACCAAGAGAAGCAGCTGGCATGGGCAGAAGCCACCCAGCTGCAGGGACACCAAGAGGCCACTAACTCTGCACCTGCATCTAGCAGGTCAGAGCTGGAGGTGCTCAGGCATGTGGTTCTCTGTCTGAATCTAACTTATATCATCAGATGGCAGTATCTCAACTTCCTTTGGTGTTCTTTCCGTGTGTTTACGTTCTCTCCTCTCCAGCAGCTCTTCCATCCTGCTATAAACCTCATTCTTCTTGGCCAGGGCTGTCTGATGAAAGTCAGTTCAGAGATTGGATGGCTTCCAGTTTTTATAAGCAATGCTCAGCTTTTATAATGCAGTCAGGTAGACTTGTTGGGATGTCCTTTACCTGTGGTCTTTGGACCTCCTACTTTGAAATTCTTTTTCTCATTTTATCCAGGATCCAAACCAAACATTTGGGCTCATTTTCCCTCCTCTGTCAATTATGAATTCTCTTCTGCTACATAGGTTTTTAGAGTAAACTGAATCTATAAACTAAGCCTCATGTTCTTTAAAAACTAGAAAGAATGATATATTTTTTTTACTAAAATGCACATGCCTCTCTCCCTATCTCTCTCTCTCTCTGTCACTCACGTGCGTGCGCACACACACACACACACACACACAGACATACACCACACTTTCAGATTGCTGAGGGTTTTCTACTTATTTATTTATTTATTTATTATTTTATTGGCACATTTTAGATATGCATAATGATAATGATCACATTCATCATAGGGAATTTGTACCTGTACATGATATATCTTGCTTCTTTTTTACCTATTCTCTTCCCCTCCCTTCAACCCTTTTTCCCCTCCTTATTTACAAAAGATTTGTTTCCATTTGTTCCTTCCACTCTTTTTTTCCTTGTCCATTCCTTCCTTTCCCCCTCCCACCTCCATTGTTCCTCTTCTCATTTTAATATTTTCTTCCCATTTCCCAATATATATTATACATTTTGGTCCTTATTTACACTTTCCATTTCTCATACCAGAAAAAAAGTGCAGTATTTAAACGTGTGTCCAATTTATTTCACCTAAAAGTATGGTCTCAAGGTGCATCTATTTACCTCAGAAGCCAAGGGCTCCTTTTAGGCTTGAGTAGGGATAAAGAATGTGATCCTCGGTAGCTCTGCTGGGGCAAATGGCAGTCACTCAAGGGCAAATTGCCTTGAGAAGCTGACCCTGCACTGCTACATGCTCCTGTTGGGCTTTATTAGGAAAGATTGTTCACTTTCTCTGCTTGGAAACTTCAAGCATGATGGACTTCATTCTGCCTTCCCACCTTCTACAACCAGCACAAGCTCTGCTGGTTATTAAAGAAATTATACTTGTATCCCTTTCTCCCCACTGGTTGCCCACAATATTGGGCAACTCCTGTGAGCTTTCCTTGTCTACAAAATGGGATGGAGAGGAGCTGCTAGTGGCTGCCAGACCCAATGAGACAAGGGGGCCCAGGGACAGCATGTGGATGGGGCTTAGCCAAAGCTGTGTCTCTCTGTCTCTGCTGCAGTCTGAGGGGCTGACCCTGACCCCTCCCACCAGCTCCTTGAGCCTGCACTACAGCCATAGACTCCTGTCACCTTTGGCAGGATCTGTCTTAGTCAGATGAGTTTGTTGGTTTGTTTGGGGATTGAACGCAGGGCCTCTGCACCATGCTACATCCCCAGCCTTTTTATTTTTTACTTCGAGGCAGTGTCTCAATAAGTCACTGACTTACCCAGGCTGGGTTGGAACTGGTGAGCCTCCAGCCTCACTGTCCCAGAATGCTGGGATGACAGGCATGCCCACCATACCTGGCTGCCTTGGTCAGTTTTATATTGCTGTACCAGAATACCTGAGACTGGATAATCTACAAACAAAGTTTATTTGGCCCATGAGTTGGGCAGCTAGGGAGTTGTAATAGTTAATTTTCTCATTGCTGAGATAAAATACTGATAACCAATGTTAAAAGAGGAAAGGTTTATTTCAGCTCAAAGTCTGTAGAGGTTTCAGTTCATAGCTAGCTGGCTGGTTCTAAGGCAGGGTGGCATGGTAGAGGGACATTGCAAAGGGGAAACAGTCCATGTGAGGCAGGCAGAAGGCAGCAAGCAGAAAGCAGCAAGACTCCCTTTCCCTTTTATCCCATCCAGGCTACAAACCCTTTGGTGGTACCACCCACACCCAGGATGGAGCGTCCTATTACCCACACCCAGAACTGTGGTAAACCAATTAGTGTACTAATCCAGTACCACACACCCTTAGTCCCAGTATCACAGCCTTAATCCATATTCACACACCTAGATCCAACCACCTCCGAAAAGCCCCACCTGAGTGCAAGAGGCTTTGGGGGAACATCTAGAAACAAGCCACAACAGAAGTCAAGTACAGGATATCAGCATCTGGCAAGGCCCTCTCCTGTGCCAGCCCATGGTGGAAGGTGGAAGGTGGAAGCTGGGCAGGAAGACATGTGGGAGAGGCCAGGAGAGTGAGAGGGGGTCACTTTCACAGTCACTAGTACACTCCCACCATGAGGACATCCATCTGTTGGTGAGGGCTGAGGTTGCATGACCTCCCCACCTGTCATCTCCCCCAGCATGGTTGCATTGGCAGCTAAGAATCCAGCACATGAGCTGTGAAGGTCACATCAAACCTGAGCACCATCTTCTCCCAGCCACTCTGCCTACCGAGCCCTCTCCTGCCATCAGAAATCTGAACTGGATCCCTTTATTTGTAAGACAAATTCCAGACACTTATCATGGCCCCCAAAGTTGGATGTGGTTGCTATCCCAGCTCTCTAGCTTCTTGTGCAGTCTGTAACCTGAATCAGGTCTCCTGTTGCTCTTTGTGCTTTCCTTGGCTTATTTCCTGTCTCCTCAACTAGAGGGTGTAAGTGCCATAAAGCTGGGGACTCGGTTACCTTTACAGTTCACACCTCATAGCTTAAATCTCCTAGCACTGGGGACTCTCAGTAGGGTGTATGATGCAGGAGAGGCTACTGGGAATGCAGAGTGAATCTTTCCTTACACAACTCTCTGCAGCACACAGGAGCAGTGGGCATGGAAAAGGAGCATCTTCCTCTCCACTGGGAGACGCCAATTGGACTCACCTGGTTAACTGAGCAGCATTTGCACACTAATTTGTCACTGTGTCCTCTGGACATTAGAAGGCTAATTCTCCCAGACTTTATAATTTCTGCCAACTCTTCATGCACAGCTTGGGCTGAGAGCCTCCAGAGACTGAATTGGAACAGTGGCAACTGGCTCAGTAAACCACTCAGAGTATTATTTAATTGGGACTTAGATTTAGGTTTTTTCAGAAGTAAAATAGAAACACAACACCAAGTCAGGCCCAGGTGATTTTCTCCCCTTTTCTGGGGTCTGGTCTTTGAACAATAAGTGGTGACAGCTGTCTGTGTTCTAAGATGGCCTTTCCAGTGGGATTCCTTTGCATTTGATGTCAGGTTAGACCCCTTACCTGGTGGCAGTCATGTGATGTATGAGGGTTGGTGGTCCAGGTACAAGGTTGTGCGCAATTGGCTTTTTGGGGTATTGTGGTTTGGTTAATGGCTAAAAGTGAGGGCAGATCATCATCATTTGGACTCAACTCCTAGGCCTCAATCTTTTCATATGTAAAGTGCACATAATGCTATTATCCACCTCCTAAGATAATGTAGCTGTTATATAAGATGGTGTATTTAAATTGCTTAGTACAAACTCTGCAATAAAGTAAATGTTCAAAAAACGTATGCAATTTAAATTAAATGCTATATAATCAGTTTTTAAAGTAGAGATAGAGGAGCACACAAGACAAAGTAAACACAAACCAGGGTTGGGTTACAACCCAGATCTGCAAGATTTGGTAGAGATTTTATACCACCAGGAGGCCCATATCATGACTGCATAGCCCAATTATCAGCAGGTAGATGGGGGTCATTCATGTTCCAGTGTGCTGATCTGTGGTGTGCTGGTCTGCAGAGGTGGTTTTCTTGGTTTCGGTGTGGTAGAGGGAGCCTGGATTAGTAGAAATGGCCTTGCACCACACCCTTAGCTAAGCCAAGGAAGGATGATGAAGAACCCATGCAGGGAAGGATCACAAATGGTTCCCCACACATGCAGCCAAGGCATGCCTGGAGCCACTGACCCCACTGCCAAGGTTGCTCCAGAAGCTCTCAATTTCCAGGTTTTCTTTGCTGTTATCTCTGGGCCCCTGATCTTTCTTTTTTGTGTGTGTGTGGGTACCGGGGGTCGACCTCAGGACCTCATGCACCAGCAGGCACCCGTGCCACTGAGCAATATCACCAGCCCCTTTTTCATATGTGGGTTCCGGGAGTTGAACTCAGGCCCTTGCACTTGCCAGGCAGGCACTTACGCTGCTGAGCCATCTCACTGGCCCTGGGCCCCTGATCTTAAAGGGAGGAGAGTGTCCTTCTGAAAACTGATGAGCTTCATCATGTGTGAAACGTACAGTATGTGTTTGGTGTGACTCCATTAATTAAGGGCAGGGACTGTGTGTTCTTTAAGTTCCATTTAGATATCTCTCTAACCTTCAGCAGGAGGCTTGATTAAAAGATGGAGAAAAGGAGACTTTTTACTATACTGCTTCTATCTGTACTTTTCTTTTTCAAAAATAATACCAGATGCTTGCCATCATCCTAGTTTTAGAAATTCATTTTCTTTAATCTAATTCATCCTGGGCATGTCCACACATTAAAGATTTCTTCAAAAATTTAACTTTCTTTGGTTTAACCAATACCAATGGGTTAGTTCTTCCCCTCTTGCCTTAGTTTCTTCTTCATCTTCCCCATGGGGAGGAGCTGTTGTTTAAGTGTCTGGTTTATGCCATTCAGTGGGATCTTGAAAGCTGAGTCACTGTATAGTGCATGGGGAACTGGCACCCAGGGAAAGTCCTCACTGCCCCTGAAACTTTTCTGATGAAATCCTGCTCCTGATGAGGCTGAGAAGCATGGCCTGGACAGGACACCTGTGTCAGGGTTTCTGCCAGCTCCACCATGCCATGGGCTCTGCTGGCTGTACTCCCATGGGCTCTGCATTGCAGCTGCATTTTTACCACCTTTGGTCTTCTCGTGGGCAGAGGGCACCTGGCTCTATAAATGCACAGGACATATGTCTTGGGGGCTGAGTCCCACACCAGCTCCTTCCACTAGCATTGCCACAGCTGCTCGTTCCCTGCCATGCTTCCCCCACCTGCTCCCTGTCTGCCTCTGCATTTGCTGGAGGTGAGGGTTGGGATTGGGGACCAGAGAGAAGGAACGTGGAGGCACAGATTAGCATTTTCTTCCAGTTTGGTTCCATTAGCATAGTGTCAAGTGTTCCTGCCAGATGGCAAAGCCTCCAAGGGCCCAGGAAAGGATGTAGTGATGAGAACAGCAGCTGGCCTGTGGGTCTGGAGTCATGGAAGTAGTGCATTTGTCACTTCCCTCATCACCACTGCATGTGCTTTCCCACTTTATATGCTCAGTGCTTCTGCGATGTTTGGAAGAATCACTCTGCATAGATTACCAAGGAGAGGTTCAGTTGTGCTGCGTGGAGATCTGGGGTGATCTGGGGAGGTTTCCCAAGGGAGCCAAGGGAGTTGGGCCCAAACCCCAAAATCATTCTTCCCAATCCAGAAAAGATTGTTTTTTAATTTAAAGACTTATAACTCAAGGGAGAAATGCACAAAGATTAAATAATCAGGATGAAGTGTGAGGAATTAGGTCTGGGTTAATTGATAGCAATCTTAGGATGCTGAGATCTTTGTAGACCTCAGGGATAGAGGTGTAGGAGAGACTTTGTGGAAAGGTAAAATTGCTTTTGTCCTTACAGTGTTTCCAGGAGAAAAAGCCCTTTGCTTCTCTAGTTTTCCGTTAAATCTAATGGCTGAGCCTTCCTTGAGAACTGAGTGCTGGGATTTCCATAAGGAAGATTGATGTTTAAATTAGTTTTCAGGGACATGGTCCTGTTAACAACTTGCTGAAAAAATTATTTAACACACACAGCTTTTCCTTATTTTTTCTTCGGCTTTTATATAATCTCCTGCTGTTTGACAGAATTTCAAATGGAAATCAGAGACCCCATTGCTATTTTTGGTTCTTGATTAGTAGTAGAGGTTTCGTCCTGGTGAGCTGTACCCAAGGCTTCACTGACCCACAGCCCTGCACCAGCCTCTTGGTTCATATAGAATCTGTGCCCCGGTTACCTTTCCATGGATATGGTTTGTCTGCTCAGTCAGTCAATGGATTCTGCTCTTGATCCAATTGGACTGTGAAGACTTGGTCCCTTGGCTGCAGCCTGGATGCTACAGTCATCTGTGGGCAGTTGGGTGGTCTGCGGAGAATCAGTCTCATCTGAGGAGGGCCAGGTGGAGTCAATCTGGATTCAGACTTTGGTTTGGATCTCAGCTGGTGCGGGAAGATGATAAATAATGCCTTGGTGATCTGTGTGAATCTCACAGGCCAAGAGCCTTTTCAGCCTCCTGAAGAGGAAACAATTTATGGCAAAATTATGTCTGGGAATTGCTGTCAATTCTGAAATAAACCTAAGAGAAAAAGCTCTAGATAGTTGCTGAAGAATGTACCTTGCCATTGTGTTGTGGAATTTATAGAAACTTCGGTATAAATGTTATGTTTAAACTCTGGAAGGAGTTTATAAGATGTGTAGTACTTTTCCTTTTAGCAAGTTAAAATCCAAGCTCATCATGCTTGGGTGCCACGTCCAGTGCAGCTTTTGAGAAATTCCTTTTGGGAGGACCTTGAAGAAATGAAAGCAAGAATGAAAATGCAGAAAGCTGATTTCAGACAGAGCCCTCTCTCTTGGTTGGAGAAAAGAACTGCCCAATGGCTGCAGTGCGTTTATTTATACACGCCACAGGTTGATGTCAGGTGAAACCCCTCTGCCTAACTTGTTCACCTGGCTCACATTGGGTGCTCCATGTTCTCAGGGCTGGCCTTGTTCCATCCCCACACACGTGATCCGTCTTCAGCTGCTCCCCATACTTGAGCAATGTGCTCTGCATATATTATGACCACTACAGGAATTTAGGAAATGCAGACGATGAAGATAGTAAAATTACCTTGCCAGGGTCACTAGTTTTTATCATTTTGAGGTGTATGTGTATATGTCTACACACATACACTTGCTTTACAATGACAAGGTCAGGTCGTAGTAAGGTTTTAGCCAGTATTTACAGCTTAACCGTTTATTTACATCTTATAAATCAATAAATATTCTTCTCTGGTATTATTTTAAGTACCTGCATAATATTTTATTTATTTTTATTTTCACTTATTAAGTACCTATGTAGAGCCCATTATGCATCCAAGTTGCTTTACAAATATTAACCCTTAATAAAGACATGGTATTTCTATGATGATTTGAAGTGTCATCACAGTGAACATACTCTGCAGCTAAATAGATGTGCTCATCCCTATTTTTTAAGGGTAAGTTTTCAGACGTGGAGTTGCCAAGTTAAATGACATGCAAATTTTAAGGGTATTGGTATATAGATAGATTGATATAGGTATTTCTAAACTGTTCCATAAGGGCCAAACCAATTGCCAATTTTATGTTTTTAAACAGCAATATACGAACAAGCAGGATCATTTTGTACCCCTGCTAACACAGAGTGTTTTCATTAAAACAAACAATAAATCCTAAAAATCTTACAAGCAAAATGAAAAAACTTCTTTCCAAAGTGATGGGTATAGTTTAATTTCTTGTTCGTAACAGCATGCATCTTTTTCTCATTGAGTTTTGGGAGTTTTTTGGCAATAGAAATTAGCCCTTTATAGAATGCTGCTGTTTCTTCTCCTTGTCATTTGTTTCTCTGATTATTGTAGTTATTATCATATGCAAGTTTCAAATTTAGACTTCTTTATGGCTGAGTAGTACTCCATTATATACTTGTATTATTAAAAATTACATAGTCCATTTCCTGTGGTATGGACTGCTTGGTGTTGTGGATTGGGTCTTTTTGAACAGGGTGTTTCCCATGCAATTACTGCTGGCATTTGGGGAAACTTTATATGGCTGATTTTATTCATTGAAATTTCTCAATTATGGATATATCATTTGTAAGCAGATAAAATTATGCCCTTTGGTTTCTAAAATCTATGCCTTTTATTTATTTTCTTGTGTAATTTTAGAAGACATAACTTGACCAATACTGATACTAAGAAGTGAAGGCTTCATTTGTTGTTTTTTTTTTTTTTTTGTGGGTACCGGGGGGTTGACCTCAGGACCTCGTGCACCAGCAGGCGCCCGTGCCGCTGAGCGATATCACCGGCCCCTTTTTCATATGTGGGTTCCGGGAGTCAAACTCGGGCCCTCGCGCTTGCAAGGCAGGCGCTTACGCCACTGAGCCATCTCACCGGCCCGGCTTCATTTGTTTTTTTGTTTTTTTTTTTTGTTTGTTTGTTTGTTTTGTGGGTACCGGGTGTCGACCTCAGGACCTCGCGCACCAGCAGGCGCCCGTGCCGCTGAGCGATATCACCGGCCCCTTTTTTCGTATGTGGGATCCGGGAGTCGAACTCGGGCCCTCGCGCTGCCAGGCAGATGCGTAGGCCGCTGAGCCATCTCACCGGCCCGGCTTCATTTGTTTTTGAAGTTACTTCCATGCCTCTTCTATCCCATGTTTAATAATTTTGGTCCCTTAAATTGAGACAGACTCTTTGTCATGTAAAAGAAGACATTTAGGTTTCAGTCTCACCGTGCTTGGGAAACACTGATGTCAAGATTAATGTTGGATTTATGGTGTAAAGTACTGCATCCATCAACATGAGCATATAAGACTTCTTTCATCTGTTAATGTGAAAAGTTAGACCTTTTAAATATATTGATATCAAACCAACCCTACATCCCCAAAACAAACACTTTTTGGTTATGCTGTATGATTCTTGTAACTCACTTGTACTGATTATACTTTATGGAGTATTTTTGCCTTTCTGTTTGTAAATAGTGCATACTTCTGCCTTCTTCCATAGTTATATTTCTCTGAGGCCATGGTCCCTCCCCACACCTCTGTAACCTCTCCTACTACATAAATTCATGTATAATCCCCTAAATGGGTAGCATCTTTTCAGAGCTTTTGGGCTTTCTGCATGCTGTTCTCCCTAGGAGCCTCCTTTCCCTATTTGCCTTTCAAACTCACATGAGAATGACCATGGGTGATCACTGGCCTCTCCTTCAGTGAGGATGTCTCAGATGTTCCGTCCTCGTTCCCACTTTGGTTGATCGTTCCCAGCTCTGCTGTCTCTCAGTGTTGTTTCTATATCTCTATTATAACATTGACCATATAGCAACAGCATTATTTCTGTGTCAGTTTCTCTATTTTAAGTCTTTGAAGGTGGAGACTTTGAGTTCCCATCTTTATATCTTCAGCTCTCAGTACAAGGCCTCTGTCTCTGGGGCTCCATAAATGTGATCTGGAGGAAGGAGTGTGTGAGGGGAACTCCTGCCTACATCTTCCTCGCGCTACTGCAGGCTTCCTGGGGACTGCAAAGTGCTCCCGGGACAGCATGGAGAATGTGCACATTCTCTCTTACTTGTGTGTCTTTAGAGTGCCCTGCCTGCCTCTGCCCTATGCAGGACACAGATCGTGTATTTAAATGATTGCATCTCTTGTGCCACTCACTATGACATCACAGTGGCGGGACATTTTATTTAGACATAATGGAGGGCAGGGTGGTGCAGACAGGGCTTGTTCTTTCACAAGGTCTTCCTTTCCCACAACTCTGTCCAGTTAGGCAATGGGAGATTCTCCACCCACACCTTTACCGGGCACCTTCTGTTTGCTTGTGGTTGTGCTGGGTGCTGGAGAACAGCAGGGGATTAGCATCCTGAGCGGCACCCACAGTCTAGTCGGGAAGTGGGAGCAAAAGGGAACCAGTAACAAGCCAAGTAGATGAGCTTCTGACGTACCTGGAAGAGGGTGATGGAGTGGGGACAGGGCTGCTGCTGTCAAGGAAGGACCATCCGAGGGGTGACACTGGCTTGAAAGTGGAGATGCACTGAGCCTGGGAGGCTGCTCCAGCAGAGGCGGCGATGAACGTGGCATATTTAAGGGAAGCAGGAGGCCAGCCGGGCTGGAAAACAGCGAGGTCAGGGGGCCAAATAGAGAGGGAGTTGTACAAAGGAACAGCTAGGGTCATCTGGGGGCTGCGGGCCACAATCAGAGTTTAGATTGTGTTTCGGATGTGATGAGACAGGTTTGGAAACCTTTGATTAGAGGAATGCTATCGTCTGTTTAAAAATGTGGAAGAACATCTGGCTGCCATGTGGAGAATGAAGAGAGATTTCTTTTTGTTACCCTAAGTATTATAAGTGGTTGAATAAAAATGTTTTATAGGCTGCTTTGTCCCGAGAAAGGCACATGGTGACATCTGTGGTGTACTTGGACACACAGCTGAGAAATTACAATGTAGAAAACCCTCTTCTGCCACTCCTTTTGTTGGTGCTGCCTGCTTTCTTCCCCAGGGCATGACTGGCACCATCTTTACATCTTTACACGGCTGCTCGCTTTTCTCACCTTCTAAATTTCTTGTTCTACATGGTGACTGTTCCCAGCCTCCCAGCACCATTAACCATCTGATTATTACCGAATCATGATGTTAGGTTTTTATACACCTGGAAAGCGATTTTTAAAAATTAAAATTATAGTTTCTATAAAAAAAATGGCCAAAATGCCTGCTGAGCAGCCTCCTGCAAACCATTAGGAAGCAGTGGACAGCCCAGGGTGTCTGCAGACGTGGCACTAAAACAGAGCAACCTTTAAATGGATTTAGAAAACACTCAGTTACCATTTCACAGCAGCAAACAATAATAAATCTTAAAGGAGGAGTCACCCTAGGACATTATGAAAAATAAAACTCACATAAACTCATTGGTTCCTGTGAGTCCTTTCTAATGGCTTTATATGAACGTTTATAGGAGGGAATGAGAGACCTCATGTGTCACTCTGGGTTGAGGTTGGAAGCCCCTCAGTAGGGACGCTCAGTTTCGTCTCTGGCCATGGTGTTAACTTTGTCTTGTAAAGATTCACATCCTGCTCATGGGCCAGAAGGAGGGACACTTCTGCTGAACCTACTGTCCCTTCCCCAGTGGCTGTCGTACATTTTCACCTGGGCCCAGTGGGTGGCAGGCCCGGCTTGACCAGGCTCTCTGATGTGGTCAGTGACGTCACGTTAGCAGCTCAAAAGCAGCCACACTGAACAACTGCACCACAGAAACAGGCACGTGATACAAGTCAGGGGTTCCTGCTCCTCTCCTGAACCCCAAGAGCCAGCTGCTACCCATTTGCCAGCGCACCAGTGCCTGCGTGTCCCCAGAAACTCAGCCCCTTTAATGGAAACTCATCCTCTCTGCTCCTGCCCCTTTCCGCTCTCTGCTCCTCCTCCTGCGTTTCTCACATTTGTGGGTGGACTTTAAACTCAGCTCACATCTCCAGAGGCATCTCTGCTGCTTCCTTTTTCCTTTGGCCCCAGCATGAACCCCTTTTCCAAACCTTACAGAGTGTACTTTCTCCAGCTCGTGTGCGTCACTTCTCCTCTCAATATCTACTGGTACTGAAGATGAGTCCTCTGCATCTTCTCCTCTTTAACCTCCAGCCAGGTCTTCAGCTGCTGCTTCTCCATCTAATCCCCCCCTCCTCTCCCCACTCAGTCTACTGAGGTGCATCCCGTGCTCTGCTCAGACTGTCAGTGGCTCCTCCTGATCTCCTGTGAGGTGTCCGTGCTTCCTAGCTTGAAAAGCATGGAGGGCCGTCCTGGGAGCGCAGCAGTCGACCTCCACAACTTCTCTCCTTCCCGATCCACACAGATCCCCATCTCAGAGGAACGTGTGTCTAATGGATGACTGTTTGGAAAACTCCTTCCTTCCTCTTTGTTGGAGAAAATGATTTTTTCTTTTGAGATTAAACTCAGATAAACCTTGTCTTTTATCTCTATCTTTTCCATCTTTGCCCCTTCATCTGAGGCAAGTACGGTGCTTTGCTCAGTGGCAATTTGTTGGAAGAGGAAATAAAAGGGAAGAAGGTTTACACTTTGGTGGAGAATCTTTTAGCTGATAGACATAAAGAAAGTTAAAGCACAGAATGTGAAAGGATGACGTCATTGAGTGCTTCTGGAGCCCCCCACAAGTGGAACATTTTTATTTTATGTAATTCATTTGAAGAAGATGTCATATGGAAGCTGAAGTAGAATGGGATAATCCCACAATGTAACAGAAGGTAGACTCTGGGAAAATGGAGCAGAAGTTGCTGAACACACTTTCATTTAATATATAAGAAGACTTCCTGAGAGATAGGCACTGTGATTGTCTGTCACAGGAATGAGATTCCTAAAAAGCCACCGCGCTCTATCACAGACCCCACGCAGATGTATGGCCATCTGTGAGGAGGGTATAAAAGGCATCCTGCAGGGAGTAGCTGTTCCCTAAGGCCTTTGGAGACTCTGTGAGTCTATAATTCTGTGACTGTTTATGAAGTCACGCCACTTTCTGTGGGGTTTTGAGCATTCACCGTCCTAAACCAAGGTGGTCTGCCATGGCCTTTGGTATTAAGACTCCATGATAGGAGCATTACAGGCTTAGGAAGAAAACATCTATAAAGGCCATGACAGTTCCCCCCTCCTCCAGAACCCATGGTTTCTAAATTTCAGGTCTCCTGCATTAGGGAAAATGTACCGTCACTAATTTCACTTCATAAATTTAATTGCATCATGAAAGTGAGCTCTAGAAAACTGCTGTGTTACTTTCTCCATAGGTGCTAAGGCCACATTTCTCCAGCACTGAATTTCTCCTCAGTTTTCAGTTTATTCACCCTGGGTCCCCAAGAGGGGAGTGAGGTCATCCACCAGCAGCATTGCTCTTGCTGCTTGCCCGTTCTCCTTCCTCACCTACAAACATCCATTGCAAATGTCATTCAGTCTGTCCACATCTTCACTAGATACTCACACTGGACCCTTGGTCTTCCTTCCCCAACTGGTGATGTAGAAGTCAGCCTGGGTTTAGAGCCCTCCCTCTGCTGTCTGTCTTGTGTAAGCACAGGAACTTTGTTTTTCTGTTTTCAGGAATTTGACACTGACCATATGGGAGGACAGAGGGGCAGTCTTTCCCCTGCACCTCATCTTCCTGTTTTCTTTACCCCATCAACTACCCAACCCCACCACCTGCTTAACTTCAATGTCTTTTTTCTGTTGCTGTAAACTGTTCAAGTCTTCTTGATACTAATACACACACACACACATACAGCCCTGGCTTCCTTGCCCATTATCTCCCCAATTCTCTGCTCTCCACTGCCATCCTACCAAAGGAATAGTCATTACCCAATTCCTGGAGTATTCGCCATCTTCAGCACACTTCACCGTGATTCCTGTCCCCACTCTGCCCATGAAACTGTACCCGCAGAGGCCACCAGTGACCACCTAATGGTCCAGGCCCCTTGGTCTGTGAGGAGTGGCCGAATCCATGAAATGGTTGCTCCTCTGTGATCTCTGTCAGGCCATCTGATCCCCACTATCATCTTCACCATTGCTTTTCCTGGTTTTGACAACACAAACATTCATAATTAGTGAATGAAGGAAATAGACTGAGTATCTGAGCCACACTGCACAGGGCTGGAAAATCAGGGAGCAAAACCTTTCTGCCCTGGAGCAGGACAGAGGGAGTTTTCAGGGCCACCTCAATTAGTGTGGGGTCTCGGGAGCATTCCTGAGACAGCTGCTGAGCTGCACGCTGAAGGAGCAGCAGGCGCCTCCCAGGAGAAGGGTTGGAAGGGCATTCCCAGCGGAAGGACTAGCCTGTGTGTGGAAGGCAGCATTGTGCAGGGGAGAGAGCATGGACTCAGCTTTTATTTTTATTTTTTTCCAATACTGAGGATTAAACTGACAGCCTTGATGCCAGGCCACGACCCGGCACAATTTTATTTATTTATTTATTTATTTAATTTATTTATTTATTTTTACATTTTATTTAGAGACAAGGTCTCAGTAAGTCACTAGGTTGTCCAGGCTGGGCTCAAACTTGTGATCCTCCTGCCTCAGCCTTCCAGAGTGCTGGGATGACAGGTGTGCACAACCATACCTGGCTTGGACCAGCTCTGAGTGCCGACTTTGCTCCTTGTTCCCAGTGTGATGGTAAGGACAGCAGGGACATTTCTTGATGTCTTTGGGTGAGTGCTCTGGGGATGTTAGGGCCTTATTCTCCTTGGCTGCCTGTGGAGAACAGGGTGCTCAGTCCTGGCAGAGATGGGCAGCTGGCAGGGGGCAGTGGGACAGTAGTGTTAGCAATTTCGCTTTGGAGATCTTCTAGTGGCTGGGATGATTTCAGAAGGGGGCCCACCATCCCTGGGATGGGGTTGGTAGCTCTCCCAATCCAGTCCACCAGACTGAGTTATGGGAGAGGCCATTTGTCGGGCAGTGATGGGATGTAAAACTATTTTATGTAGGAGCCAAAGGCACAGCAGATGCTGGTTGAAGGGCCTGGCAACTGAGAAAGCTCCCAACCCACCACATCCTCCAGCAGCTGCCCTCTGATTGCCGCATGCTGGGGAGGATTTGTGGCTTCACCCTTTGCGGAACTCGGCAGCCATTCACTTCCTAATGGGAAAAAGGCCCCGGAAGTTGCAGCCCTTCAAAGCCCAGGCTGGTGTGGAGGCTGCATGTAGCTAGGTGTGGCCTCGCCACTGAAGGTGACCCCCTCTCTGTCTTGCTCAGTCCCTGGCCTTCATCTCCATTTCTGGCTGTGGATTCATTTCTCTCTTCTCTTAGGGATTGGTGGGGGACAGTACAGCTTCTCTACTCCCCACTCCAAACCCCAGAGACCAGCAGGACGCCCTGCAAGCCAAATTGAAGGAGGCCCTTGCTCTCTCTCCCTGCCAGCCCTGCACTTACCTGAGCCAGGGACAGCGCCTCCTTAAACACTGTACCCAAGGCTCAGCTTGCCAGTTGCCTGCCCAGTCTTGTCCTCCCCACTATACAAGGGGTGATCAGAGAATCCTGCGGGTGCTTAAATAAATATCTGTTATAGTAAAAGAGAGTGGCAGTAATGAATGGAACACGACTCGAAGGGAAAAGGGACTGATCATGTGCCAAGCAGCCCTTTTAATGCTCTCTTGCATCACCAACCTCCAGAAGAGTGCAGAGTCCTCAGATTAAAAAGCAAAGGCTGAGCTGAGAATTCCGGTTGCGCGGCGCTGTCGCTCTCGGCCACTAGAGGGCGGCGGTGACCAGGCTTCCCGCGGGCTGGCGGTGAGAGCGGCTCTGCCTGGCCCTGCCTAGCGGGGCCCTAACTGGATGAGGAGGCGCTGTCTGGGAGAGGGACAGTTGGCGCAATGCCCTGTCACTTCCCTTTGTGGAGCCGGAGTGTCCTAGAAGAGTAGAGACTCCATGACTCGTTAGACAGGTTGAGCGTCCCTACTCTGAATGTTTTAAATCTGTGTGCTCCAAAATCCAGAACTTTGGGAGCACCAACGGGAGCCACATGCGGACAAGTCCAGACCTGACCTCGTGTGAAGGGATACAGTTAAAACGAAGGTGCACTAAAAATGCTCTAAAACTTCCCTCTGGCTGTGCGTATTAGGTGTGTAGGAGATGGATTGATCCCATGCCCTACCCCTAGGAAATCTCATTGTGTGTATGTAAATATTTCAAAACCTGAAAAAACCCTGAAATCCAGAACAGTTCTGGTCCCAAGCATTCTGGATAAGGGCTACTCAATGGTGTTGTCTTTGGCTTTGGCCTCCTTAAAGCTGTAGTCTTGAGCATGGAGGACATGGAAGGGCTCAGGTTGTTACCATGGGTGTGGGCATCACACCTTCCACCCCGGTCTGAGACACAGGCAGAGGAAGGGAGGAAATAGTTCAGATTCCAGCACATGCACGAGGGTGGTTGGTTACTGCTGAAAGTATAACTTTACCGACTTTACCAAATTTTGAAACTGGCACCATTGCAAACCATCAGCATGGCTCCCCTTCAAAGGAGGTCCCTGTGACCACAGATCCCCATACCGTCCATGAATATAATCTATGACTGTGGAAGTAGGGCAGAGGCCAATGGCCATTTTGGAATTCCTGTGTCCTGCCAAGTCCAACATCCGGGTGACGCCATCCTCTCCTAGGAACGTTTCCAGGGTTTAGCAAGTCTGATTTAGGGACAGTGTTGGAACTGTGTGTAAGCGGGCAAGTGTACAGGGTCCACGAACATGAGACTGCAGGTAATCGAAGGGCTCACTGTGAACCCTTTCTACACAGGCCGGAAGTGTTTGTCCTGTTGATTGTGTTGTTGGAGTCTCACCCTTGCCAAGGCAGGAAGGGGCCGTCACCAGGAGGAAAGACCCAGAAAGCAGAGGTGACAGCACAAGGCTGAGCAGGGCTCTCAGGAAGAAAAGCAAGCGTCATCGCGGGCAGGAGGACATTGAGGGACTCTGTGAGCTCCAGATGGCTGACCTGACATTAAGGTTGAGATGAGGAGGGAGGGTTTGCATCCCTAGAAGAAGAAAGGTCACCACAGGCCCACCTGCTGAGCTCTCTGCAAGGCAACATGCCCCATCCCCCAGGCTATAGGGCACTGGACAACTTTCCTTGTTCTGTGGTTTGATACTGGGAGTCTGACTGCATGACTATCAAGTCTAAGATCCGGGATTTGGAAACTCTGAGCTTTTGCTGGGGCTCCTTTTTGCTGCCAGAAATTTCCCTTTCCTTGTTCTCTAACCAGGCAAAATTCCACAGATCCTTAAGTCCCTGCTCCTGTACCTCCCACTGTGATGCCTCTGGCCATCACAGTGCCCCAGGAATTAGTCCTCATTGCCCCTTGTGCTGGCTTCCTGCCTATAATGGCCCTTGTGCCATGGGGTCTGATTTGAACTCTAGGCACCGTCCTTCCTCTCCTTAGTGTCCTTGTCTTGCTTGCTGCCTGGAACAAAAGGGTCCCACTCAGTCCTTGTTTTCACTTAGAGTGGGCAGAAGGTCTAACTTTGGGGGCCTGAGGTGGGGGAATTCCATGAGGCTGGGCTGGAGATAAGCTCTGGATCCACAACCAGAAACAGACAGGACCACAGTCTGCCCCCCTTCTGGCCCTCCTGACCAAGTGCATGAGATGGACAAGCTTGCAGGGAACCCTGGCCTCGCTCTGCTGGCCTGGCAATCCCAGGCAGCCAGGGAGCCAGAACACTCACCAGTGCCTGGTGCACAGGGATGGTGCCACTGTGGTGCCAAGCTGTGCTGGCATGGGCAGAGTCTAGAGAGGCAGGAGGAAGTCCCTGTGGCTTCCTCTCCTTCACATGAAGCAGCCTCATATTCACGTGTACGGTGTTGGAGCTGTTGGCCTTGTTTGCATGTTAGAATGAGTTTCCTCCTGCTGACGGGCAGAGAGGAGCGAAGGTGGAGAGTGTCTGCATAGCCCGAGGAAGAGCAGAAGTAGCTGCCACCTAGATGAATGTTTCCAGGTAATATGACTGGGATAGCCCTTACCTTGGCTGCTATCTCTAGTTACTTCTCTGCAACTCAACCTAGGGAGGTCAGGGCAGAATGTAAGGGGTTAAAATATAAGTGAAATTGTTAATAGTCCCATGGCAGCTGACCCGCTGGTCCAGGGCTATCTCCATCCCTCTCCGTCCCTCCTCCCCTAATGTCCAGCTACCAACAGACCAAAGATGCTGTCACTTACACCCTCATGTGCCCAAGGAGAGACATGTGACCAGTGTGGTTTCCTGGTCTCTTTCCCTTTCTGACCTCCAGACTGGCAAGCAGTCCAGCCAAAGCCCTTAGCAGTGGCAGGAGGATGCCAGGGGTATAGCTGTCTGGCTCCCAGGTGGGCTGGCTGCTGTGCTCCTGTCCTGCCCATGGGCTGTGCTAGAAACAGTGTGCAGAGTCCCTGATGGCTAATGCATCTGCTTTCAAGGCTGTGCCCGAGAGGCAGGGGCACTGCATCTGTGTGACAGAAGCAGCTCTTGTGCCAGAGCAAGCAGAGGGAAAGCCACTCCAATTGGCTGTTGCTAGGAAGCACAAGCATGTTTGATGTTTTGATTTCAGTGACGTTGGAGGCTTGCCTTTTTAATAACATGAAAAGCTATGGGTTGATGTTACGATATTGAACATATACTTTGCTGGAAGTGTGTCATTAAAGTAGAATTCACTTATCAAATACCTTTTCCAAAAGTCACTAAGTTAGTAAAAGAAATTCCCTGGGAGATAGGAAAGGAGGGCGAGAAGTTAAAAGTGAAAATGGCAGCAGAAAGGGTTCTTGCAGAGGCAGCTGAGCTCAGGGGTCTCTGTGGCCAGTGACCTCAGGGTGTAGCCATGGTAGGCAGTGGCCAGGAGCAGGGACAAGGGAGGAATCTATGCTGTGTAGATGCCCAGCCTTGTGCACTGGGCAGAGGGGATCTGACCACTGTCACCCACTCTTTACGATACACTGGGTGTTTCCTGAGCTTTGTGGTTGAGGCTCTGTCTGGGGCTGGATGAGGCAGAAAGTCCTTGTCCCCAACAGGGAAAGAGCTGACTGTGGTTCAGAGGCTTGTGCAGTCCTACGAGGATGGTCTACAAGGGCCCTGCAGGGAGTGGCCACACTTTTCAGGGCCAGACGCTGAACCCTGCTGAGCAATCTAAACTGAATCTGAAAGATTGACCTCAGATTTTCCCCTGGAAAAGACAAAGAAGCTCATTCCAGACAGGACGAGCCAGGTGGGAGGAAGCCGAGGGTTGGCGAGATGGTCCCTAGGACTTGGTAAAAGGATGAGTGGAGGAAAAAAGGTGGAGTTACAAAACGTGGATTGAATCATGGATTGAATTTGATATCAAGAAATATGGGCTTTCTCTCTAGGGGCCCAGTAAGAAGGCAGGAGTGAGCTTGGTCCTAGTCTCACTCCATCTGCAATCCCTCTGGGTGCACAGGAATGGTTTCCTGATGTTGGTGGAGCTTCCTCATTGGCAGGACCATGCAGTGGGCCTTTCTTCAGGGATGGAAATGTTCCCATTAGTGCCATTCAACATGACGGCCATGAGCCATGTGGTCACGGAGACCTGAAGTGTGGGCAGTGTGACTGAGGGATGATTTTTTTATTTTATTCAATTGTAATTAACTGAAATTCCCATCTAAATAGCCACATATGCTAGTGCTTACTGTCGTGGGCCAGGCAGGGGGCAGGCCTGGTAGCTTGATGGAGGAGAAGGTGGGGACAGATCCCCCACACAGGAGGTGCTTCCAGGGAGGAACTGACCACAGGTCATTCTGATACTGCTGCTGGGTGCTGTGCAGGAGAAGTGCCCTTTAAAGGGATTGCAGGGGTCTGTTCCCTTTGCTATTTTAATTCCTGTAGACAGGAGCTTTTCACCTGTAGAGATTTCCTGGAAGGACTCCTGTGTTTCCCACTGGAGTGATGGGTGGCTGAGTTTCCTGACCAACTTCACATCTAACAGGATTGGATAGTGACACACAATACCACAAAAGCGGAGATATCAAAGCCATGAATTTCAGCAACTCAATGAAAGTCTTACAATGTTTGCTACTTATTCTATAAAATGAATATAAATGTGCAAAATTGGTGCATACGGGTTAAAGAAAGGACAATAATTTCCCTTAAACATGTAAAATTTCAACTCTGATGTGTCCTAAATCAGATATTCCTCATAGAGAGTTATGTGGAAACTGAACAGTTGAATCACAATAGTTTTGCCCCTTCCTGCAATTTGAAGAGCATTTTAAACACTTTCAAGTTTCTCTTAATAAATTCCTTTGTATCCAGCGAAGGCATGCATAATTCTCCCAAAATCTATCTGTCCACCTGGTGTCAGGTTCCCAGCGGCAGAGACCATCAGGCCAGGTGGAGGTGTGAAGGCAACGCAGGTGACTGAATCAAAACGTGTGTCAGGAGGCCCCCGACACGCAGAGGGGAGCGAGTTCAGCTGAATTTCTCAGAGCAGGGACCTGAACAGGGTTGTGTGATTTCCACCATCCTTCAGCCTTTATTTTCCCACTCTAGTTCCCAAATTCTCATTCAAATTCTAGTAAGTTCCATGTTATTCTGTTTTGTTGTTTTCAAAACAAACTGAGGTATTTATCTTTTCAGAAAAGTGAGGCATTCATTGTGGAAAATAGGGAATAAAAAGAGCCACAATTCCACCACCCAGGGTAGACTGCTGTGAACATTTGCATATATCTTTTTTCAGTTATTTTTGTTTTCTGTGATTACACAACACTGAGTTTTTATCATCCTGCTTTATTTTCCAACCCATCCCTCCAGAACATTTTTCCACATTTTAAGAAATTATTTCCAAAAACATCATCATATTGGCTATAGAGTATTTCACTGTGCAAGACATGGGAAGTTTATTTAACCGAGTCCCTATTATGGGCAATTTTAGTTATTTTCTTTATTGAAATTAAATTGCATTATGGTGAAAATCCCTATAAAATGTTTGTCTACATGCATTCATATTTTCTTAGGTGTAAAATTTCCCTGTCACAGAATAAGAGCCTTTCTTTGGACTACCCATCAACATGGCCACAGTGTTCTCTAGAAAGATCTTCACATGTGGTTAATGTGAGTGTGGGGTTTTGACACTAATGGAACTTAAATTGTATTCCTGGGTCTGCAGAGCTGCTGCTCTCCCCAGCCATGTGACCTTGGGCAGGTCCTTGGCATCTCCAAGCTTCAGTTCCCTGCCTGCTGAGAGGGTGGTGGCAATGTCTGTCTCCCGCCTCAGTGCCCTGCACAGCCATGGGGACAGTGGGTGTAAAAGGCTGAGCCTACGAATGAGCTCAGCTTGGGAACCTCAGTCAAATTCTCTCTGCCAGCAGACAGTGGTGGATCTGCTTGCCCGTGTCCTGGGCACAGTTTGGTGTAAAAGTTGCTACCTTGTTCTTAGAAGTTTAACATTTGTGACAAAACAGATCTTTCAAGACTTCAAACATATGCAAAGTCTTTCAAGTAAAGAATTGACTTTGACAAATGTCATTCCTTCAAATGTCGTTTCTCATGGGCTCCAAGTCCTATAGAAGCTCCAGTCTTCCTTAGTTGTGAAAGGTAGGCATATTATTAGCCGACTCCTTCGATGAGGCATGGTGGACACAGCAACAATTAAATGTGTGGTTACAGTGTTTTCTCTGAGAGCCCCACTGAATTGGATATGGCAGTCCATAATTTGTTTTAAATTGAAAAAACAGCTTTATAAAACAGCCAGTGCAAACCAAGAAAAATTAAGGGAAACATAAACTAACCATCCTTTCACCCAAATAAATTAAATTTTATTTGTTTACTCTTCCTGAAATTTTACATAATCACAGTAGACATTCTATCAAATTGGGGGACTCATGTCCTCCTAGGAAGACCGGCCTTTCCCCGTGCAGCTCCCCGGTTTTAGCAGCCCCATTAGATGCCATTTTATCCATGTCACACAGTGGGAGCCCTGCACACAGGAAACAGCCCCGTACCCCACGGACTGGGAAAGAGGACGGGGACCAGAGTCTACTGGGGAAGTGAGTGGGAACGGGGTTAGAGGTCACACCCTGGCAGCCAAACATGCTGTTATGAATCTGAGCGTGGAGCTGATGGGTATGGGTTATTCCGAAATGAAAATTGAAGCAACACAGGAAATGGTGTTGTCAAGGAGAGTTCATAGGCAGACATTTAGAGGGCATCCCAAGGACAAGCTTTGCTTGGATTTTCTTTGGAAGAACAGGGGTTCCCCCCAACATAAGGACTTCCTTGTGCATTTAGTGCCTGGGTGCCTTTGCGAGAACATGATTGCACAGGATTCCTGTAATGAGGGGGGAAACACAATAGGAAATACAGCCTTGATTATTACAAAGGGGGAAGAGATTGGTTTTCTGTCCTGTCTAAATAACACTTGTCAGTCAGGAAAATGGAACAGTTTTTAGTTTTTAGTTTTCAGCTCTCTTCTTTTGTCTCTGTGAGTTTTTATTTCCCAAGTCTGCACCCTGGAGTGTTGGGTTGTGACACCTTTGCAGGTGCACTGTGGGACTGTGGACCCTGAGTGTGGTTCTGCTGTTTCATTCTTATTTGGAACAGGTGCTATGCCACCTCCCACCCAAGGCAAAATGGTCAGTTCTACAGTCATGTGGGCACACTGTCTCTCACAAAGAGAAAACGCTGACCTGGTGATGTTGGAAAGCCATGTTGCAATCACTTTTCAGGATCAGCTGTGCTACTTGTAATCTTCAGTATTTCTTTTTCTGTGTTCAGCTTTGAAATTTGATTCTGTGAAGACAGAAACTTACTGAACAAGGGCATGAAAACAATAAGCACAGTTTAATTTTATTAACTTTGGTGTTTTTTGCTTAAATGTCAACTGAAAATTGTTAGGGAGTAAGTTTGATGATAAGGATGATGCTTGCTGTGTGGTATAATAAAAAGAGCACTGCTGTCAAAGTGAGGAAGGATAGTTTGATTTGCTCTTTTGCTGCTTGTGAGTGTGACTTTGGACCCACAAATTCACTTGTGAAATGACTTCATGGTTTGTAAAACAGAGACCGTACTATACCTTTTTTTTACCAGTCCGTGATGAAAGAGATGGGAAAGCTCTTTGTAAACTATAAAATTATATACCAATGTGAGGTCATCATTGTGGCTTTGCAGTCGACATGGCTGAAAATGTGTCAGTTTGTATTTAAACACAATTCAGTTCAATTACATTTTGCTCCATCCTTTCCATACTGAAGCTATGGAGACCTTGATTCAACCCTCTTCACCTCTCAGTCTAATTAGGTGCCTGAAATGCTTGCTTTGTTTGGGATTTGTTACCCTACATTCTAAAGGATGAAGATTTAGTGTTCTTTAAAAGACTAGCATTCTAAGATACAGTCAAAGTGAATTCTAGTTGCACATTTTCAGAAAGCCATGGGGTTTTGTGCTTTCATCAAGCAGGTCACTGTTTTGGGACAGACTGCAGTAGCATCTGTCATTTTTCTGTCACTGCTGCACACACAGTGGTGGTGAGTTGAATGTGGACCACATCCGAAGAGTTGCCTTTCCTGTAGGGTAACCACTCAGTGTGTGTAGCTTTTCTCATCTCATAATTACAATGAAATCAAAGTAGGAAGTCAACTCCTCAGTCACACCAGCCACATGCCATGGGCTCCATAACTGCAGATGGACAGTGTCTGCTGCTTTGGACATCAAGGATGACAGAACATTTCTGTGCGTTGGCCAGTACTGTTCTAGCAGAAGGAAATGGAGTATCACAGTGCTCCGAGGTATCGAGCACTCAAGTTGTGTACACAATCTTTATACCATATTTCAGCTTTCCAGTCAGAGTTCCTATCCATCCACCTGGGGCTTCCTGCAGCTCACACTTCAATTATTTGATGACTTGATATTTTTAAATGTTCCTTTGTCTCTGTCGGTCCCATAGGTCCTGTGTGACAGACATTTGTGAGTGTCCAGCCCACAGACACTGCTACTGTGAGTCGTTTCTGGCCTATGCCCGGGCCTGCCAGAGAGAGGGCATCAAGGTGCACTGAGAACCTCAGCAGCACTGTGCAGGTAAGAGAGGCCCAAGGACCCACCCATCAGGAGTCACTGTGCTGCCCCAGATGCCACACAGAGTATCACAAATGCAGACACAGTGGCCTCATCCCCTTGGCCAAAGGGAAGTCCCATTGGTGGCCCAACTGGATTGGAGTTGGTGAAACACAGGGGCTTCCCTAGGGGCAGGGAAGGCAGCATGTGAGAGAAATGCTCTGTGAGGAGCACATTTTAACAATTTGAGGATTTCCACTATAGCCAAATTCTCTCCACCTCAAGCTACCAGCTGGATGCACTTAGCACATGGGCAGTTGTCACTGAGGCTTGGGCTGTGTGCGGAGCAAGGGATTTGGGACAAGTACAGCCACTTAAGGCCTTTAGGATAAACATGATCATTTTACAAAAGAGATTGTTATTCACACCATAGTGGAATATTCCTCCCCACCCCACTCCCACAGAGACAGATTTCTATAATGGTTGTTGTGAGCTCTTTGTACCCAGCAAGTTAATTAGCTTTATTTCCTATCTGTAAAATGGATGATTTTGTGCATCCAAGAATTGTTTCTCACAAAGTGGCAGAGGATGGGCATTGTGCTGGACACTGGGCACAGTGGTCACACTGAGTGATGGGGCCTCTGTCCCTGGGGTGCTGGCTGCCTGCAGGAGAACCAGACAAAAGCAATAACTCAACGATGAACACTTGCAAACTACAAAAAGAGTGAAGATGGAAACACACAGGGCAGAGCTATAGCAAACAAATGGAGAGGAGACAGATAGCCCTGGAGATTGGGTGAAGAGGGAAATCTGCAGGGTGGCAAGGTGGCATTTCAGCACAGCCCGAAGGAACACAGGGAGGCAGGTGAGCATGCTGTGTAGAAGAAGCTCATTAGACAGCCACACGGCAGAAAAACAATGGTGCTTCAAACTGGAAGGGGCTCGGTGCAGCTTGGCCAAGAGTCTAGCGTTTATTCCAAGGGAAGTGGGAGCCCAATGGGCATCCAGCAGACCTGTATGTTTTCCAGAGATGACCCTAACTATGCTGTAGAGCACCATGGTCCCCATCCTTTTTGGCACCAGGGACCAGTTTCATGGAAGACAGTTTTCCATGGATGGGGGTCATTGGGGGATGATTGAAGGAGCACAAATCCAGATCCCTCACATGTGCAGTTCATAGTAGGGGTCGAGCTCCTGTGAGAATCTGGTGCTGCTGCTAATGATCCAGTGGTAATGTGACCATGGGGAGCGGCTGTAAACACCAGTGAAGCTTCACCCACAGCTCACCTCCTGCTGTGCAGCCCGGTTCCTAACAGGGCACTGACCAGTACTGGTCCATTGTCCAGTGGTTGGGGGCCCCTAGTATGGAGAAGAGATTGCAGGAGAAAAGATTGAGAGCAGGTGGCCCAGAAAGATGCTACTGCAGGAGCCCTGGTGAAAAATGGATGGTGGCCTGGATTAGGATGGCGGCCATGCACGTGGAGAGAAGGGGAGAGGGTCTGGATGTGTTTGGAATTTCCACACTATTTACTATATCAGGGTAGGCACATTAGTGATGCATGCATGAGACATCTCAAGGGTATCCAGCTGACAGAAGACACTCAGTGGCAGCTGCTACTGTCATTTAGGTATGAAGAGGAGATGACTGAATGTTCGTCACCTGGTACAGGGCTCAGCCACCTTTTCTCTTTGCCTAGGTGAAGAGACTGGGGTTTGCAGCTTCTACAGTAGCCTTGGAGGAGAAGGTAGTTCAGGCTGCTGCAAGCTCTGGAATGTCTGCGCTGGTGGAGCATGGGGGTGGCCATCTGGGTGAAGAAGGGAGCGTCGGGAGAGCAGCCCTGAAGCCATGTTCACAGTGCACAGATGTCCATGTGCTTAGACCAGTGGGTCTCAGCCTCGCTGAGTCGGAATCACTAGAGGAGCTTACAAAGCACCACAGAAGCCTACGGCCAGACCCCCTGTCCAGACACCCTGCCTCTAGGGGCTTTGTGCACCTTTAAAAACTTCCCAGGTGATTCTGACCTGCAGCCAGAGTGGAAAGTAGTGAGTGGGTTTGTGTTTGCCTGGTGGCTTTGGGGGCATGGATGACAGCACATGGGTGCAGTGGTTCTGAGCTTTCTTAGCTGCCCCAGCTGCAGCCCCTGGTCTCCGTCCCTGACCTCCCTTTGACCTTCCTCTCAGTTTTGCTGTCATCTCTGCAGGCCAAGTCCAATCTCCCTACCAGAATGCGCTTTTCACAGCCAGAGTCTGGCTGGGCTCTGCAACGCTGCCTGCCTCAAAGAAGCACAGATGTGGTAACTGTAAGCCACACCAAGGCGTGGCTGCAGTCACTGAGGGGCAGGAAATTGGAGACCTCAGTGCAGGTAGGTGAGGGTGATGTGTGTGAGAGAGTGGGTCCTTCCAGACCTTCCGAGTACTCTGAGCTTCCTTTCTTTATTTAGAGTTCTGCTTCCCTTGAATCTACCAGAAAATGGGTAAAATAAAGAGAGTCCGGGTCTCCCCCAGCCATCGTGATATGACACAGGGCCCAGCAGAACCCGACTCATGTTGTTACCTCTGGTGGCGCTGTGGTTGGACACGGGATCTATGGACCCTCTCCTCCTGGCCCAGTGCTGTACTGAGCTCCATTTCATCACACTTACTGCATCCCAGGGCTGCACATTTCATGTCACCATCCTCATTTCAGGAGTGGAATCCCTGGAGCCAAAATTACTTTTCTAATGGAAAAGGAATATGACCTCTGAAAGATTCAATTCACTTCTCAAAATTAATTAGTAGAGCCCTAATTACAGTCCCATTAGTCTTTCCTGATATATTAGTGGGCATTGCCATGTCAAGTGCTGAAGGAGTTAAAATTCAGGCCAATTTTGCCTGAAGTATCGGGGTGAAGTATCACTCTATCATAGTGCAGCTGGACAGCAGTGCTTTACACACACACACACACATGCATCCGCAGTCTGACAGCTGGAACATGAAGAAATGAATTTACGGGGCTACACAGCACCTCCCAATCAACTTACTTCAGATCCACCTGGAAGACTGAAGATGATAAGAAGACTGTTTCCTTGTTTTTAGCTCCCAGGTGCTCTGACTCAAAATAGCACTGAAGGCACATAAAGCAGAGAAAACAAATGTTCAGAGTAAAAAGCCTGGACATTGGACAAATAAGAAGCCACCAGGCAAAAAAGCCTGAGTGAATGAGTAGTATTTTAAAAATTGGCCTGAATTTTAACTCCATCAGCGCTCGACATGGCAATGCCCACTAATGGTATCAGGAAAGACTAATGGGACTGTAAGTTAGCCTGGGAATTATTAAATAAAAAATAATATGTGGAGGGCTCCAGTGAAGGTATATAAAAGTTTCATAATAACCATATTTACTGGCATTTATTATTTTATAAGTGCCTCCTTTCCCCAAGGACTACACTAGCATCTTGTATTATATTTATTGTACTTTATGCCCATAACATTGTATTAACCACATCTTACTGATAAAGACATTAAAGCTTTAAATAGTTAATGAATTTGCTAAAAGCCAAAGAGCTCTAGAAAGCAAGGAAGCTAAGAGTCAAACCCAGGTCAATTTGAATCCTAGCTTCGGTTTTTAATCATTCTGAGGACAAAGAAATGCAAGAGCATTATAGAAAAAGCATAGATACAGATTTATTTCTGTATTTATATGAGCACCAGTTGCTCCATCCAATTATGTGATATCTAGATCTTTATTAACGTTAGTGACTTCTGTTTCTGCTCCTTTGTTCCTTATCACCAGCAGGAGTGACTTGGTGCCTTTGGATTGTAAATTTGTTAAGATCCTCTCTCCTGTGTCTTACATCACCATTCTGAGCAGTTACCACTGCCTACCACTGACACTGCACATTCAGAAATGCATTTTATAGCTGGAGTAGGTTCTGGGGAGAGTTGTGTGTCTTCCTGTGGCACCATGGATGCTGGTCAGCTGGGTTCCCTGGGCACCTTTCTCCCTCCTTGTCTGGCTCTGCAATGCCCAATGACTCCTGCTCATTCTCTGCAGCAACTCTGCCCTCGGTATATGCACTGAGCCTTTCCTTGCTGCCTGGACGCCTCCTCTAACCACATAACAGTTTGCCCTGAGAGTCACTCAGGCAGTGACCACCCTGAGCATCGCTCAGGCAGGTGTCATTTCAACCAGTCAATTCTTGTGTTGAATAAATTTGATGGAAGCATCATTTTTATATTTCCTGTTATATTATCTTATAAAAATTAGTGAAAGATTGCAGGACCAGCAACTGGCCTGGCAGGATGAATCCAGGTGACTGGCTCCTCCCCCTATATCATGGGACCAGGTAACCAGGGGAATGCCAGCCACACAGTAGGACCCTGACTAGGGCACACACTATGGACAGGCGAGACTGACAAAGTAGAAAAGCCCAAAGCAACATTAACAATACAAGCCAACAGGTGGTACCTTAGGTGAATCGGCATTGTGCTTGGGGATAAAGACCCACCGAATAGAAACAGGTGAGTGGGTCAGCCCATTTTCTTTCTTTTATTTTATTTTATTTCTAGTATCTTTTTTCTTTTCCTTTTTTCTTTTCTTTTTCTTATCTTTGTTTTTCCTCTTTTCTAAAAGGATGAGGAGAACTCCAGCCTCAGAAAACTAATCCCATCTCCCAAACCCAGAGACCAAGTTCAGATAATCCCTTTCTCACTCCTTCATTCTTACTTTTCTGCCCTCTTCTCTAGTTTCCCAAAGCTTGTGTGATCATCCTTTTTCTTCCAGCTTTCTTCTACTTCCTTTTTAATCACCTTTGTTTCATTTGCTATCATTCTTAAGTTTCCCCATGGCAGGGTAAAACCACTGTACCAGTGGGAAACGCTTTGTTATAAGCTCCTAATTTATGATTGGTTCTGTTATATAACTGTAGATTTTACTCCTATGGCTTAAGATACTAAATTAATAGTTACCACAGTGGGTCAGTTTCTAAACTGTGCTTGATGCTATTCTTATTGCTTATTATACTACTTTAGCTAGGATGTCATATCTGTTTTAATCAGTTGTTCTCCCTTCTGTAACAATACTGGAAAGCTCTGGGTCAATAACCTCATGACAAAACAGCACCACAGGACTGGGGACTGAGCCAAACAGACACCAACATCCCACTCTTATTTAATGGGAAGGTAGGATATTGGGACAGACACAAACCAAGAAACTGCTATACACAGAAGACATCCCTGAAGAACACGCTTTTCCTAGAGAGGCCTTGATACTAGTGATACAGCTACCTACTACAAAGATGTACAAGGATCAATACAGAAAACAAAATGAAAATTTTTTGAAATAGATAATGACAGAATACAGGAGCAAAATGCAATATCAGACCTCCTGCCCACCCAGAACAAGTCCAGGAGACACTTAGATAGAGTAAAATGGAAGACATGCACCTGAAATTTCTGAAATGATAGCAACTGAAGTAAAGAAATAAATCCATGGGGCTATAGAGGAAATCAGATAAGAAATAATATTCCAGGTTAAAAAAAAAAGAAATGACAACCATAATGAAGGAATTGTGCAGCAATTCTAAAGTAGACATAGATTAAAAAATAGAGGACCATAAGAAAATGATGGAAACCTTGAATGACCAAAATAGGAAAGAAACACAATGCATGAAACACATTCAAATGGATATCCAGGAAATTAAAAGTCCATTGAAAGCTAGCAAAACTGCTTGAACAAAAATGAAGATAGACTTTCAGATCTTGAAAACAGGATCTTAGCTAGCGATCATGAAAAGAAAGATCTCTTAAAAATAACAAGGGAACAAGAAATAACAATTCAACAGCTGCAAGATGATGCAAAGAAAACAATATGATAGGTGTCAGTGAAAAAGCAGGAGTCAACACATATGACATAACAATACTATATGCAGAAGTCATAGAAAATTTTCCAAGCATGGGAAAAGAATTTGACATACAGATAAGTGAGGCATATAGAACTCCAAATAGCCATGAACAAAATAAATGTACACCCAGACATATAATAAGATCCCAGAAATTCAGCACAAAAACAGTATATTAAAGCTGTTAGACAAGAGAAACAGATCACCTACAAAAGAAAGCCATTAGAATCATGGCTAACTTCTCAACACAAACCCTCAAGTCAAGAAGAGCTAGGAGTGAAGTATTTCAAGTCCTGAAAGAAAACAACTTCCAACCCAGATTGAAGTACCCTGAGAAACTATCTTTCAAAATTAATGCAGAAATAAGATACTTCCATGACAAAGAACAACTGAAGAAATTCATGACCACCAAACTAACCCTACAAAGAGTACTGAAAGATATTCTAGACAGAGATAAAAATGACATAATACCAAAAGCAAAAACAGAAAGAAACCACCAGGCAGCAATTAAACAGAGGGGAAAAACAGGGAACCAACTTCAGGAAAATAACATGACAAAGATAAACAATACATATCAGTTATAATCATCAATGTAAGTGACCTCCATTCATCAATCAAAGGAAACAGACTGGCAGAATGGATCAAGAAATAAAACCTAACAATATGCTGTATACAAGAAACGCATTTAACTCAAAAAGAAATTCATAGACTGAAAGTCAAAAAATGGAAAACAATCTTCCATGCAGCAGGAACCCAGAAAAAAGCAGGTGTAGCTATTGTTTGCAGACACTATAAATTTCAAATCAAGAATGATCAAAAAGAGATAAAGAAGGTCACTACATACTTATTAGAGGAAAAATGCAAGAAGAAGAAATAACAATCATAAATATGTATGCACCAAATACAGGAGCACCCAAGTATATAAGACAAATACTAATAGACATGAAAATTCAAATAAGCAATAACACAGTTGTAACAGACCTTAATATCCCATTGTCACAAAGAGATAGATCAACTAGACAAATATCAGTAAAGAAATATCAGAACTGAACCAAACCTGTGAAAAATGGACTTAGTAGATGTTTACAGTGTTCCACCCAATGACATCAGAATATATGTTCTTCTCAGCTGCACATGGGATGTTCCCTAAAATACATCATATACTAGCCCATAGAACATGATTAAGTAAATGCAAAGGAATTGAAATTATGCATGCATATTATCTGACCATAGGGCAATGAAATTAGAAATTAATGGCAAAAAAACCACAAAAACTCCATAAACACAAGGAAATTAAATAACACCATCCTGAACAACGAATATGTCACAGATGAAATTAAAGAAATTAAACAATATCTATGATTAAATGAATATGCAGATAAAACATACCAGAACCTGCGGGACTCAATGAAAGCAGTCATAAGAGGTAAACTTTTAGTAGTGAATTCTCCCATCAGGAAAACAGAATAAGCACAAATAAACAAGCTAATATTGCATCTCAATCTTGTAGAAAAAGTGGCGCAAGTCAGGCCCAAAGCCCATACAAGGGAGGAAATTAAAAAAATCAGAGCAGAGGGGCGGGTGAGATAGCTCAGCGGCATAAGTGCCTGCCTGGCAAGCACTGAGTCCTGCGTTCGACTCCTGGTACCCACATACAAAGGAAAAAGCTGGTGATATCGCTCGGCAGCACAGGCACCTGCTCACAAGTGCAAGGTCCTGAGTTCGACCCTCAGTACCCACAAAAAAAAGAAAAAATCAGAGCAGAAATTAATGCAATTGAGACTAAGAAAACAATACAATTAATGAATTGAAGCATTGGTTATTTGAAAGAACAAACAAAATTGATAAGCCTCTAGCCAACCTTATCAAAAAAAGGAAAGAAAAAACTCAAATTCATGCAGTGAGGAATGAAAAGGGTGAAATCACTACAGATCCTGTGGAAATTCAGAACAGCATCAATACTTACTTTGAAAATCTTTGCTCTCATAGGATGGAAAACACAGGAGAAATGGACAGATTCCTAGATGCATATGAATTACCAAAGCTGAATCAAGAAGACATAAAAGTTCTGCATAACCCAATATCAGTTAATGAAATTGAAAATGTAATTAAAAATGTATCAACAAAGAAAAACCCAGGTCCTGATGGATTCACTGCTGAATTCTACAAGAAATTTAGAGAAGATTTAATGCCAATACCCCTCAAACTCTTTAATGAAATTGAAAAGGAAGTAATTCTCCCTAACTCATTCCTGGAAGCAAGTATTACCCTGATAGCAAAACCAGAGAAAGACCCAGCCAAAACAGAGAACTACAGGCCAATCACTCTAATGAACACAGATGCAAAAATCTTCAATAAGATACTAGCAAACAGAATGCAGCAAATCATCAAGAAGATTATAAACCATGACCAAGTGGGATTCATTCCAGGAATTCAGGGATGGTTCAATATATTTATGCAAATCAATAGACATAATATACCATATCAACAGAGCCAAAGACAAAAATCACATGGTCATCTCAATAGATGCAGAAAAACTTTTGACAAAGTTCAACACTCATTCATGATAAAAACCCTGCACAAAATTGGAATAGATGGTCTTTACCTCAATCTGACCAAAGCCATCTATGACAAAACCAATAGCCAACATCATACTAAATGGACAAATACTGAAAGCTTTCACTCTAAAATCAGGAACAAGACAAGGATGTCCACTATCACCACTCGTATTCAATATAGTTCTGGAAACATTAGCCAGACTAATCAGACTGGTGAGAGAAATAAAAGGACTAAGGATAGGAAAGGAAGAAGGTAAATTATCATTATTCACAGATGACATGATACTCTACATAGAAGACCCCGAAAACTCCACCAAAGATTTCTAGATTTAATAACCAAATTCAGTAGCATAGCTGGATACAAAGTCAACACTCAAAAATCAGTAGCATTCCTGTACACAAACAAAAACTCACTGAGAGAGAAATTAGGGAAACTACACCCTACACAATACCACCCAAAAATATTAAATACTTAGGAATCAATCTAACAAAGGAAGTAAAAGATCTATATATTGAAAATTACCATACTCTGAAAAAGGAGATCGAAGAGGATATCAGGAAATGTAAAGATATCCCTTGCTCATAGATAGGAAGAACCAACATAGTGAAAATGGCCATACTCCTAAAATTCTTGTACAGACTTAATGCAATCCTGATCAAAATACCATTAACATACCTCACAGAACTAGACAAAACATTCCTAAATTTCATTTGGAAACAGAAGAGACCTAGAATAGCAAAGGTAATCCTGGGCAACAAATGGAAGGCAGGGGGCATCACCATCCCTGACTTGAAATTATACTACAAAGCTCCTGTGATAGAATCAGCATGGTACTGGCAAAAAAACAGACCTGAGGATCAATGGAACAGATTAGAAGATGTAGACACAACTACAAACACACTCAGCCACCTTATCTTTGACAAAGGGGCCAAATATGTTCACTGGAAGAAAGATAGCCTCTTTAATAAATGTGTTGGAATAACTGGCTCTCTACGTGCAGAAGACTAAAACCAGACCCATGTCTATGACCATACACTAAAGTCAAAATGAATCAAAGATCTAAATATTAAAACAGAAACACTAAATCTACTGGAAGAGAAAATAGGTTAGAATCTTGAAGACATGGGGCTAAGCAGAGAGTTCATGAAAAAAAAACCCAGACTGCATGGGAAGTACTTCAAAGTATCAACAACTGGGATCTTATCTTATTAAAAAGTTGTTGCACATCAAAAGAAATAACCAACAGAGTGAAAAGACCGCCCACAGAGTGGGAAAAAGTTTTCACTAATTGTCCCTCAGACAAAGGACTTGTATCTAGATCATATAAAGAATTGAAAGAAATCAGGTCCCCCCAATTCAAAGACCCAATCCAAAAATGGGCATCTGAGATAAATACATACTTCTCAGGTGAAGAAATACAAATGGCAAATAAATATCTGAAAAAATATTCAAAATCATTGGTCATTTGAGAGATGCAAATTAAAACAACACTGAGATTCCATCTCACTCCAGAAAGGAGTGCTATCATCAAGAAATCAACAAATAAATGCTGGAAGGGTGAGGGGAAAAAGGAACCCTTCTCCACTGTTGGTGGGAGTGCAGATGGGTGCAACAACTGGGGAAATAAGTTTGGAGGTTCCTCAAAAAGCTATGATTAGAGGTCCCATTTGACCCAGCTATTCCCCTTCTGGGTATCTTCCCAGAAGAATTAAAAACATCGTACCACAGCGATATATGTGCACTCATGTTTATAGCAGCACAATTTGTAATAGCTAAATCTTGGAAACAACCCAAATGCCTATCAACCAAGGAGTGGATTAAAAATATGTGGTATTTTTATACAATGGAGTACTACTCAGCCATAAAGAAGGATAAACTTGAGAATTTTATAGGTAAATGGATGCAACTTGAGACCATACTCATAAGTGAAATAAATCAGACTCACATGTGTAAACATCATATTGTCTCCCTGGCATGAGAAATTGAAAGAGTAAATAAGGTCTAAAGTGTACAATAGATATTTTGAAATATTTTGTTTAAAAGGAAAAAGAAGCTAGAATGAGGAAAAGGGGAAAGGAAGGAAGGGAAAAGGGAGAAAAATGCAAGTTAGCTATACTATTAGTGTCTCTTAGTTCATTGAAAAGGAAAGTTCATGCTAATATTGATTGGAGAATTTTTATGCCCATGTCTTATACTTTATGTAACTACTTTGAAGATTATAATATGCAGTGTATTAAGTATTGTTATTCTAATATTTTGTTATGAAATTCTGTTTTACCCTTTTTCAATAAAACAAATTGTTTTTAAAAATTAATGAAAAAATATGCAATTTTTGGTCATCCTGTATTTAAATAATTGGACTGATAAGTGACTAAAAGTCAGGAGATAAAGCAGGGTGTGTGACCTTCAGCACCCAGTAGGGGATGGAGAAACAGCTCAGTTCCAGGAGGCACAGAACCACACTTATTGAGCATAGGGATCAATAAAATCATCATGCAGTGTTTTTATGTGTCACTGTAACTGTCTGACTGTCCCTTGGAGAATAAATCATGCTAACACTAACCACTTTGGCACTTTCCTGATTTTTTTTTTTGTACTGAATTAATGAAAATAATCCTTTTAAAAGGCAGGTATGCAAACCAAATCACATTTGTGTTTTAAAAATTATCATTTTCTTTTTTCTAAGTTTGGAAGACAGTTGGGTTCACAGAGGATAAAAGAGGACTCAGGTCATTATTAACTCTGTAAGGTCATCTCAAAGTTGTGCTAAATCAAAGCCAAATGTGATGATGTCACTCTCAGCTCAGAGCTCTTCCAAGGCTTTCTGCCTCCATTCTCCCTTCTCGCAGTCCTCTCTGCCCACCCACTTAGCCCAGGCCCTGGCTGGATTCAGCTGTCACACCTGCTGCTGCCCACACTGCCTCCTATTCTTGCCACTCTCTGCCTGGGAAGCTCTTCCTTCGTGTCTGTGACAAGTTTCTGCTCACCTCTCATGACCTCCAGGATCTGTTCTCTGCCTGGCCAGTTAAAGTCCTCTCTTCACTCTTCCATCCTGTTCTGTCTCTGTTTCCTATGATACATCTTGTGTTTCACTTGGAAACTGTGCCCACCAGCTTTACCTACTAGGTTACAAGCCCAGACTCTTAGAACTGGAGGTTGGGAATGGTATCTGACTCCTATTTGATCCCCCAGGTTATGAGGATGACCAGCACACAGCAGATGCTCAGCTGATGTTTACTCAGTTTCTAACAGGTACACTGTTTTCACTCCTGGGCCTAGAAGGCAGGGAGGAGTTAGCTGTTGGAAACAGGAGACCCATGGAGTGTGTGGAGAGGGTGTGGGGAACCACTCAGACTGCTTCAAAGCTCAGGGGAGTCTAAGGACACCTGAGGATGTGACCCTGCTTGTCTAGCATGGGCACGCAATAGGATACAGTTATGTAACCATGACTTAGCACAGGTAAACATGCATGCGATAGTTATGGCACTATGTAAGAATATAAACATGAGATAACAACCTGTATAAGAATTATACAATAAAGATGCAGGTGGTTCTCTTGCTCTTCTGCTCTGTTCCATGCTGCCTGCTATTGTTGCTTATGTTGTGCCCACGTGTTTTCCTTTACCTTGGGCCCTCACCTGCAAAAATCTCCCTTGGACACCCTGAGTGTGCCAACAACTGGTGTAGTCAGTGGTACATTGAGCTTGAAAGGCCCCAGAGGACTGGGAATCAGTCCATTTGGAGCCCAGGGATATCTTGCAAACTTTGGAAGCAGTAGAAAGACAAATTCCTCTCCCTCACTGTGAAACACCAGGATGGATGGCTTGGCTGTTCTTCACTCTCTTCTGCTGCATAAATCAAGAGGTAGATGGCCTTGTCTGGCAAGTAGACCAGCTGCACCAGATAGAGAAGGACCTTGAGCAATGGCTGACTGCTGCAGAGCTCAGGTTGCGAGGCATGGGAAGCACTACCTCCTCCAGAAATGTCTCCAGAAGCATAAGTCCTCATGTCTGAGAAAAACCATGGGAAAATACCCTGGTTTTGCATGCTAGGCCATCTGTTCATCAAAAAGTAGAGGTAGAGGAACCCCTAATCCAGGGAGGAAGACTGGGAGGGCTGCCTACCTCTACCTGGCACACAGTGTACATGACCTATACAGGAGCAGGCAAAACAATTAAAGCAGAAGGTGGGTGAAATAGTGCCCATGTGGCTGCTATGCTGTGGGATGATGGGGCTGATAACACACAGTTAAGCCCACAGGAGATGTCCCAAATAGCATAGCCAACAACTCCTCTATGGGATGGGTTCTGCAGAATGTGCAGAGGATGACCCCAGAAGCAGGTAATCAGACTGTGATAAATTATTTGATGGCAGCAGCTTGCCTGGTTTGGGAGAATCCAGGTGACCTGCAGGAGCAAGTCACTATCTAGACTTGATAACTGTGGTATGTGAAATGGACATGCGGTAAATGTCAGCACTGCACTACTGTATCCCTGATGAGGAACTGCTGATGGCACACATGAAAGACATGATTCTGGTGAGTGGGTGGGCTGGCAGTGGCAGCTCTTCTAGCCCCCTTTACAGATCACCCGATCCATGATGCCATGGATGCCTTGGCCAGGCTGGGAGACATAGAAGTGAAGTGCCAAGGTCTGTAAAAAGATCCATAAAAACTACCAGTAAAGGAGAAAATGAAAGGGGGCCCTGGATGAGCAGGGCCATCCCCCCAAGGACAGGCTGTGGGGCCCCTGAAGGTCAGTTAGCACCAGACCTGGATGGACCTGCTGGCAGCTGGCCTAGCCTCAGATAAGTTAGACAGGCAGACTTTGGATGTGTCGCTGACTCTGTGGAGGCAGTTACACTCTGAGCAGCAATACTGGCCAATGTAAGGCCAGAAGGCCAAAGCAGCTCCATGAAGCAGGAAGAAGTGATACTCTTAATTTATCCCAATTAAGAGGCAGGCCAAGGTACCTGGGTCTTGGGGGATCTGGGAGACCAGAGGCCACATGTGGAACTGACTATTTACTGGTCCTCCAAAAACGTGCAGTATGTACTAGCATTGGTGGATACTAGAGCTGAGTCAACACTAATGTACGGCAAGCCAGACCATTTTACAGGAACCTCTACATGCACAGAAGGATATGTAGGTCACTACATCACAGTCCAGAAGGCCCAGGTGACTTTGGGTATTGGGTCCATTGCCCCATGCCTGTATGATATTTATGTTTCCCCGATTGCTGAATACATACTGGGGGTGGACATACTAGACACCATGCAGGGAGACTCCAGCGGTGAACTCACATGGTAAAAACTGGAGTCCAAAGCCATCCACACCATGTGCTGCTGACTCTCCCATTGGCCCCGTGGGTTGTGTGTGTGAAGCAGTACCAGAGGTCATGGGGAGATGGAACAAACTGTCTTGAAATTGGAAAAAGCAAGGGTGATACACCCTGCTCAGAGCCCTTCAGTATGGCCTATGCAAAAGCCAAATGCATCATGGCAAATGACTGTAAAGTCTCACCCTGACACTGGCAGTGAGCGCCAATTTGCCATCACCTGGGAGGGCAGGCAAAGGACCTTCCAAATATTGCCACAAGGCTATTTGCATAGCCCAACTTTGTGTCATGGCCTGGTGGCCCAGGACCTGGCCACCTGGGCCAAGCCACACTCTGTGTCACTGTTTTGTATTGATGATATTATGTTAAGCTCTGATTGTCTTACATATTTAAAAGCTGCTGTGCACAGTATGAAGGAAGTGTTGCTGGGATGGGGGTGGGCCATTGACAAAGACAAGGTCCAGGGAACTGGCTTGTCTGTCAAATTCTTGGGTGTTATATGGTTGGGTAAGACCAGAGCCATGACAGTATGACAATTACAGGCATATGTGGGCTTGCTAGGTTTTTGGTGGATGTACCACACTTAGCTACCCTGCTGTGCCCTTTATAACAGATGACCAAAAGGAGCACAACATGGGGCTGAACATATGCAGTGGAAGCTACTTGCTAGAAAGACACAGCGGAAGCTGCTTTTCAAGACTGAAAGAGGGCTGTTGCACTGGTGCAAGCCCTATGAGTCATTGACCCTACCCTGCCATTTATCCTGTCAATGTGGATGACAATGGATTTGGCTGGGGCCTATGGCAAAAACAGGGAAAGCAGAAGCACTCCATTAGGTTTTGGTCACAGTTGTGGAAGGGAGTCAAGAGCTCCCTGATTGAGAAACATCAGTGCTGTATGCTGCTCTGCATGCCTATGAGGAATCATGGCACAGACTGAGGGCTGGGTATGTGGACAGCCCATCCCAGTGGCAAAAGCCCCTACTCTCATGCATTGGGGGATGTACCTCCAACAGTGGGCCTTTCTTGGCTAGCCTGTTGGCAGCCAAGTTGGCAACAGTTTTGGGACCCATGACATACATGGCCCAGGAACACATCCGGGAGCACAGTCTACAGGACTTGACCCCTAGTCCCTATGCAGAGGGGAAAGAGGGACCTGTGGCTGATGCTGGATATACTGGGGGTCTAGGCATGACCCAAACCCCCAATGGACAGCAGTTGCTGTCCAGCCCAGTACAGAAGTACTCTGGTTTGGCACTGAAACAGGCAGATTAAGCCAATGGGCAGATTTGTGGACAGTGTGATTGCTTGTGATGCATAAAAAAGACCTCCTACATGTGTGCATGGACAGTTGAGGGGGCTGACACTCTGGCTGCTGGTTTGGGCAGCTCAAGAGTGACAGGGCACCATCCCTTATGGGGTGCCGACCTATGGTGAGATGTATGAAAGTGTGGCCATAAAGTCGACCATGTAGGGTATCATGGTTCAGGACATAAGCCCCTCCTCTTGCTGGGAAATGACTTAGAAGATGCCTTGACCAGGCATTGCAATGATTGACCACTAGGAATAGTGTCTAACCAGAAAATTGACTGCTACATATGGGATGCTGCTAGGAATAGCATCTGACCAGGGAAAAGGACCATAGACTTAACCCTCCAGGTTGAAGTCCTTGTTCAACATATGGCCCAGGCTTTGAAAGTTACATACCAGACTTTAATGTTGTTTATGGATGAAACTGTTCAAATGAAAAATAAAGTGGTTTTACAAAACCACATGGTTCTTGATTTGTTAACTACAACAGAAGGAGGTACTTGTGCCCTGTTACATATAGAATGTTATATTTATATACCGCTGACCGTTGAGGGGGTGGGATGTGGGGAACCACAGTCTGCTTCAAAGCTCAGGGGTGTCTAAGGACAGCTGAGGACATGACCCTGCTTGTCTAGCACAGGCATACTGTGGGATACAGTTATGTAACCATGACTTAGCACAGGTAAACACGCATGCACTGGTTACAGCACTATGTAAGAATGTAAACATGAGAAAACAACCTGTAGAAGAATTATACAATAAAAATCTAGGCAGCTTTCTTGCTCATCTGCTCTGCTCTGCTGCATGCTGCCTGCTGTTGTTGCTGATGTCTTGCACATGTGTGTTCTTTAACCTTGGGCCCTCACCTGTTAAAATCTCCCTTGGGCACCCTGAGTGGGCCAACAGAGGGCAACCCAGTAGTGGCCTACAGTGGCCTCAACAGCACAGGGTGAGGATGGAGCATCTGGCTGTGGTGGATTAACGAATGGTCAACTTGGAACACCCAGTTGAATTGGGTCAGTGTGGCTCTGGGTGCGGAAGATCCACCTGAGGATTGTTGACAAAATGACATAAAAGGAGAATGAGAGGGGAAAATTGCATGCTGCTGATTTCCCTAGAGAACCTTGCTGCAGCTGATTTTCCTGATATGAACTCCACTATTCTTGTCATCAGAGGAACTCAGGTCCTCACTTTCACCAGGGGTGGCTGCTTTTCTCTTCAGGGAAGCTCTGGTCTTTGCCTTGAGTATCATTTCCTGGCTCCAGTACAGATCCTTCAGCCTTCTGGCACAAATCCTTCAGCCCACTGGTGTGGACTTTCTAGTTTCCACCACTGGCCTTTGGGCCTTCCTGGTGCAGATCCTTGGTACAGATTTGTGTTAGACATTGTCATGGGCTATAGCCCTTCAGCTAGACTCATGTGGGATATTGCTGTGGGATCCAGGGCCTCAGCTGGATTCTTCAGGTCTCTAGCACAAGGACAGATCTCTTGCATTCCTTTGCACTTGACATTTTGGGTGAATATTATAAAATAATCCTGTAAATTACATGTCCTGTATTAAATCTATTCCCTTACAAACCCTGACTACAAGGCTGGCCTTGCTCTGCTCCTTCCCTCCTGTTTCCTACTGGTGTTCAGTGTCCAGAGGGAGCCCCTGGTGTCACCTGAAGAGGACAGCATGGGCCTGGATCAAGAACAGGGTAAAGGAGAGCAGGGAGTAGACCCATGGGACAAATGGAAAATGCCAAGCACTGCTCTGCATGATTTGTCTGTTCATGATTCACTCCCTCACTGAGCAAGTATTTACCACTGGCTGTTATAGGCAGGGCCCTCTGGAGGCTAGGGATGGTGTGACAGGCAGCAAGAATTCTGCCTTCTGCAGGCTTACAAGACAGAGTAAACATGGCTCCATATTGGGTAACAACTGTGTAAAGGAGAAAAAATGGGGGAGAGATAGAGAATGGGGGAGGGATAGAGAATGTGGGAGTGCAGTTTTGGATGGGAACCAAAAAGTGCACCTCCAGAAGCTGAGGGAGTGAGCCTGGCACAGAATTCAATATGGTTTCATTTGTGATTTCCATATCATTGTGTGTAATTACCAGACAGAGGACCAAACCATTTATCTCTCCCTCTAAAGCAGTGTACAGTGGCCTTACTCAGAACAGGTAGTTAGAAATAGTTAATAGTTTAGTTAACATTTATAGTTGGGATAAATAAATATGTCAGTATTTCATATGAATCCATCAGGAAAATGTTAATTATAGAGTCAAATATTTTAAAATCAATTCCATTTAATGTTTCTCAAAATGCCGTTTCCCACAGCTCAGTTCTCTGACAATAAGAAAGAATGTGTGAGGGGTAATTGCATTCTCTTTGGATGGGATGACTCTGTGCTCTTCTGGCTTCACCTAGTGTGATGGGCATTCAAGGAGCCTTCATAGAATTTATTTTATGGTTTTTATTAACTTGCTGCTTGCTTATTATGGTCAAATACCAGCATTGTATGGCAACTCTCAGCACATAATTTGAATGACTCAAGGTAAGACCCATTTGCTTGGAACCAGTTCTATTTTTCAGTTTTACACTTCTGAGATTCTTCACCAGGTGTATTATTCTACAAACCCATGAACAATAATGGCAGTGTTGAAGCTGCTGACCATGGATCCTCCGTTATTAATACTTTTGTTTGGAGCAACTTCAAGTGAAGGTGGATTGTTACTGGAGTTTTTGGAGAATCACTGCTCCAGATTCCCACATGTGACAAAATTCCTGGCGATAATTAGAGGCAGCCCCTTTCACTGTCACTGGAAGCGACTTAGGTGGAAATGTCTGAGTGTCATAAGATTTCCAGGATGTTTTCATCAGTGTCTCCTGATGAGTCTGCTCATGAAGTTTCAGGGTCTCTGTTGTCCAAATCATGTCAGCTCTGGGTTCACAATGATAGCAAATTGGCCAGCCTCACCTACATCGTTTTCATATTCCCTGGCCACCCCAACCCAGCTGCTGACCTTGCTGTGGTCACATATCTGATTTATCTTTTTGTCTCTGCCCCACTCTTACTCTAATTGCCTCAAATTGATTCATTCAACACATGATTGCCTTTTTTTTTTTTTGGTACCAGGAAGCGAACCTAGGACCTTGCGCTTGCCAGGCAGGCGCTGTGCCACTGAGCTATATCCCCGGCCCCACATGATCGCTTTTAACTAAAATATGTCACACATTTCCAATATCCTTGGTAGGTTTTTCCTGTGTGTATAATTTCATATATTTGAATATTTATAAACTTGCACAGAATATTTTATTCACCACAACTTAATAGCTAGAAGGACTACTTGGGATTAATTTTTTTATGCTGTTTGCAATAACTAAATACCTTTATACATTTTCCCATAGTCTTATGAATTTATAGTTTGCCTTACCTGGGAGTGAAAAGCTTTCATTAATATATTATTTTGTAGATGTTACATATGTTATTTTGGAGATAGTTCTTAGGATTTGTTGTTATAGATGCAGGTGATTCCCAAAGCATGTGAGGGATGTTGGTTGTTTTTTATTCCCTTGTTAAAATGCAGATCCGAGTGCTGTGCAGACCTGAGTCCTGGGGAAAGGTCTGTGCATGGACCTGGCCTGCAGGCAGGGCCCCAGGCTGAGGCTGAGCCAAGCAGCCATTCCTGCAGACCCCACTTTGTCTCCCCTTCTGCAGCCACCCAGTGCAAGCACGGTGCTGTGTATGACACCTGTGCCCCAGGCTGTGGGAAGACCTGTGACACCTGGAATGAGATCAGTCCTTGCAACAAGCCGTGTGTGGCAGGCTGCCACTGTCCAGCTGACTTGGTCCTGCACAGGGGACGATGCATCAAGCCAGTCCTTTGTCCTCAGGGGTGACCTCTGTGCCAGCCATTGAGACTGCAGCCTGATGTCCTTGATACTGAAGGGGAAGAGCCAGAGGAAGACTGCTGTGCATGTGTGCCTGACTCCACACACAGAGTACGTATGTGTAAATATATAGAGGTATAGATATATTCAAATGTTTCCTCATTTATATGCACTATAGTTCAGTATTATATGTATAATTTTTGCTGTAAGACAGGTGTTTCTAGGATCCTAATCTGTAAGCCATTGGGTACATTGTATAAGCACACCAGGTGCGTTTAATTTAATAGGCAGTGTGCAGACCTCGCAGATGGCTGTGACATCACACACATTTCTCATTCTCAAGGAAGTTTTCTAAGGACCCTCAGCTGCCTGCATTCATTTTAGCTTGAAGTCAGTGTTTGTCACTGAGTGGGAAATGTGTTTCTTTGGAGAAGGGCACACTTATTCGGGGACATTTTATGTTTCCAAAGAAGGGAATGCGTGCCTGAGAGAGATGACAGAAGACTGGGGACAGGCCCTGATGGTGCGTGCAGAGCAAGGGCTGCTAGACTCCACTGGGTTGTGGTCTGAGATTGTTTCCAAAACTGGCTGCCACCAAGAAATACAGATGTGTTACTAGGGCACAATGTAAAAGTCCAATGATTTCTTGCCGTCTTTGCAGAGTCTTCCAGCCTCCTAATTGTATACGTCTGTGTGGCGGATGTGACCATTTATGTGTCATGCACTGAGACAAAGGATTGTCCAGATGTCATGTTAGTGTTAGTGAGTGTGAGAAGGAGTTTGGAGAAACCGATGCACAACAGATGGAAAATATCTATGACTCTGAATCTCAGAGCAATCCAGTGAGGAGAGGGAGGCCCTCTAATTTTTGTGATAGTCCATGTGTAAAACGAAAGCCCTTGACTCTCTCTAGAGGGTTCCTGTCCAGTGCTATTTGACTATGAATGTGTCATAGTTATTAGATGGGGAGGACTTACTGACCAGTTGCTTTAACATCTTCCAAAGAATGTTCTGTGTACTTTCTCCAATTTACCGATAATGTTGCTACCAGTCACCATGCGATTTTCCTGACTTGTTTCTGTTAAACAAGTGAAAATGTCAACAAAAACAAAACACACTAATGTCTAAAAATAAAATGTTCTGCACTGTAGTAAATAAATGGATTAAGTTTTAATCAAGGCATTTTCTCCTTTGAGATGTCCTGTGTTATACTTTAAAAATTGGCTGTATCAACTTCAGATTAGTCCATTTTAACAGTTTACTTAGTCATATTGATGACCCCTACATTAGTTTTCAATTGATAGAGAGTACTATTAATAGATAATAGAAAAATGCCTACATTTTGGCAGTAGGATTATTAGCTGTCTTGTAAAAGACATGTGTGTCCTTTACATCCTCGACAGCAAAGATATCAATGTGGGCTTCTTGCCAGAGCCCCACTAGTTGTTTGAGTGCACCGAATGCAGTCACATTGTAATACTGATGGCCGCTGTCTTTCTGCTCCTCACATCTCCGTTCCTGTCTTATCCTCCCCCCACACACTTGTAATTCTCCTTTCACTAGGTAGGAGCCCAGAAGCGATGCAATGGTCCACTTAGTCCTGTTGTTGTTCAGCCCTTGGAGGGCAGAGAGCCAGGTGCTCCCCTTGCTCCTCCTTGTAACTCGGATGAATTAAAAGGCTTTGGTGATGTTATTAATTTAGAAGCTGTGCATGTCCCATTCAGGGCCTGAGGGCAGATGGTCTAGACTTCTACCTCCGGGGCAGATGCTTGTCCCCGACAGTCCTAAGAGCCCTTGGCCCCTTCACCCAGCCCCAAGCAAGACTCTGGATGCTGCTCACCCGACATTACCTGTGAAGCAGGAGGGACAGGAGCCTGTATGCTTCTGGTGCTTTCCTGGGCACCAAGGATGCAAAGGCTCAGATAGGCAAGTGACTGTGCCAAGGCCACAGCCAGTAGTTTCATGTGGACCTTGTCTTCCCAGTATACTCTGCAGCATAACTGGCAGCCTGCATAAGGGTATTCTTTCTGCACACCAGAGTGTTCTTATTTCTACAATGAGCACAGACTTGCGTTCCTGCTACACTCATGGGCAGGCTTTCCAAAGATGACCACAATATTTTGCCCTGTGTACTCTGCTCCAGTGTGGCATGGCCAGGTCCCCACAGCTAGAGCCAAATCTGCCTCCCTTCCTGATGAATATGGGCTGCCTTTAGTGGCTTTCTTATAACCAGCAGGAGTGACAATCTCAACCCCAAGAGTGTGGTTCCAGGTGACAGTCCCAGCAGAGCACAGGCTTCAAGTCCATCCAGCCACCAGATATGGGAATGGAGTAGCTTCCAGATAACTCCAGCCCCAGCCATGGGGTGTTCCCAGCTGAGGCCATTCCCCATGTGTCTCTCACATTTCTGTGTATCTGCTAGGCAAAGCACCACTGTCTTTCTTCCAGATTATCATTTGGAAGATGCTGACAGAGCAAACAGGCCAGAAGAAAGAGACCATTCCACCCTCTGAAGCACAGGGCAAGTTCACTTTCAACCTTGGAAGACAGAGAGAGTGTCCTCTTCAATAAAGATACTGTCTTGCTCAGGCTTAAGGCAGGCACGGCTTGCTGACTTCCCTGTATAAAAGAGTGGGGTTCCCAGTGCTCTAGGCTCCCCTGTTATAATGCCATCTACTACATGTAAGGTGGCATCTGGCTTTCTCTGCATCTATCCTGTGGGACTAAGTCTCCAAAAAAGGAAACACAAGAAAGTACTGGTACTCAGGCTACTGCTATGCTATGGATACTAAAGCCTCTGACCCAGAGTCTCCTGTTTTCCGCCTGCATCCACACAACTGTGTCAGGCTAGCTTGTCGGCTTGCAAGTGAGTGGGAATCCCAGAGCCTTCACAGTCCCTGGTACCCTAGTGTGCCCAGTCTGAGTTCACCACCCACAGAATCCAGGAACTGCAAAAAATGGTTTTTGTTTTACATCATAAGTTTGAGGAGCAGTAATAGAGAATCAGAAAGAGGCAGATATACAAGTCTGGTTTCTTTTCTCCAGGGAGCCTACAGTCTAGGCAAAAGAATAAGTGACATAGAAATGATAGACAGGAAGCAGGCATGGTGGTACACACATGTAATCCAGCACTCAAGGAGGCTGAGGCACAAGTTCACAAGTTCAAGCCCAGCTTAGGCAACTTAGTGAGAATCTGTCTTAAAATTAAAAAAAAAAAAAAAGGGAAGGGCTGGGGATGCAGTTCAGTGTGAAGGCCCTGGGTTCAATCCTCAATACCACAAAAAGAAAAGAAAATGGAAAAAGGGACAAGTGCTCAAAGGCTCCCTTCATATGCTGAGAGTTGTGTTTTTGTGATCCAACCCATAAGGGTATTTGATGGCCTTTGTATGTCAAACACCCATGTCCCATCATAAGTGGGAAAATAGTTATTTAATGTGTTTTAATTTTTTTAACCAGGTTTTGACAGTACATCGATTAGAACTCCAAATCAGTCATCCTGTTCTAAGTTATATGAAATTACTATTTTTCATTTCTTCCTATATTTAAATTTAAAAAATACAAAATACCCCTTAGCACATAATTGAAAAAGAAATTTCATTAAAAAAAAAAAACTAGTTCGTTTCAGTTATATACAACAGGAAACACTGCTTTTCTTTGAAATGGAGTTGAACTATTTGTTAATATTTGTGTGTTTCTTTGTTCTAGTCAACACTCATTGTCCTCTAGCTGTAGGGGCACAGTATGCAAGCGTCTGTCCATATCCGTAAAGACACCCTGGTTTCAAGTCTTATCACGAGCTCAGAGCTGGTGGGTGACAATCACTGCTTGATGCTGGGGCACAGCAGGACACTTGAGCAGACTGTGTCATCTCAGCTGCTGATCTGCACCCTCAGGGGAAGGTGGGAGGTGACATAGGACATGGGATGTGTCATTCCAGGGGCATGGAGCAGCAGGTACAGCAGCACAGGACCACCAAGTTGCCCAGAACCACCAAGGCAGCATATGCTAGCTTAGCAAAGTATATGCATGCCAGGGTCTTTACCCTAAGCCTGAGAGGTGAGAGGGAGGTGGACCAAGCAGGAAGCAGGGTGTATAAAAAGATGGAGTGGGACAGCAGTCCACATGCCTCCTCTTAACTCTCAGAATATTCCTTCACCTATAAACCAACTCTAATATCTGCCTCACATAATTATGAGGCTCAAACAAGGTCTTACTTGTGTGAATTATGAAATATTACCCATGCGGTCTGTTTAATACCACCCACGACCACTCGAATTGGATGTAGGTACAAGAAAGTGCTGAGATATGTCAATAATGCAAAAGGCCAAATAAGGTCATTTACATTAGACTTTGAATTATGTTAGAAGAGTTTTCATGGATATTTTCTTCCTTATTATGCTCGCTGAGATTGCAATCCACTAGTATCCCTTGCCCACAAATACATAATGGCCTTCCGCCGACATTCCATCCACAAGCTCCATGACTCACACACAGATGGTGAGAATATTTGGGTGAAGCTGAGAAGCACCTTCACAGACTGTACTGGGTCGAACCACACCCAAGGATCTAGGAATTAACTTTTTGACCAGTGTGGCACTACGACTACTGGAAAAGCAAGAGCCCATCAACAGTGCTTCATCAGAGAGGGCTGAGGGATATGAATGGGATTGCAGACACCAATGTTACCTCTTTAACTTGCATGGGGTGGCGGCCACAAAAGTGGCCCAGCTGTGGAACCTGCTGAGCAAGAATGTGCTCTTAAGGCAGAGCCTCAATAGACCACATCATGGTACCCAACCAGGTCCACTCTTCCAGGCTGTCACTGGCCAGGGACCAAGCATGACATGTGAGCCTGGCCATTTCTACCCAGTGCTGGGCTCCTCCTGGATGGGCCCTTGGCTCTGGAGCATCTCACTGAATAAGCTGAGACCTGTTCGGATGTTCTGTGCTTGCCTGAAGGCTTCCCCACCACTCCTGCCTCCCTCTCCTCTAAGGGTTTTTTTTTTTGCAGTACTGGGGATTGAACCCAGGGCTCTTGCACTGAGCTCCATCCCCAGCTCATTTATTTTTTTTTTAATTTTGAGACAGGATGTGAGTAACTCACTCTATTGGCCATGCTGGATTGAATTTCCAATCCTCCTGTCTCAGCCTCCTAGAGGGCTGGGATTACAGGCATGCACCACCACACCCAGCTTGCCACCTCTATTTTAATGGCTATCATGCTTCCTAGTTAGACCCTGTCACCCATCCTACTTTTCCATGAGTTTTCCTGACCACCTAGATATGGTGCCACCAAGGAAATCATTCGTTTTACAACCTTACTGGGGGCCCCTCTGGCCCCCAGGAATTTCTCTAAGGCCACAGCTCAGTAGCTTTTGTCAGGAGAGAACCAGTGTGCCCATGAGATGCTTGTCTTATCTGCATTCCCAGGCCCTGGCCAGAGTTTTGAGTCCCTGGGGTTGAGCACAGTTCTCTACCTCAGTAGAGGCCAGGCATGCAAACCTGTGAAGCACAGTACACAGCACAGCATACACTTCTGTGGAGAGCCAAGCCCTGGTCACACAATTACTCCAGCCCATCCAGCCATTTAAATGAACATCTAGTAAAACCATCTTAATCTGAACAATGGCTCTAGTTTACTCCACATATTTAACTAAATGATTTACCGTATTATAAAAACTGGTTTAATGTCTTTTTTTTTTTTAATGTGGGTACTGGGAGTTGACCTCAGGACCTCACGCTTGCCAGCAAGCGCTTGTGCCGCTGAGCAATATCACTGGCCCTTTTTTTCCTTTATGTGGGTTCCGGGAGTCAAACTCAGGACCTCGTGCTTGCCAGGCAGGCACTTATGCCACTGAGCTATCTCGCTGGCCCTGGTTTAATGTCTTTTAAAATAAATAAAAGGAAATACACCCTAAAAAAGTTACAATATATAAGGCATGATCAAAATAGATGGTGAACGCTTGGGTTGTTTTTTTTTAATTACAATAAAAGACCTATTGCCATGAGTGCCCCTCAAAATCTTCCCCATGCTTTGGTTACACTCCTCCTCACCATCCTTGCCACTTTCTGAAGCAGCTCTGGAGTCCTCTTTTGTGACGGTCTTTAGTTTCACTGTCCTGGCTATCTGCATGTCCTGAATCAATTCAAAGTATTTACCTGTTGTGATCATTTTGGCTTTGGGGAAGAGCTAGAAGTCACAAGGCACCAGATCCAGTGAATAAGGTGGATGAGCATGCACCATAATGCTTTTACAAGCCTGCCTTTCACTCAGCAGCAGCCTTTACCATATTTTTGATCAAAGAGAACTCCCACAATTGCTTTAGAAAGTGGTAAGAATAACAGGATTATTATGCTGAGCATGAAGGAGAGTATTTTAAGGGAGATGAATGGCAATGTGTCTTTTATTGTAAGAAATTTTTTCTTCAGTTTCTATTTTTGTACTATTTTTTATTACTACATGTTTGCTATACATAATGATTACATTCCTCATGTGGAGTTGGTGCATGGACATAACACATTTTAATTCCTTTTTTAATCCCTTTTCCTTCTCTTCTCTCCCTCAATCTCTTGATCCCCTTCCCATTTGTAAAAGAGCCATGTCCCTACTTCCTATTATCCTTTATTTTGCTCTTTATACTTCGGGTTTCTCACATAAAAGAAATTATGTGATATTTAAGCTTGTATGCTTGATTTATTTCACTTAATATTATGGTCTTGAAGTGCATCTATTTTCCCACAAATGACTCAAGTGTATCCTTCCTTATGGCAGAGTAGTACTCCATTGTGTGTAAATATCACATTTTCTTTATATATTTATCTGATAGACATATAGGCTGCTTCCAAGATTTAGCTATTATGAATTGTACTGCTATAAACATAGGTATGCATGTATCTCAGCACATACAGCGATACCTCAGTTGTCAAACTCAATTTGTTCCAAATTCATGTTCAAACACCAAAAAGTTCAAGAACATATTTTTCCTATAAGAAATAATGGAAAACCAAATAATTCGTTCTGAGGTTCAAAAATTATACTTATAAATGCATTTTTCCAGAACTTTAACAAATTTTGCAATGGTTTCTTTAAATTCTATCACAGTTCTGTTTTCCTCTTAGCTTTACTATTGCTATCACTAACTTTCTGTAGAACCATGGTTATGATATTTTATGCAAATAAGGCACACAAAAAGTATAGTGACAAATATTTTAACACACTGACACAAGCAGTACATGTTGTCTGGGTGAGAGTGGCACTTAGACTGAAGCGTCTCCTCTTTGTGTCCCTGGTAAGATGCCATGCATGACTCACTCTTGGCCCACACAGTTTTTTTCAAGTTGGATTTTTGGTTCAACTACTGAGCAAAGTTATAAACACTGAGCAGATTTTTTTCAAACTTTGCAGTTTGAGTAGTGGAAAGTTTGAGCTTGGAGCCATTCAACAACCCAGGTATCACTGTACTAAACTGAAATCGAAATGAATCTAAGATCTAAATGCTAAAACAGAAACAATCTACCGGAAGACAGAGTAGGTAAAACTTTGAAGATTAAGGCATAGGCAAGGACTTTCTGAACAGAACCCAAATAGCACAAGAAATAGTAGCAGGAATCAACAAATGAGATCATATCAGATTTAAAAGCTTCTGCACAGCAAAGGAAACAACCAAAAGATTGAAGAGACAACCCGCAGAATGGGAAAATAATTTTTGCCAGCTATTCCTTGGATAGGGGAGTAATATCTAGAATATATTAAGAACTCAAAAAATTAGATGACCCAATCAAAAAAATGGGTAAGTGAAATGAATAGACTCTTCTCAGAAGTACAAATGGCCAATAAATTCATGAAGAAATGTTCAGCATTGCTGACCATTAGAGAAATGCAAATGAAAACAACACTAAGAATCCATCTTACCTGAGAAAGAATGGTCATCATCAAGAAATTAAATTATAACAAATGCTGGTGAGGCTCTGGGGGAAAGGGAACACTTCTACACTTTTGGTGGGAATGTAAACTAGTACAATCACTATGGAAATCAGCATGGAGATTCCTCAAAAAACTAAAACTAGAAATTTCATTTGATCTATTTCCCTTCTAGATATATTCCTAAAAGAGTTAAAGACACCACAAAAACAGACTTATGGATTGATGGAATGGAAGAGAGGATGCAGAAAACTCCCAAGCACGTTCAGCAATTTGATCTTTGTCAAGGGGGCCAAAAACATATCCTGGAGGAAAGATAGCCTCTTCAATAAATACTGCTGGGAAAATTGGCTACTTATATGCAGAAGATTGAAGCTAGACCCAGTATCTCACCAGATACTAAACTGGAGACAATGCAGTACATTTTTAAACACTCACCATGTACTGTATTTTGCTCACACTGGTACAAGACGTCCTTTTTAAGTACCCTTAGTGCCATCTGCTGGCAGACTTTTTTCAAACTTAGCTGTTAGAGTAGTGCAAAGTTTGAGCTTGAAAATTTGTCCTAAAATTTGTCCTAAAATTACCCACAAAGTCTTAGGATATTGATTTGCCTGTGTTTTAAGTAAAAAATGGAAAAAAAAAATCAAAGAGGACACGGGTCATACTTCATTGATTTTTTCAGTTGTGGTGACCTCAGTGGCTAGCACCATCCCTGCCTCTCCTCCTCACCCACCACCTCTCCTATCCCTCCCATCTGTCTCCTCCTCCAGGGCTCTGTGTCCTGCTTCCTCCCCAATGTCCTGCTGCTCCTCTTTACAACAGTGAACGGCTCCCTCTGTCGCCTGAGTCAGTTGAGGTCCTATCTGGTCCCCTCCACCCCACCCCATCCTTCTCTCTCTGCCTACAGCTGCCTCTTCCTGGAAGCTGGTCCTGACCACACCCTTGTCACCCACTAAGAAGTCACACTATTTGGTCATCACCAAATTACATCTTTACTGTGGGAGTCTCTTACTGGGCTGTGAGCTCCTTAAACACAGGATACATGCCTTACTCCTCCTTTCCACCCACTTTGGTATGTAGCACATAGTAGGTGCTCAGTAAATGTCTCCTGAAGGAACAAAGTGGAAAATAACTCAATAGAATACAGGAAACTTTAAGGATAGGGTAGGTGGTGATCCCTTTGGGTCACTGTCACTGTTTGCTGTCTCTACTGCATGGCCAAATCCATCCCCAAGTAAATCAATACTTTCTTAACTCTTCTATAATATCCAACCATGTATCAGATGCTCTGGGAATCAAGTTCAAAGCTTACTATGTGAATTAAGACTGGGTTTGAATCGCTGAGCCACCACTTTGCTAGTGGAGCAATTTACTTAACATTTTTAAATTTCTTCATCCGCCAAATGGAGATGTTGAAGGCGTCTTCCTCAAAGTGATGTTTTGAAGTACAAAATGGTAATGTGCATAAGGCAAAGAGGACAGGGTGCTTGCTGCTCTTGTTGTGATCGCTGGAGCCCAGGATCTGCCTGTGTGGAGATCAGCACCGAGCGGTACAGCTGCGTATCATAGCGCGATTCTATCCTCCACTCCACAGCTTGCTTATTCTTTGGGGATTCTCTGTCCCCTGCAGGGTCTGTTTTCAATATTTTGCTGTGCCAACACAGGAAACTTTTCTTCAGTGCTGTTTCTTCAATAAAGGCTAATTTATATCTTTAATTTTAAAATGCCACTGTGCTGGAATCAGAACATGCACACAGCCTGACCACATTAATTGAGCGGATATTGCAAAATGGCTAGTTGCTGTCTTGTGTGCTGCCATCTGGGGTAGTAATAGCTTTATATTTACCACAGTGGGCTTAGCCTCCAGGAATAAGACAGAGAAGCCAGCAGGCCCAGGGCCCAGAGTCTTGGCTTCTCACTGACTTCTCAACAGTGAGGGCAAAGCAAACCAAAAAGAGAAATGACTGCTTCTCAACTGGAAATGGATCCAAACACATCGAGGGAGCTGAGGTTCTATGCACACATTTTATCTAATGCCCCAGCCTAGTCTCATGGAATATAAAGATGGCTAATTCTCTTTACTTTTAAATGTTTTTCGATTTCCTGCTCTTGTAGCAGATGATTTTGCCTTGAGAGAGAAAGGCAGAAAAGGAAATGGCAAACACAGACCAAGACCTGTGGGTCAGTGGTTCTATTGCTCTTTTTCCTGCCTGAAGCCCGGTGAGCAGAAAGGCAGGGGTGGTGAGAGAGGGGAAGATGAAGGAGGTGGTGGGGAGAGGTGGATACAATGTTGTATTTGGATTGTGAGTTTAGTAAGTGTGTTTTTTTAAGATTCCATTTGCCCTTTCTGCTTTTTCTGATGACTGAGGGTGATAAGGAATATGAAAGTGCCAGTTTATGTTGAATAATTTTGCCAGGTGTTGAGAAATCTGAGAATTAAATTCTGGTCCATTATCTGACTTCAGGGAGGCTAGGAATCCAAACCTCAGAATGATCTCAGTTAAGAGGATGTTAGCCACAGTGGAAGCCCTTTTATTGGTGGTGGGGAAGGCTTCTATCTGTCCCGTAAATGTGTCCACTAAAACCAGTAAATAACAGGTCCTTTTAAGAGGGGGCAAATGAGTGAAATCTATTTGTCAAACTTCAGCAGGCAGGTGGCCTCTAGCCTGGTGTGTGGGAAAAAGAGGAGGACGGATGTTACTCTGGGGGGAAGTTCACTGACAAATGGAGGAATCTTTTGAGAGTTGGTATAGGGTGTTTGCTGTCTGTGGGGTTAAGTGTATGTGCATCTCTAGAAAATGGGTAAGGAGAAAAGGTCCTGCATGAAAATGGGAGTGTAATTCACTAACGGGAAGGATATGAGAGATCTTACGGAAAACTAGGAAGGGGTGGGGGATACCAGAGTAGTCCCCTCAACCTCTTCCCCATACAGGCTACAAAAATGTTAGGGAAAAAGGAAGAAAAAACAAAGATATGAGCTTAATAGGTCAGGTTTATTTCAGAACAAACCTGAGAGGGACCACCCTGGCCCTTATACCAGACTGGAAACTCTCCTACATCCTGTAAGTTCTTTTATGGTGTCATGAGCATAAGGGGGCTGTGAAAAGGAGAGGTTGAATCGGACTTTCGAGGGGGACAGTCCAGTGAAATGGAGTTGTGTCTGCCTGCTAGGAATGAGTCTTGAGAAAGTACAGGGAGTGGGGGTTGCCTGTCAGGAGCAGAGCTGAAGAATGATGGGAGTTATGGGGTGTAGCCATGGTTACCAGGTCCTAGTAACCCGTGGTTATACAACTTTAGTAGGTGTAAAAACAGTGGGATGGAAGAGGCTTAAAGTGGGCTCTGGTCAGCCTAGGATGGCGGCAGTTGGATGCCTTCACCAATAAGGACACATGAAAGGGTCTTTGTTTTCACTGACTGAAATAATTTTAATATTTATAGGCAAGTCTGTAATGCTTTGGAGTTTCATTCAGTAAAGTGGAAATAACCATCACTTCTCTTTCCTGTTAATCAAGAGGCAAAATGTCAGAGTCATGGTTTAAATGTGGAGCATCCCCCAGAGGCCCATGATCTAAGGCTGGCTCTTCAGTACAGCACAGCTCAGAGGTCCAGCCCAGAAAGGAGACTGGGTCACCAGGGCACAGAACAGGCTGCTAGCAGGTGGCACCCAGCTGGCAGAGTGAGTCACCTGGGTGTGTCTTGGAAGGGGGTGTCCCATTCTCAGCTCTTCCTCTCTGGCTGGTTTCCCTGCTCTCTACTCCCTGGCTGCAGTAAGATGGGCAGCTCTCCACCACACATTTAGAGCTTGATGTTTCAGCCCAGGAGCCAGCTGACCAAGCACTGAAATCATGAGTAAAATAAACCTTTTCACCTTTAAGTTGTGTATGTTGGGTGTTTTTTCCCAGGGACAGCGAAGTGACTTGTGACAGGCACCATGATCCCCTCCACCCCAGTTGGCAGCCAGCTTCTGTCGATGCCTCCTGATACTTCTAGATCTGTCCTCTCCTTCACACTCACATGTACAACTTCCTCTCACCTCTGCAAGAACAGTGCCTCCTTACTTGGGAGCCCCGTCTCCAGCGCTTCTTCCCTTTGCTCCATCTTTCATCCCACCTCAGACGACTATCCTCATCAGAACTCCCTGGAGCTGCCTACTCTTCCGGGGTTAGCATGGTCACCTGACACTGAAGACCTTTCAGAGCTGTCCTGCTCTACCTTTCCAGTCTCACCTTGATAAGTGAGATCAGAATGCTTTTGCCCAGTCTTCTGAATGCGTCCATATCTTAGGCCCATATCAGTCTCTCCCCATTTTCTCAAAATTCACATTTCTCCTAAATCCTGCCACCTTTGAAGATCTAACTCAAATCTCACTTTGAAGCTTATCTTGACCATGAAATGTAGCCCCGCCCCAAAGCGCTGTGATAACTTCTTGTCCACAACACAGGAGGCACTTTACTGCCCTACTTTGCATTAACTTTATATGCATTACCTTATAACGGGGGACAAAGCACCAAGGACTCCAGATCACTGCAGGTTGTTAGTACTAACTCTGCTTTTGCCCACTGGCAACCCGTTTTCAGAAGATGGAAAGATGACAGGCATTATTGTCCAGAAGGCAGAGCACTGAGATGAAACACAGAGCCCATCCCTGGGGAGCACCTGTCCTGTTGGGTCACCAGGGCTGCCATAGCAAAGCACCCCAGACCAGAGCATCCTGGAGGGTAAAGTGTGCAATCAAGGCATCATCACTAGGGCTGGCTCCTCCTGAGAAATTGACTTGCAGGGGGCCAGGGTTTCCCTGTGTCTTCACTGTATTTTTTTTGTGCCTGTCTGTGTCTAAACTATTTCATACAAGAACATGAGTCATATTGGATAACAGCCCACCCCAATGAGATCATTTAATTTTTTTTTTTGAGACAGGGTTTCATTATGCAGTTAAGGCTGGCCTTGAACTCACTTTGTAGCCTAGGCTGGCCTTGAACTTGCAGTGATCCTCCTTCCTCAGCCTCCCAAGTGCTGGGATTATAGGTGTGCACCCTCACACCTGGCTGAGATCACTTTACTTTAATGACTCCTTTAAAGACATTTCTGGGGTTGTGATACAGCTCAGCAGCATAAGTGCCTGCCTGGCAAGCATGAGGTCCTGAGTTCGACTCCCAGTACCCACATAAAAAAAAAAAAAAGACATTTCTGCAAAGACAGTCACATTTGAGTATCACAGGTTAGAGCTTCCAAGTATGAATTTTTGGGGACATAATTTAGCCTATATTGCCTACTTATTATGAGGAAGAGGAGGAAAAGGCAAAAGAAGGAGAAGCAGAAGAAGAGGAGGAAGCGCCTTTGGGCAATTGCATGACAGGAATTCCTTTCTTTAACATTCAGTTCTATCATTTTACAGTAACTAAAAATGTTCCTGATGTATGAATGCCATCCAACCTAGACCTATACACGGGCACAGATGACAAGGGGGCACAGCAAGATGAACAATCCTTACCTGTCCTGTAATGGGAAGGAACTGACAGAGTAATTCCCAGAGTTGGCTGCAAATACTTCTGCCCAAGTTAACATTGTAATGAAATTTGTACACTCATTTCTCTAAAATTTTGTCCAATATTCTTGACTATACTTTTGTTGCCTTCATAAAGTTGAAGTGAGGAGATGTTTGGTGTTGTAGAGTGATCACTCCATCCCAATGTAGTCACAGTCCTAGTACTTGTAAGGACTCGTGGTCTCTGATCTCTATTGGATGCACTAATGGCTTTTCCATCTCTAAAGTTCCATCTCTAAAGGAGAGATATGGGAACTTAGATCCAAACACAGTAACTACCTTATCACTGGTCATCTCCACAAATCCACTTACTATAATTTCAATGTTGTGACCATCTATTCTGATACACAGAAGTCGTTGGGTAAATAGAGAAAAATCGGGCAATGTATCCTAGAGTGTCTAAGCCATTCATTCTACTGCTTTGGTAGATGATACCCATAACCATCAACATCCAACTAGTAGCACTGACTGACATGAGAAGTGCTGATTTACCTTTAAGGGGAGCTGTCCTTGAAGAGTTTGTATTGTACAATTCTGCTTTCTCATGCAAATAAATTAGGGACTCAGGAAGTAAGAGGACAAGTAAGACAAAGGGAAAAAAACAGGACCAGTGGTTCAAGAGGACCAGTAATCCCCAGGTTCAGGCAGAAGCACGGAGTGACTCTGAGCATGAGTTGGGCCAGGTTGACTTAGCCATGACTCAGCCACTGTGTGAGGAAGAAAAGTCTGAAGAGTGCTGGGAACCAGCCAGCAGTGCTGGAGGAAAGAGGCAGACGCTGTTGAAAGATAATAACACTAGAAAGCCGTGATTATAGCTCCTGTGTGCTAGGCTCTTTCTGCATCATGTAATTTAATCTTTAGGACATTTTAGTGAAGTTGCTTCACAGATGAGCCAGTAGGGCATCAGAGCTGTCAGGGCTCTTTCCTGGGCCCCCCTAGAAAGGGGCAAGGCTGGCAATTAGACTTTGCTCTGTCTGACCCATTGGTGCAATCAAACAGAAGTCAAAGGGCCTTGACGGTGTCATTTTTCTAAGCGAAGGCACTGGGGATGGGTCATTTATATTTGGGCCAGGTGGAGGAGGACATAAAGGACAGGGAAGAGTTGGCTGAGAATAAAACCACTGGGAATCCTTCAAGGAGAGAGTGAAACAGAAACCTTGCAGTTAGAGAACTCGAGTACCAAAGACCGTTGCAAGAAGAGTCTCAAAAGTTACTGACCAAAGAAATCACCCAGCCCATCTCATGCCAGTCCTTCTCAGGCTTGCTATAGCTGAAGTCTAAGGCAGGGCCGAGTCTCAGTGTTGGGGGACCAGGGCCCATGGTGTCCAGGGTGGAGAGGGGAGGAGAAGCCAGCAACAGGTCAGTAATCAAATCTCATTACACCCTGCATGGTGGCACACGCTGTAATCCCAGCACTCTGGGAGCCTGAGGCAGGAGGGTCATAAGTTCAAGCCCAGCCTGGGCAACTTAGTAACATAGAGAGACCCCTGTCTTGCAATTTAAATTTTTTGAAAAGGACTGGGGATGTAGTTCAGTGTGAAGTCCCTAGGTTCAATCCCCAGTAACACCAAAAAAAAAAAAAAAAAAAAAAAATTAGTAAGGGCTACAGATGCCTTGAGTCCCATAGCTGACCACCTTGCAGTGGATCACAGGAAGCCAAGGGGTCCTGCAGCTTCTGTGGCCCAGTTCAGGGAGATGGGGACCCCAGCTAGACCTGCTTATGAGAAGTCTTCCATGTGCCTTTAGAGCAGATCCTGTTTCCTGGTGCCTCCCACTCATCTGGTGGACTTTCACGTGGTCTGGAGGACACCAGACTCCACCTGTGGTGATTCTGTGAATGTGGGGGCTGACCCTGCACCTAGGCGACACTCTAGAATGCATGGCTGGTCCCGGCGAGAAGGTGAAGGAGCATCCCAAGGTGTGCACACTGCCCAGGTAGAACCTGCAGATGAGAGATGCATGAAGCCCCTCAGATGTGACCTCTCACCACATTCCCCTCATAGCTGAAAGCCTTGGAGAGTAACACAAACCAATCCTGCATGCACTCACACACTGGAAACGCCTTTTTTTTTTTTTGCCTTGAAACTAAAGAGCATTTCCAAGGGCTCTGCTTTACAGCAAAGTGGAAATGACAGCTGGGCAGAGAGCAACGTCATGCAGCCTGGCTCCACCACATTCCTGGTGCTTTCTTGGTCACAGACCTGGAGAAAGACTGTCAGCAAGCTGCCCTCCCATGAGGTTTTCATGCAAAGGGCAAGCTAGCGTGTGTGTGCACACTGAGCTATCTCCTCCTGCAGCCTGAGAACTCATTCACTTGGTCTCCAGCTCAGTTTCTGCCCTCTGCTCAACGACATGAGGTGAACAGAAAGATGCCTGCCTTCTCCACACCTTCCTGTCTCTGCAGGGAGCGGGCTCAGTGTCACTTCTTCTGCTGCCCTGGGGTGTTCTCACACATGACAGGGTGTGACTGCATGACAGTCTCCGAGATGTGTATGTGATGCACTTTAATCATTGTCTTGGTTACTTTTCTCTCATTGCTGAGACAAAATACCCGATGCCCAAAATTTAGGAAGGAAAGGTTTATTTAGCTCACAGTTTGTGGAGGTTTCAGTCCACAATCAGCTGGCTCCAAGGCAGGGTGGCGTGGCAGAGGAGCAACAGTTCATGGTGGCAGAAGACAGCAAAAGCAACAAGAGCAGAAAGGGAGGAGTGAGAGAGAAGACTTTTTCTGTCCCTTATATTGTATGCCAGCTACCCGCCCTAGGGCAGGTGTAGCACTCACACACAAAATCCCAGCATTGGACCATGAATCAATCACAAGCTCTAGAAGCCTGCCCCATGACTGCATGAGGCTTTGGGGGGACATCTAGACACAAACCATAACAATCATGTGTATTTAATAAGATGGAAAAAATGCTAGTCTTCAGGCTAAGAATCTGAGAATCAATTTTAAAGCAAGGTCAGATAATTTTTTCAGAATCAATACTTTCTGGCCATGTGCCAGAAACCATGCTAGAGCTCAGAAGGCAAGATAAATCCTCTGTGCCCACAAAAATTTCAAAGAAGAAACAGATGTGAGTTAGCTTGCTGTTGCTGCAACAAAATACCTGAGATCATCAACTTACAAGGAGGAGAGGTTTATCTTGGCTCAAGGTGTGGAGCCATGGTTAACACCCGGGCCTTTGCAGAACAGTCAATCTGAGCTATAGCAGCAGACACACAAACTTACAATCATAGCAAGTATGACAGGTGATGGGGACAGCGATGGTAAGATATGGGGCAGTGGGTCAATGTGACTCATGGGAGACTGAAGCCACCAACATGCAAATGAGTCCCAAAAAGACTGATAGGAAACATTTATCTAATAAAGCTGTCAGCACCTCTCCCTGTGAAAATAGAAGTCAGATTTATACAGCCTCCAAGCTTTTTAAAAGCTTTCCCAGGGCCGGTGAGATGGCTCAGCGGCGTAAGCGCCTGCCTGGCAAGTGTGAGGGCCCAAGTTCAACTCCCAGAACCCACATACAAAAAAAGGGTCGGTGATATTGCTCAGCGGCACAGGCGCCTGCTGGTGTGCGAGGTCCTGAGGTTGACCCCCAGTACCCACAAAAAAAAAAAAAAGCTTTCCCAAAGAGGGAAGGATAAGGAGAAATGTGTCATAAATAGAATAGTTATTAGATGTCAAATAGCATTAAGATCTCCATTGCTGGGCCGGTGAGATGGCTCAGCGGCTTAAGCGCCTGCCCGGCAAGCGCCAGGGCCCGAGTTCGACTCCCGGAACCCACATACGAAAAAGGGGCCGGTGATATCGCTCAGTGGCACGGGCGCCTGGTGGCGCGCGAGGTCCTGAGGTCGACCCCCCGGTACCCACAAAAAAAAAAAAAAAAAAAAAAAAAACTCCATTGCTGGCCAAAATGAAGGAAGCCCCCCCACCAAGCCCATCTCTCTCAGTGGTTACAGCTAAAAGCAAATGTTTTAAAAAGCAGGTAATAGGAAAGAAGGAGATAGCTTCTTTGCAAAAGGGAAGGGGACTAAGAGATGGAGGAGAAGAGGACATAAAAAGAATGAATATATGTGCACACAGCAACTGCCCACAAGAGTGTAATCATGTACTGCAAACATGGACTAAAAAAATTTTTTAATTAAGTTTCTATTCTAAAAAGGCAGCTATTAAGTACTCTGAAAAGTGAACCTTGGACAGGAGTTTGGAGAAGATGGTAAAAACCTTGAAGAAAAACTAATATTACATTGAGAACCCTAGGTTAGTTTTCCTTTTTTAACATAGCTTCTGTGCAGCACACACAGACATCCAAACTGGAAAAAGCTGCCTTTATCTTCTTGGGGCAGGAAAAGGACCTCTGCTGAGCCCCACCTCCTAAAGATGTCACAGCCTCCTGAAGTGCTACAGGCTGGGGACCAAGCCTTCAATGAGTGGGCTTTGGGGTCACACAAGACCCAAACTATAGCACATATGAACATCCTTCATGAACATGGCTGAGAAATTCTAAGCAGTGTGTTACCAAATCCATTCTGACAATATGTGAAAAGGATAAAATACTCATAAGGAAGTGTAGTTTGTGTTAGGAAGGAATGCAAGGCTAGCTCAACACTTGGAAACCAATCAATATAACTCATCAATAATAGGTTAAGGAAGAGTCAATAGATAGAACACATTTGAAAATCTTAATATCCGTCCATGATAAAAGGTCTCAGCCAACTGCTGATAGAAGGAAACTTTCTTAACTGATAAAGGGCATCTAGAGAAAAAGGGTACAAGTAGCTTTATATGAGGTGTGATTGACAAATACAGTAAATATTTAACTTTTTAAAAAATGTATTGCAGTGAAAGACACTTTGCCATGAATACCCCTTAAAATACTTCCTATCATTTCAGACACGCTTATCCCATTGTCCTTGCCACTTTCTGAAGCAGTTCTGGAAGTTCTTTTTCATAATTGTGTTTAGTTGTGCTGTTGTGGCTGACCTGATGTTCTGAATCAATTCAAAACTTTTACCTTTCATTGGTCATTTTCACTTCAGAGAAGAGCCAGAAGTTGCACAGTGCCAGATCCGACATGAGGATGCACCATCATTTTTTTAAAAGCTTGTATTTCCATGGGATGGCACTTGGCAGCAGCATTCACTGTGCTTTTTAATCATACTTCATAAAGACACTCACAAAAGAGGACTTCCAGAACTGCTTCCGAAAGTAGCAAGAAATGATGGGGTAAGTGTGCTTGAAGCAAAGAGGAGTGTCTTGTGGAGGATTAATGGTGATGTGTCTTTTACTGTAATAAATTATTATTTTTTATTTTTTATTTTTTTGTGGGTACCGGGGGGTCAACCTCAGGACCTCGTGCGCCAACAGGCACCCGTGCTGCTGAGCGATATCACCGGCCCCTTTTTCGTATGTGGGATCCGGGAGTCGAACTCGGGCCCTCGCGCTTGCAAGGCAAGCGCTTAAGCTGCTGAGCCATCTCACCGGCCCTGTAATAAATTTTTTTTTTTTTGTGGGTACTGGGGGGTCGACCTCAGGACCTTGCGCGCCAGCAGGCGCCCATGTCGCTGAGTGATATCACCGGCCCCTCTTTTCGTATGTGGGATCCGGGAGTCGAACTCGGGCCCTCGCGCTTTCAAGGCAGGCACCCACGCCGCTGAGCCATCTCACCAGCCCATAAATTATTTTTAAAAGTTAAACAGTCACCTTATATTTCAATCACACCTTGTAACTAATAGAAAAAGACTGAATCCCTTCCCCTTAAGTAGGAAACATGGCGAGGATTTTGCTGTTATCATTCTTCTAAATCATGATGGTACTAGAAGTCCTAGCCAGTGGATACAGCATGAAAAAGAAATGAAAGACATACAGATTGGAAAGAAATAAACTCTCTGTTTAATCATTATAATTGACTAAAAAAGCAATAGATGAAAATTAATTTTATATCTGTATATTACCAAAAGCAATTTAATATTACAATTTAATATTACAAGTATGCTATTTATAAAATAAGCTACTGAGATGGAATGTAATAAGAATAGTATCTTAGGGGCCGGTGAGATGGCTCAGCGGCATAAGCGCCTACCTTGCAAGCGCGAGGGCCCGAGTTCGACTCCCGGAACCCACATACGAAAAAGGGGCCGGTGATATCGCTCAGAGGCACGGGTGCCTGTTGGTGCGCGAGGTCCTGAGGTCGACCCCCCGGTACCCACACACACACACACACACACAAAAAGAATAGTATCTTATACTGAAAACTATGAACCCTGGTTAAAAAAAAAAAAAAAAAGGAATCTCAAAGAAGTCCTGAATAAAGAGAGAGACTGTTTTCATGAAACAGTGGTGAGATATCAATTCTCCCTGCAGGTACCTGAATATTCAATGAAGTATAATCAAAATCCCAACAAAATTTTTGTACATGTTGACCAGCTGATTTATGATTTTTCTTTCTAAGGTTTCAATTTTCCACAATCAAGTGTAGACTGAAAATATTGAATGGAACATTCCAGAAATAAATAATTCATACATTTAAAATTATGCCCCATTCTGAGTCACACGGTGAAATCTTATACCATCCACACTGTCTCCTCCAGGGTGAGTGTCAGCCTTTTGTCCAGCATGTCCACACATGCTGGCTGGTCACAGAGTAACCATACCAAATCCCAGGTTGACTGTCATCATACGGTGCAGAAGAGAGACCACATTCATGTAACTTTACTACAGTACATTGCTATAATTGTTAATATCTCACTATGCCTAATTTATACATTGAGCTTTATAATAGGTGTCTATATAGGAAAAAGAAAACATACAGTGTTCAGTAAAATCCTTGTTCAGCATGCATGAGGCCTTGGGTTTAATCCCCAGTAACACACACATACACACATGCACACACTCACACACACAAAGAATGCCAAGAGCTAAAGAAAATATGACCCTACAAAATGTGAGTGAGGAGGCAGATCCTGGAGTATCTTGGAAACAGCTTGGCAGTTTCTTGTAAAGTTAAGCATACACTTACTATACAACCTGACAATCCCACTTTAAGGGATTTCTCCAAAAGAAATGCAAACTTACATTCATACAAAATCATTATGCAAATAGCATGTAGCAGCTTCTTTTATAATCATCTAAAGCTGGAAACAACTTAAATGCTCTTTAGTGAATGGATAAACAATGAATAAGCACATTTGGCTGTAAGAAGAAACAAACTGTTGATACTCGCAAAAGGATGACTCCCAAGTTCATTATGCAAGGTTTTAAAAGCGAGGCTCAAGCATCTACATGTGGTAAATCCATTAACACGACATCTTGGGAAAAGCCAAACTATGGAGAAGAATAGGGATGGGAGTGTGGGAAGTCGCCCCCAAGGAGGCTTTTAGCAGGGCCATCTGCGGTCAGCAAACTTGGTGGTGGTGGTGGATCACACAGTTGTGTGCATTTTCAAAAACCAGACCACTGTACACCACCATGAGTGAATAACATCGTGTGTAATGAAAAAAGAAAAGACACAACATTCTAAAAACACATTACTTAAGTATTTCTCACTTGTAAGGTGTTTGAAGCATGTTGTCTCACTTCCTTCCTACAACAAGGCTGTGGAATAGACACTTTCATCCCCACGTTATAAATGAAGAAACCCAGGCTCAGTGTGGACAAACATTTACTGTCCTATGTTTAGCAAGAGGCAGAACAGAGGTGTGAGGCAACACTCACCGGGCTACAAAGTCTGCTTTCTTTCTCCCGCACAATAATCAACTGAAGAGATCCACACAGCACACATAAACACACGTGACATAGACGGTACACACACACACACAAACGCACAGGCACAAGTGGGTCTGTGAAACTGATAGTGATATGCAATATAATATTTCTTTTTTTTTTTTTTTTTTGTAGTACCGGGGATTGAACCCAAGACTTTTACCTGAGCTATACTCCCAGCATTTTTTTTTTTCTTTTCTTTTTCTTTTTCAGTTTTTGAGATAATCTTGCTAAGTCACTAAATTGCCCAGATTGGGTTCAAAATTGCAATCCTCCTGCCTTAGCCTCCTAAAGTGCTAGTTTTACACCACTGTTCCCAGAAGCAACTGTATTTTTTTAACCATAAGCAGAATAATAACCCATATTTACAATTTAGGCAGCTTTCCCCAGCTCTCCTACCTTTATTCTTTCTCCCTTCCTTCTCCCCATCCTCTTCCTCCTGCTCACCTTCCTCATCCTCTCCTTCACCTCTTCTTTTTTTTTCTTTACTGCACTAGAATATCTTTGTTGTTGGCTAGGGTGGGTCCTTGCTTTAGTAGAAATGGAAATGAAAACTAAAGCACGAATTTACAGGAAAAGCTTTAATTGCAAAGCTAGAGGGAAGACAGGAAAGTACTCCAGCTCAGGTGACTGGAGGGGGCACACTCCGATATGGGATCCAGACTGGCCCACTTGCAAGGGCAGGAGGCCAGCTTTCAAGGATTAGCTGGTGGGCTGGGTCTGGGGTGTCATTATCTCAGTACTGGTGTCATAGCACTGGAATCCTCACGCTGAGGGGTGGTCCCATCTCCAGGAAAGGACGCCTCTGTCTGCGGTGGTCTCAGTAATGCAGGGCTCTGCCTTTCCTGAAATCCAGGTGATCACAGGTTCAGAACAATGGCTGGAGACTTCAGGTGCAGCTGAATGTCCTGTAAACCCCTTATCTTCATGTCTTCAGTCTTGAAGGGGGCTGAGATTGTGGAAATTCAAGACTAATCCCCGCTGTCCAGTAGCTCCAAGACAGACAGACACTCCCTAAATGATCCACATAAACCTATGTGGGGCTGAGAAGGAGATGACCAAGGATTTATAGTAACAAAGGAAATGGACTGAATGAAGGTTCAGCTTTGTTCTGCCTTTAGTTACCCACTGGGCATCTGCAGGCCCAAATGAAGAGCCATGTTTATAGAAAAAACGTCTCTGAAGTCCCCAACTGTCCCAGGAGGAAACACAAACCAAGCTGTTGTTGACAAGCATGTAAGGGCCCAGGGTTTGGTGTGTTCCCCATGGTGGTCCCTGACTGTGTCATGACTGTATCATCTTAAATAAAAGAACCCTAGAAAACAGAAGTAATAATTTGACAATGGTTATGTTAATTTTTCTTTGATTTCATGGTTGGCACAAACAAGCCGGCCCTCATTTTTTTTTAGGAAAAAAATCAACATATAATAAATTTAGTAAATCAACTTGTGGTAAATATTTGTTGACTTAATTCATGAAACATGTAGCTGTTAAATGAAAATACATTACACATATCCCAGGAAGGAAAGAAGGTATGTAAATTTTGCACAGAGCACCTCAGGGGGTGCCTTTCCCAGGGTTTCTGTTTAACCTCCTCTCAACACATATACCCCAAGGTTGGGGCCACCCTGAGTTCACTGCAAGTAAAAATGACTCCTCGAAAAATGTTACACCTTTTTACTGATCTCTTTGGAGGAAGCAGATGAAAATTTAGAATTTTAACAGGGAATATTTACCTTAGGACAGAAGCACAAGGGGAAAATCAGCACATACCCACAGCGCACATGTTTTCCGATAGATCCAGCCAAATGTGAGCCAGGGACAGAGCATATTTCACCAGAACCACGTGACCCTCTCAGGGAGGTGGTAGGATGCCCTCCTGCCTCAGCTTCAAACATAGCCATCAACTCACTGGAAAAGAGCTGATGGGAAAGCCACACAGGCACAGGCTTGGTGCCACCTCTCGTCCAGACAGCTGCACATAGCACAATTCAGAGGAGCAGCCAGGGTGCCAGAGTGAACTCCTGAAAACTCACCCACCCTGCCACCCCATGAGGGGAGCCATCCGGGATGAGGGCCAGGGCAGGGTCAAGGACAGGTTCGAGGCCAGAGCTACAGTTAGGTTTAGGGCTAGAGTCTGGGTTTGGCTTAGGCTTAAGGTTGAGGCTAGGGTTAGGGTTAGAGTTAGGCCTAGGGTTAGGGTTAGGTCAGGGTCTAGGTTAGGCTTAGGATTAGGGTTACAGCCAGGGTTAGGGCTACAGCTATGGATAGGGTTAGGACTAAGGTTAGGCTTAGGGTTAGGTTCTAGGTTAAGGTTAGGATTAGTGTTAGTGTTAGATTTAGAGTCAGGGCTAGGTCCAGGGTTAGAGTTAGGGCTATAGCTAGGGCTAGGGCAAGGTCTAGGGCTAGGGCTAGGGCTAGGGCTAGGGCTAGGGCTAGGGCTAGGACTGGTGTTAGGGTTAGGGTTAGGGTTATAGTTAGGACTAGATTTAGAGCTACGGTTAGGTTCAAGTCAGAGTCAGGGTTAGGTGGAAGGAGGAGACCCAAAATGGCAGAGGCCATCTGTGCCATATCCTTTTCTTGTCTCTAACGTCCAGCCCTGTTGGTTTAAATTTAGGTTCAATGTCAGGGTCAGGGTTAAGGTCAAGGTCAGGTTTCCCATTAGGATTAGGATTTACGTTAGGGTTAGGTTCAGGGTTAGGGTCAATGTTCGGTTTAGAATTAGGGTTAGAACTAGAGTTCGGGTTAGTTTCAGATAAGGGTCAGGGTCAGTGTTAGGATTAGGTTTACGTTCAGGGCTGGGGTTAGTGTTATGTTCACGGTCAGTGTCTCAGTCAGGGTTAGAGTTAGGTTCAGGATTAGGCTTATGACTAACTAGGGTTAGGTTCAGGGTCAGAGTCCAGGTCAGGGTTAGATTCAGGGTTAGGTGAAAGGAGGAGACCTAGCCTGGCAGAGGTTGCCTGTGCCCTAGCCTTCTCTAGTCCCCAGTGCCCAGAGCAGTTGGTTAAGGGTCAAAGTTAAGTTCAAGGTTAGAGTCAAGGTCAGGATCAAGCTCAGTTTTAGATTTAGGATTAGGACTAGGGTTAGGGTTAAATTCAGGCTTAGGGTTAGTTTTAGGGTTAGGTTAGGGTCAGAGTTAGGTTTAAGGTTAAGGGTTAGGGAGAGGTTCAGGGTTAGGGTTAGGGTTAGGCTCAGGGTTAGGACTAGTGTTACAGTTAGGTTCGGGGTTAGGGTTTGGGTTAGAATAGGGTTAAGACAAGTGTTAGAGTTAGGTTCAGGGTTAGGGTAAGCATCAGGCTCAGGGTTATGGTTAAGTGAAAGGAGGAGACCCATGCAAATTGGACTCTATTATTCTATTTCAGAGGCTGACAACTGTTTCCTCATTAGCATTCCTCATTAGCTTTTTTACCTAAGTCCTACTGAGTACAGTCCTCCACCCAGAGCAACAATATAGCCATGTGAAGGAAAGAAAAAGCCTGTACACATTTTTACTTTTTCCTGAATTTGCCCTTAATCCAAATAAGGTTGCTCATCACAGCTATGCATCTTGTCACACCCACTGACAAAGCTCAACGTGTGGGAAGCACGCCTGCATAGGGATGCTCACAGTGGAAAGAACTGAGGAGCAGCAGTAAGTTATCAGTGGCCTCGTTATCATTAAAAACAATGGTCATCTTTATTTCTACAAATAACATAGGTAAAAATTTGTTCTACATCTGCTTCAATTGTCATACCAATAAAATTAATGACACTTATGTACTGGCTAGACCTCTTGGTTGCCATCACTTTTTAAAAATGTGATCTGGCTTACAAAGAAAAATGCAGGGAGCCTCAGAGTGTTGGGATTGGCCTTGGGAAGCTCTGGGCCAACAATGGTGTGAAGCAGTGCTCTCCAAGATCCAGGAAAAATGGAATTTGGCATGAGGAGTCCTCTAAAATAGTTACTGAGTGTCTTCGCTGGTTCTTGGCCCTGCACCTTGACTCCTTTCTCCCTCCAGCACCCTCCCAAGCAGGCTTTTTGTGTTTCTGGCCAGTCCAGGGAGCTGGGAGAGGGAGTCTTCTGCTTGGTGCTGAAGCTGAGCTGCCCTGCAGGGGTGGCAGAGGGGAGGAGCTGACGACCTGCAGGGGAATCCCCGGTGACATCAGCATTTGTGACTTGCTTCAGGTGTTGGAGAGAGGACCAAAGAGGGGCTCACATGCACACCAGTCCCAGGGTAAAGTCCCATCTCTGGTGTGTAAAGGCTGTTTCCAAATTTTGACTTATGACCTTGAGGTAGGAAATTAGGGCTGAGCAACCAGAGAACTAACTTGGCAGAATGTGTCAAAGGTCATAAACACTCAGGGGACACATGTGGAACACAGGCCCCCTGAGAACTTGGCTCCTGAGCACTGTACACAGAACCAATCAGAAAGCAGTGTTTCAATTCTAATCAGGCACTGTTCGCAGGACCAGTCAAGAAAGTGCTGTTTTCAGTCCTTCCTTACATCTGGTGGGAAGCCTTTCCCTAGGGCACTTTAAGCAAAATCAGGGACTTCCGATACAAAAAAAGCCCTGTCCCCTACCCTCTGGCCTCTGGGAATCTGCTCGCCAGTCCACTCTTGCCTGTAGAGTGTACCTCAATCCTGCCTTACAAAAAAAAAAAAAAAAAAGAGTAGAAGGAAAAAAAAAAAACAGAAACAAAGCTTTTGTAAATAAGGAGGGGAAGAGGGGTTGAAGGGAGGGGAGGGGAGGGGAGAAAAAGAAGAACCAAGATATACCATGTACAGGTACGAATAACCTACGATGAATGTTATCACTATGTATATCTAAAATGTACCAATAAAATTAAAAAATACATGTACCCTTCCACTGCCTTTTCTGTGCGTATTGTCCAGTTCTTTGTTTGGGACATCAAGGACCTAGAGAGGAGCTCCGTGGATCCCTCACCTGGTAACAGAGTGGCATCCTGCATTTCGTGCTAAAGTTTGGATGTGGTGTCAGTGTGTCACCTAAATGCTCATGAGCTGGAAGCCTCATCCCAGTGTGGTGACATGGAGGAATCATGGGGCCTTCTAGGTGGTGATGGGGTCCTTAGGGGCACTGCCCTTGGGAAGAGGTAGCAAAGGTCTTACATGGGCCCTGCTTGGTTCCCCCAATGGTGAGTTGTTACTAGAAAAGCAAGCCTGGTCCCTGAACCTCTGTTTCCTGTCTCACCACTTGGCCGTTCTCTTCATCTGCAGTAGGCTGTCACCATGTTGTGAGGTAGCCAGGTGGCCCTCATCTCTAGTGAGGGAGGAGAACATACAGGATTCACAAGATCTTGGGCTTTCAGTCTCCAAAATCGGGAGCTAAATAATCTTATTTTCTCAGTCATGTACCGCAGATGTTTTGTTATAGCAACAGCAAATGAACCAGTACGACTCGTTACTCCTTTTACCACATATCTCATTACTTCCTTTTACTCTAGAGATCCTGCCTAAAGATAAATTAACATGTTTTAAAAATCTATTATAGCCCAAGGAAATAGAGGTAATTTCTTTCCCTTAGCTGAAGTCTCCCTCAGTCTCTACATTGGGCGGGATCACCGGGGAACTTCTGCAAGCTACAGATGCCCTTTCTGCCTGAGGTCACTGGTCCGGAGTCAGCTGTAAGCATCACAGTTCTTAAAGCCTTCCAGGTAATTCTGACACTGCCAGGGCTCCAGAGCTGAGGCCCAGCAGGACTATGGTTGCCCACTGAACAGCTATGGGCACGCTTGTTATTCCTTTCCCTCGTGTTCAAGATAAGAGACAGGTGGCTCAACGACTTCCAGCTCTGAAATGGTCTAACTGCACAGATCCCAAAATAATATGTCTGTGTAAGCGCTGGGCACAGTTCTATAAATAGTACATGTCCTGTTGTTTCTTCATTCTCTTTGCAGTATTTTCAAGATGTTTCCAAGATCTATCTTAAATGACTGAGGAAGAGTTATTATGGGCATTCAGTAGCAATTCCTCCAAAATACAACTGCAAAAAGGGATGAAAGGTAATCTTTGTGAAAATGCATCTCTATTTTTTTTTTTCATGATTTCTGCAAACAAAATGTGCTTGCTTTTCCTGAATGTGTCCCTCATGAGGGTATGGGTGATTGAATATTAATGATTGAGAAGTTTGATGAAATATTTATTTGTCTTCAAAAAAAGGCAGAATAGAAACAAGGAAAGAGAAAGAAAGAAAGAAAGAAAGAAAGAAAGAAAGAAAGAAGAAAGGAAAAAGGAAAGGAAAAGAGGAAAGGAAAGAAAAAGAAAAGAAATGAAAAGAAAAGGAAAGAAAAGAAAAGAAAAGAGAGACGAGACGAAAAAGAAAGACAACTTGATTTCCAGGGGATAGTGACCTCCAGTGCTGGGACCTGATTCCCTGGGAGGGCATGAGATTTAAAACACCTTCTGGGTAAATGACTTGTGAGCCTCGTCAGAACACCCCATGCTCACCACAATCTCTGGGTAAGAAATACAGAACCCCCACACATATATACACACACACACACTAGGGGCCCCGATCTGCATTTGAAAGGAGCCTTCTAAGGATTTTGCTTGACTTCATTTTTTCCAGCAAATGCACCAACTTTTCCTGGGGGGCCCATTAAATAAAGCAGTGGAAATGGAGTCCCCCCTAGCTCTAAGGGCCTCTAAGGCACCACCCAGTTCCAGGAGGGACTCCCCATAGCAGCATCCTGCCTCTGCCTCCAGCTTCCTGTGAGCTGCTCATATCTGGACATGTCCACTGTTACTCTCCTCCAGCTCTCCATTCCTGGGCTGCCTTTGTTAATGTCCTCAGTATCCTCTTGTCCCACGACATTCTTTCTCCCTGAACCATTTTATCTACTCGATGGCTTCCAGAATGCACCTACTTGTCAACAACGGTCACCGAAGAAAAAACATTCAACAAATATGAGGTTGCAGTAAGGCAAAGTAACCTTTTAAATATTTGTATTTACCTCACAGAATAGAAGTTGAATGTTCCAATATCTTCATTTACCTGTCCATCTGCATGGCCAGAATGGGCTTCAAAGGTGCCCCCACATTGTTCCAATTGTCACAAATAAATGTAGGTTGTTGTACATGAAAGAAATAAGACATCCTCTGAAAATAAACCCTATTGTGTCTTTTGGAGCAAAAATTAATACAAGGCCTGGTCTACGTTTGGGGAAATAGGGTATGAGATAGTATCAGCAGGATTCTGCCTCCAGCTCTGTGTTGGGAGTAAGAGAAGGAAGAATGACTTCTGTGTAAGGAATGCAGAAATCTTGGTGCCATCAATGAAATAAGGAGCTGGAGAAGAACCACGTTTGGTTTGTAGAGTTGGAGGCACCAAGAAGACATTCGAAAATCAGCATGGTTTGGGTTGTGGGGTATATGGGCCCAAGGCAAATGTCCAGCAAAAAGACAGCCACGAGATTGCCCAGGGAGTGTGTATCCAGTAACAGGAGAAAAGGCTGTATATATAGTTTTTTTTTTTTTTTTTTAACTCTGCCTCCTCAAACAACCTGTAAGGTCTTTGGGGGCAAGGACTCAGTATGTGAATTTTTAATGTCTCTAATATCTGCTAAGGCACTGAGGACATAGGAAGCCTGTCTCTAACATCTATTAAGGCACTGAGGACTTAGAAGGCCCTCCACAACAGGCATTGCCCTATAGCAGATATCCCCCTCTGCGGTGGAGACTTTTTTCCGTGTCCTATAACTAGTTCTAATAATGAACTTTCTGGATTTCTCAGGAACATGCATTGGAGCATGAACAGTTTAAATTACAAGGTCAGCTATAAGAAAGACAGAAGGTAAAATCTGGAGAGCCATAAAGTAGCAATTTACATTTGTTCTCCTCAGACTAAAGGAATACATTGTAACAAACACAATGACAAGTTAATGTTGGAGCTTTGCTGAAAATCCTGTGTAGGTTTGAGTTTCTGTGAGGTCTGCTGGGGTTATGCACATTGCTCTTGGTAGAAGCAGCCACTGAGCCAGACAACTGTCAAATCTAGAATTTAACCCTAGGACATGTTTCTAGAATAGAGATCAAGTGACTGACCTTCCCATGAAGGAGAAACGCCATGTTTCTCATCTGTCTGTCACTCGCAAGTAGGAGAGCAGGTGGGAGGACAAGGGGAGCATTTAGATGTTCTAAATGTATCCCTTAAACACTGACCTAGAGGAACAGAGGAGAATGGCTCCCAGCACGCTCTTCCCTCCCTCACATTTACTTTTCCTCATTGCTCATCTGATGTCGCCATGACTGCTATACTTTAATATGGCTAAGCCTTATTTTCCTGCATTGTCTTCCTCTATGATTTTACGCTTTTCATTATGTCTATTCCCTTTTTATAATCTCCTTTGTCTCCATCCTCAAAGTTGAATAACAACATTGTTTTTTGTGGATGGTGCTAGGGCTTGAACCCAGAGCCTTCACACTGAGTTACAGCTCAACAACCCTTTTCAAATTATTAATGTTATTTTATTTATTTTGAGACAGTCTTTTTAAGTCACTAAATCACCAAGGCTGGGCTTGAACTTGTGATCTGCCTCAGCCTCCCAGAGTGCTGGGATCACGGGCTGTACACCAAGTCCAACTAACAAAAAGCTTTTATTTTACAGCATGAGAAAAGGATTGAGTTTGTGTCCCAGAGATCAGACCAAGGATTCTTTCGTGAACCGTTGCTCTTTCTAATTCCTGTCCTTGAAATCCATAGGCCTCGGCCCAATATTCTGCAGTGTCCCATTAGGAATCATCTTTTTGGTGTGCTTGGAAATCTCGGAAAGAAAACCACATGGAAGATGATGAAGAATTTCAAATGCTTACTTTAAATCATAATAACGTCAGATGGATTTGTGGGATCAACAGTTTTTTAAAATGCAGTTTCCAGTCTGCAAGTGTCTTGCTTTTTTTTCTAAGCACCCACCACTATGCGGCAGACACTGGTCTAAGAACACAGATCTGAATGAACTCACTCCCTGGTTGCTGGATTTGACAGAGATGGAAAAGGAAGGCTGCTGTGCATCTGCCTGGACTCCAGCCTTCTCCCCTCCCTCACTCCCTGTGGGGAACACGCTCCTGTGGGGTGTGGAGGTTGCACCAGGAGCTGCCTACTGTTTCACACAGGCTCCATGACTCTTGAACTGGCCTTGTTTTCTACAGCACCTGTGGAAGCAGGAAATGGCTGGCGGTTCAAGGACTCAGACTGCCCAGCAGCCTGAAGCCCAGGGAGTGGGGACTGGCCTGGCTCCCACAGCTGTCCTTGGTCTCCCGCCTGCTGCTTCTTTGCTGCGCCCTGGCTTGCAGCCTGTCCTGTACCTTCAGCCCTCTGCTGGGGAGAGCTGAGCACTCAGCGTTGCCCTCCATCTCCCCCGCTGCTTTGAACACTCACTCAGCAGTTGCTGGAATCTGGACAACTACTATGAACATTCACAGAGCAGTAATGCTGATGGATGTGATTGCTAGATACTTCCCACACTGTCTTACTGCACTTGTACAAACCTTTGAGGTAGATATTTTTATTGCCACCCTCCCCCCCTTAGGGATGAGGAAAATGAAATTCAAAAAGTTACAGGTCCTTGGCCACAGGCACAGCGCTGCTGAAGTGGATGGAAGCAGGGGTGCAGCTAGGCCTGAAAGGTCCATTTTAAAAAACCAGGTGGGCCTTGTGGGTCAGCCAACTCAGCAGCTTCCCTAGCCAGGCTGTGAGGGGCAGCTGACGATAAATAGGAAGGACCTCACATCCTACAGAATTTCAGGGCTACAGGAGAAGAGGATTAGAGCTAAGTGACTTCCAAAGTTTCCGCAGCACATGGTATTAATCCTGCATTCATTCACTCGTTCATTCATTCAACAAGCATTTTCTCTGGTAAAGTGGTACCAGCTACAAGGAAGCAGTTCCTGAATCCACCACATTTAGGAGACAGGAAATCAAATAATGTAGTTCAAATGTTAAACCTCTTTGTCCATGTGTCTTTCTAATCCTTTAAGAACACTATCGTGAAACTACTTTTATTATCTTTAATAGACATCGAATCAGATTTCCTTTACCCTGGGGGTAATACGTTCGGCACTGGTCTCAGAGGTAACAGTGGATCCATCTGACACACTGTTTCAGAACCCAAGATTTTTGCATCTAATTTTCAATCATCTTTAAAAGACCAGCGTCTAAAAATAGTTGCTCCTTACTCCAATAGGTATTTAAACATCCACACACAAAATATACAAAGTAGGAGTGATTAACTCAGTAGTAAGAAGTCTTTCCTTTCACAAAACAACTCATTGCCCGTTAAAAAAACCTAACAGTGAATGAATACTGGTATCAATAAAGGAATCTCCACCCTGGGAGGCTGAGGCAGGAGAATCCTTAAGTTGGAGTCCAGTCCGGGCAACTTAGAGAGTTGACTGTCTCAAACAAAAAAGCCCAAAGCCAGCCGAAATCCCTGGATTAAAATGGAGACGAACAGAAAGTGTGGCCAAGGTTTTGGAAGCAGCTTCCAGGGAGGAGGAGGAGGAGGGCTGCTGCCTGAGGTCCTGCTTTCCCAGGAGGCTGCTAATCCGCGCCACCTCCCAGAGATCTCCCAGCCCTGCAGCGGAAATGGGCAGGTTCCGGCCGGCTCCTGTGCGCGCTCCCGTCCGGCCCCGCCCTCTGATTTTAGCTCCTTTCCCCCCCATACGTGCCCCCGCGGCCCGGCCGGGCGGGGACGCGGAGTCAGCGTTTGCGCGTGCGCACTCGATAGCCGGGGGGCCGAGTCCAGCGCGGAGGAGGCGGGGCCGCGCGACTCTCGAGGGAGTCCCCGCCCCCGCCCCCGCCCCCGGCGTTCGTCGTCGCCATGACAACGGGTGCGCGAGCCCGCCCCGGCCCCGCCCCCGGCCCGCCCTCCCGAGCTGCGCCCCGCGGGCCCCGTCGCCGCCGAACGGGCGCGCGCAGGCAGCGGGCGCGACGATGCCGATATGGTCCCGCCAGCGCGGAGCAGGCACCGGGATGCGAGCGCCAAGCCGCCGCCGCCGCCGAGCGGGCCGCAGGACGCCGCCGAGCCGGGCCCCGGGCCCGCGCCTCCTCCCCCCAAGTACAGCGCCTGCGGGGGGCCCCTCGCCGAGCCCGCCGCGCAGCCCGCCGGGGCCGGCCTCGGGGGGCGCCTGGCCGCGCTGCGCGGGGCGCTGGGCCTGTGGCGGGCCGGGCGCGGGGGGCGCTGGGCCACGCCGCTGCTGGGTGAGCTCGGGAGCTGTGGGGCGCGGGGCTGGGCGCGCGGCCGACCACGTTGCCGGCCCGACGAAGTTGCCAAACTTGGAGTTCTGTCGGAGCGAGCTTTTCCTCGTGTGTCTTCCGGTGGCACTTTGGGATTCCGCACGCGCGGCGGGTCGCCTCGGGCGGTGCAGAGTTTGGGGTGTCCCCAACCTGCATCCTCCTCGCCGGCCGCCGGCGCTCGCGCCCACGGGACGCGCGCGGGGATGGGCTGCGGAGAAAGTTTGAGCGCGCGCGGGTGATGGCCCACTTCCGCTTCGGTCCCGGGTGGACGTCCAGGAGGCGCGGGGCGCTACAGCCGCCTGGACCGCAGGCCTGGCTCTCCAGCCAGCCCCTGAGACGCTGTAACGCTGCCTTTGCCATGTGTGGCAGCGATGGGCTTCGGCCTCTGAATTATTTAATTTCTGATGATTTAGCCCTTGCTGGCTTCTCTATGTCCTGTAGTGACCTGAAGTTTCCTTAGCCCACAGTTCTGGGTTCAGTATAGGCCGAGGGACGGCACATGGCAGAAACATCTTTCAGTGACACCCTGGCCACTTCAGGAAGCACTGGGTCTTGAAAACCTACGTGTGTTGTCAGGAGCTCAGGAAGCAGGGATTGCTACTAAGGCGCTTTTTTTCCCCCCCACCTTAAATAGTAGGTTCTAGGCTGCAGTGCTAGTATTTTCCGCACATTCTTTCTTTTCCCCTGGCAGTGAGCCAGTGTGCAGGTTAGGTTCACCTTGGGGAGGCAGCATGCTACTGGGGAAGAGCGGGGGAGACGGCCTTCAGCTGTGTTAGCTGCTCAGCCTTTCTTCCTGTGTATGTGGAGTTATCCCTGCCCTGCTCGCGTCTGGGTATGTCCTGGGGAGCGGAACTGAAAGGGTCAGTGCACATGGGGAAGTGCCCTGTGTCTACATGCATTTAACAATTTTAAGTTATGAAATAGGGAAATGGGTAATACTGGTTTGAGATCGAGTGATAGAGTAAAGGTGCACGTTTAGAGTGGCTAGCATAAACAGTAACCGTTTCGCAGTACACTATAGAATGGCATTTCTTTTTCAGGGAGGGACGGTAACAAATCTTGGCATAATGGTAGCATATCGATTGCTTTTTTTGTGTGTGTGCATTTTTTCCCTCTTATAATTGTGTTTCTTTTGAATCTTCTTAAATTGGACGGTTTATATTTGGATTTAGTAAAGCCTATGGATCCTAAATACAGTTTTGGATCCGTGTGATGGCGTAACACTCTGCTCGGCTTGGCCTGGGCATTGGAAGGCGGTGAATGTGGTAGATCATATCTTGGGTGTACCCGGGGCAGCGGTCACCAGATGTGTGGAGACTGGGTAAACACACCACAGTTCAGACAGTCTGTCCTGCTGACCATCTATAAGGAGGCCACAGGGCCCCCTGAGAGCTGGTTCTGGGAATGATTGGACCTGAGAGTTTGACTTCTTCTCCGGCCCTGACCCTCACCAGCCCATATGTCCTGCCAAAGCATCAGAAAAGCCACCCAGATCCTGGGAAGAGGAACAGTTCAATATTTTCGAAAGCTGTCTCATTTCCTCTTTTATTTCTTCTCCCAGAATGAAGTGAAACGCCTAAATGTGGACCTTTGAAGTAGCTCTGGTCTTCCATGTTGAGAGCCAGTTGTATTTTTCCGGAGTTAACCTGTAGCTGGTCAAGTACAACCGTTAAATACTAGGCTGTCACTGAAATGGCTTCATTTCTGTTTAGGAAGAAACTTTATGACGTGAAGGTCCATGAACAAGCACAGATTTCGAGCAGTTAGAAACTGGCTGGGGCTCTTCTCCATATGTGCTAGACACCAAGAAGTCACCGAAGTGGCCCTTTCCTTTGTTGGACAGAGCGAAGCATTGTTAGAAAATCTGTTTTAATCATCGTGTCTGTTTTTCTTACTTGGATAGTATGTCCTACTTATTTAGTGCTAACAGTTGTACAAATGGGTTCTTGAAATGTCTGTTTTTGCAAGTTTCAACCTGGTTGCTTTCTGTTCATCTGCCAGAAGGAGGCAGAGGTGTAGAAAGAACCTTGATGGTGTTTCTCAAGCTTTTTGACCAGAGCCCACAATAAACAATATATTAAACCTGCTCACACCTCTGAAAACACAGCGCAGTGTCTTCCACATGTATTTGTCAGTGTGTCTCCCTGTCTGTTTATATGTGGTATGTCAGTGTCTGGGAGGGAAACGGATTTATTAAATGGACTCTTTCCAGAAGTAGGAGCAGGCTTAAGGACTCCATAAAGGACATGCAGGTGCCCAGGGATGACCTGCATTAGCTGGGCTGTGGAGTCAGGGTCACCCAGGAAGAGCTACCCAAACTTCGCTTCCCTCACTAGGGCACTGAGGCTTTGCCACGACACTTGGAGTCTGCCTCCTGGGGCCCGGAACAAGGCAGAGAAGGGAGGAGAACTGAGACTAAGCACTAAGTGGCTTGTATATGCAAATGTTTAAAGCAAAAGTTTCACGGAGCAGTATTGACTCTGAGTGTGTGTGGTATACTCTGATCTATTTTCTTTCTTTCATGTTGTTTATAAACCATGAAGTTGACTTCACTATCCAGTGTTGTGCTTCCCAGTTTGTAAACAGCACCTTTCAAGACCCTTTTTTCCTGAGTCTGCCTGTTTCAAACTAGTCACCTGAGCAAAGCATTTAGCTTTGTCGAGGCCTAGTTTGTGGACCTGTCTGAGGAGAGCCTTGGGCTGGACATGGTTCTCAGGTTTAGCTGTGCCAGTCACTAGGCCTTGGAACCATTGTGAGAGCCGAGCCACACCACTTAAGCTGAGCCGGAGGCGGGCATATGGCGGGAGGGAAGAATGGCCCGCCTGTCTGTTCTGCCTGGAGCGATCTGCTGCAACAGTGTAAGTCCACTGCCCTCCTTAATCAGGGATGTGGGCAACCTGCTGGCTGTAGCTTTTCGTATTCTCTGTTGTTTTCCCCCAAAACTGGGGCTGTGAGTTGCCATTTATCACCTGATATGGCTACATATTTCATGTACAATGTTCCTTATCCAAAGGAGGAAGTTGTAAGGGGCACCGGGGAGGACTGTGAGAAATACACGAGAAACATGCATGCAGAGCCACCTGTGGTAAGAGACTGAACGCAAGGTGCTGCTTAAGAGACAGAATAAAAAGTCAACCCGGGGATAGTGAAGACAGTGATAAAGCCAATGTTCCCCCGCTTCTCCCTGTCCCGCTTGACTCCTTCCTGTCACCTGCCTGTTCCCGTGCCCCCTCCACTCTTCCTTGGTTCTCTGTCTGCAGGGCTGTACCCTGTGTTGACGCATCCTGGGTGGGATGAGGCGCTGTTTCAGGGGACTGTCCTGTGCCAGCAGCACCTCCCCTGTGGTGACAGCCAGAAGTGGTCAGAAGCTGTGCAAAGGCCAAGGGTTTCACCCAGGTGTTGGGAATAGGGTTTCTGGCTGGGGACGGAACAGGCATTTCAGTACAGAGCAGCAGTGAGTCCTGTTTCTGTGTGCAGAAGCTGTGTCTATACTCTCAGTATTTCCTATCCTTAGTTGCCTCATCTTTAAAATGGGAATAATACACGCCTCATCTGCTTATGGTAAAGAATAAATGAAGCTGGGCATGGTGGTGCACAGCACAACTGTAATCCCAGTGCTCAGGGTGTCTGAGGCAGGAGGTCCACAAGTTCAAGCCCAGTCTGAGTAATTTATGGACACGCTGTTTAAAAAGAAAAACAGCTGGAGATGTAGCTCAGTTCAGTGCCCAGTACCCTGTGTTCAATGCCCAGTACCCTGAGTGGGTGTGCAGGGGAGAAAAATGAAATAATATACCTAAAATAGCACAGTCAGTTCTTTTGCATTTGCCAGTTATTGAGTGCCTGTTGTACCATATGTTATGTTTGGGGGATAAAATAAGATTCTGTACCCCTACCTCTATGGAACTTATATTCCGAAAGCAAATAAATGGCAAATAAATGGAAGTAATTGTGTATTATAAGCATATTGGAGGAAAGAAAAAAGCAGCTGAGATAGGGAAACAAACTCCAAAGTCAGGAAATACTTTGAGGAGTAAGGCAGGAAAGGCCTCTGGGAAAGTGCTTTTAAAAGTGAGACCTCTGGGAGCTCAGATGTGAACCGTGCAGGAGATGAGGGTAGCAAATGGCACATGCTGAGGAAGGACCAACCTGAGCGGGCTGAGACGAGCGGGTGGTCAGGTATGGACCAGTCTTGCAAAGGAGCTGGGGTTTTATTCCAGTGCAGCCAGAAGCCCTAGGAGTGCTGAACGGGAGTGTTATTACATTTTGGCTTTGAGAATCTGCCTTTGGGAAAGGGGTTGAGGCAAGGTCTGGTCTCCCAAGGGGCCCAGCGAGAGAGGTGTTGGCCCAGATGGATAGGTGGCACGGAGATGAATGGAACGGGGGATCTAAGGTAGAAAGGGTAGGACTTAGATGACTTGGTCCTGCTGAAAGGGAAAGGGAGGAATTATGAGGAATTCCTAGGTTTTTGGCAGCTCTAATTGGGGAAATAATGGTATTCACTGAGATGTTGAAGACGGGTGTGGATGCAGGGACAGGTTTGAAAGAAAAGAGCAAGAATTTTATTTTGGACATAATACTTTTGAGACATGCGTGAGATGTCAAGTAGAAATGTCAGGTTGGTGGTGGAACTTAAAAAATATGAGTGGGGACCTAAAATGGGGGACTTCAGCAAACAGGTGATCTTCAGGCTCAGTGAGACTGAATTCTGGCTCCCAAAGCAGCTGCGCATCACCCGGAGAGGGACTTGCTCTACTCGGGCGTCATTCTCAGTGCCTCGCAGGAGCTCATCAACTGGGAGCTCAGTCATCACCATGGCCTTGGGGTCGTCACACTTATTTTCCCAGCCTGGGCTCTGAGTCACTTTCCCAAAGTCCCCCCTCCTGTGGGGCAGGCAAGGCCAGGCTCTGAACCCAGGCAGTGTGGCTCCCAAGTTTTCGTAGTTAACTGTCTTGCTCCGTTCCGCCTGGTCCAGCATTCCACTGTAGCAGAAGAAAGCCCCAGTACCTAGTGCTGAGGAACCTTAGCATTTCCTGCTTGTCATGGCTTGTATCTAGATGTCCCCCCAAAGCCTCCGGTGCTCATAGGTAGTGCTTTTGGGAGGTGGCTGGATCATGGGTGTGTGATACTGAACTAATGCACTAATTGGTTTAGCGTAGTTCTGGGTGTGGATGATGGATTTGCTGAAGAAAGAAAAACCCATCCTCTGTGTGGGTGGCACCATCCAAAAGGCTTGTAGCCTGGATGGAATTAAAAGGGAAAGAAGGAGGAAGTCTTGCTGCTTCTTGCCTGCCCTGCCCTGGGTTATTTCTCCTCTGCCATGCCTTTTTGTTATACTACCATGCCTTGGAGCCAGACAACTGTGGACTGAAACCTCTGCAAACTGTGAGCCAGAATAAACCTGTCATCTTTTAACTTGTAGGTATCAGATATTTTGTCGCAGCATTGAGAAAGTAGCTAAGACACTTCTCAGTAAGTGTCAGCTTCTGTGTTCCTCTCTCTTTAGAGATTTAGGATGGGGAACCCTACATAGAGACACAGCATAAGAAATGGGAAGGAGCATGTTCAGGGTGCTGCTGGAGCCAGAGGCCCAGGGACCGCAGGCTGTCCTCCCAGGCTTGTTTCCTGACAGACGCTGAAGCCACACTCAGCACCAGTCTGGGGGGGCTTGTGTGAGCTAACACATAGACACCTCAACCCATGCATCCCCTGGGAAGCCAACAAGGAGGAGGGCAACTTGGGATTGGAAAGAATTTCTTCAATGCTTGAAACCATTTAAAATTTTTTTTTCTAAAATAGACTTCTGCTTAAGTCTAGAGAATGTTGATAATCACCAAAACATGTTCTATTCTTAAAATGCATTGAGCCAGGTGAGATAGCACGTCTGTAATCGCAGCGACTCTGGAGGCTGAGGCAGAAGAATCCCAAATTTGTGGCCAGCCTGGGCAATTTAGCAAGACCTTTTCTCAAAATTCAGAAAGGGCCTGAGTGTAAAGGACATATTCTCAATTTGTGATTGACTTTTGGTCAAAAATATGGCATGGATATTAAAAGCATGTAACATTTTAATTATTATGCACACATTTGGATGTTGCTAACCTTTGAACATTTTAAACACTTATCCTATTAGGTTCTACCAGTGCCTCTTAATGAGTGCCCTATGTATATTAACGTCTCTTAAAGTTTATGTTAATTAGCTACTTATACTTGATAAGACTACAGACCTACATGGGTATTTGCAAGTGGGGTGGCCTGCAGCCTTTATTATTTCATCAATTAACCCTAACTTCTGGTTTTGCTAGTTCATCTCCACCCTCAGCTTGTTCTTTACCAAGCCATTGCGACCTCACTGGGGAAAGTCTCCTGGAGTCCGTCGTCACTCACCCTGATGGTTGCAGTCGTCAGAGAGGATGCAGGTTGTAGTGTGTGTTGGTCCTGACCTTCATACTGCTGTTGAATCCCATAAGGAAGATTGTTCTCCTTGGATGGCCTTTCATCATCCAGTCAAGCATTACTGAATAGGATTACATTTAAAAAGTGAAGAATGAATTTTCAGGAGTACATAAGTCCATGACTATTGTGGCATGTTTTTGTGCCTTAACACTGCCTTTTCATTTTCTGGGAATTGTTACCATTACTTTTCCCTTAAAAGAACCTTCACGATCTTGTTTGTTTGGCATCTTCCCCCACTTGACTTCTTCTGAAGTAGTTGCCTGTCAGGTGCAGTTCTAGTGGTATTACCATTGCCATTGCGTGATGAAAGCTTGGGTGGTATTCCTAACTTTAACTTATTGCAGCAGTGAATGTAAATGTAATTCTGCAGCTATCACCAGCATCACTCAGAACTGTCGCATGGCCTGTTGTTCTGAGCAAGGATGGACAGGATTTTATCTACTAGTGTTTTAAGCACAGCTTACAAGTCATCTGACCAGTTTGTTTTGCAAACTTGCTATTTAGATAGATTATGAATTTGGGAAGACTGTTGTAATTGAGAAGAGGGAGGCTTTATTCATATTTTTCTACTAACTCAGATTTGCCTAAAATGTGCCCGCCCTGTGTGGCCTGTTCCTAATTCCTAACAGTAATCACTGCTTTTTGTAATCCAGCTTTTCAATATTGCAGTTGTCAAACGGCAGAAGAGTTTTCTCCAGGTTTGCATACGAATCATAAAGCACTATATAATTGGGGCAGTGGTACGGTTTTTTACCATGTTTAAAAGATTTTTTATAAAGCTTTGTTTTTCGTTCTTTTCTCATCTTTGGTGTTTGTGGACATTTCGTAGCAATCTAGAATTTAAAGGTTACTGCATAGCATTTTACTCATGGGGAAACTAGAGAAGAGCTAGGTGATTACTGACTTCACCAAATGGGACTTGGGGTTGAAATTACAGGTGTCTTGGCTTTGTTAATCACACCTGTCAAATTATGGGCTTCAGACCCAAAAATCTTAGGAATAGATCAATGGGAAGATAACTTCCTGTGTCCCTAGCCCCAGTGACTCTGTTGGAAAGAACACTGCTTTGCTGGTTTTGCTCATTGGGAATCACTCTGGTTTACGTATCCTTGTGGTCAATCTGTCAGTCTTCAGTTTGTCTTTGCATAATTAATTTTTGAAAACTAATAACTTCTGAATTTTTTGGTGTATGCATTGGTTGGTTATTTGGCAGTGCTATAAAAACTGAATAAAATAGTAAACAAGTGTCATGATTTAAATTAAATGATAGGCAACATATTGTGATAAGCAAGGGCAGATTGCAGTTTGGAGGGATTTTATAATCTTAAAGTCAGAACAGTTTACCAGGCAATGGACTTATGAGGACATCTTGCTGAGCATGCTTGGCCTGCATGGATGCTGCGTATTGGTCCCTTTTTCCTACAGTGAGGAGATGTAGCTTCTACAGTTTCCCATTGGGTTTACTGAAGTTTTGTGGCTTCCCTCTGCATGCTCGGAGCATTTCATAAGATCACATATTATTTAGCTTGTATATTTTACCTAGTTGTTCTTAAAACACTGAATGCATTTTTTTTTTCTAATAAGGAAGAAATTAGTTTTTTTTTTTTTTTTCTTTGTGATACTGGGGATTGAACCTAGGGCCTTTGTACATTCTCTGGCCCTTTTTAATTTATTTGTTTTTATTTTTTAAATTTTGAGACAGAGTCTCACTAGGTCACTAAGTTGTCCAGGCTAGTTTTCAACTTGCAGTCTTCCTGCCTCAGCACCTAGAGGGCTGGGATTACAGGTGTATGCCACCACATCAGGCTAGGAGGAAGTTACTTTATGAAAATAATCAATGTTGGTTACTGATTGATTTAGAAATACTTGTATTCACATTACATAAGGCTAAGACTTTTAAAAGAAGTTAGAATTTATTGCTTTTAAAACAAATGTTGGGTAATGGTTGTATTAAGGATTACCTACTTTAATGTTTATGCATCAATAAATGTTTAAAATATATGAAAAACTTTGTATATTTCTCCTCTTAGAAGCTCTGTTGTTTTCATATGTTCAATTTTTTTTTTTGGAACCGGAACTCGAACTCAGGACCTTGTGCTTGCCAGGCAGGTGCCGTGCTGCTGAGCTATATCTCCAGCCCCATATAATCACTTTAAAATAAACCATTTTGGTTCAAGGCCAGCTTGGGCAACTTAATGAGACCCTATATCAAAATATAAGACAATTTTAAAGAAAGGGCTGAGGATATACCTGAACATGAAGGCCCTGGGTTCAATCCCCAGTTCTGTGAAGAAGCAAAAACATGAAAACTCCCCCAAAGCCCCAAAGTGCTTTGTCCTTGAAGTTCTGTGATGTCTAGACATCCCTGCGTGCTAGCGCACGCTTTCAGTGAAACACTCTCACCTTTTCATGGCTGAGCCTGGAATCGGAGAGACCTGTTTCTCCCCCAGGCCTGGCTGAGCTCCAGCCCTGGAAGCTTGGGCCTCGTGGGGGAGCACGACCCACATCCACCCCCAGGAACTCCTGGGTCGATTCTGCTTACTATGTGAAAGTGTCGTGTAAGCTGCGGTGGATAAACGTGTTAGGTATGATCACTAGTATTAAAGGTACCTGATTTTTTTTCTTAACTATTGCAAGCCACTGTTTTGCTCAGTGCCAACTATATATGGAGAAGATTCTGATTAAAGTCACCCCCAAAACCATCACCATCATGTGGACCATCGTGAATTCTAGATCTTACTAGGAACAGTAGTTTTTTCAAATCATGACTGTGACTTTTACAACAAACTTCCTTCTCAGTTTGAGACTCATTAACTCTCTAACTAAATTGAGTCTACACCTTTTCCTGTTCAGAATAAAAATTTTCCCTCTGTTCAAAAGAGAAAACAGAGGGGTCAAACTTAGCTAGGTTTTGCAGTTTGGGGGGCAGGATGATCAAAAGGAAAACAAAAAATAGCAGGAAAATTGCTGTGCAGTTGCCTTGGGGAGTGTGAAATCCAGAGTTAGTGGTGAAAACTAGGTACTTCAAGGTCATGAAGTACAGGGTTAAAGATAATGGATAATCTAGCAAAACCTCCATGTTCTATGCTCTGTACAAATGCGACCCAGAGAGGCTAAAGAAGTTATGTCAAATCAGACCTAAGGGATGCTGCACTAGGAATCACTTTCTTACTAGGCGAAATAAAAATAACTTGAATTTTTATTCTTTTCTTAATCATTTTTTTCAGCTACCACGTTTTGCCAGTTTCCCCCTCAGAGTTATCTCTTGAGTTTATATTTTCTTTTCCTAATAAGCCCATTTTGTTGCTGCTGTCGGCCCTCCTCATCTCTCTCACATCCGCAACATTACCATGCTCTGCTTGCTGGGCTTCCTGTGGTAACTGTACCACTTCTCAGCATCTGGACTGTGCATAGTCACCAGACGGCTTGTTCAGAATGCAGGTTTCCAAGCCCCTGGCGCCATCAGCAGCAGTTAGGCTCGCACCAGTGCTCTTCCAATGGGCCCTCGCCCCAGTGGTCACTCAGCAGATCTGCCCCAGTCCACACTGCCATGTTGGAAGCCACCAGGATTCCAGGATGCTGTCAGAGCTGATGGCCCTTATGGGTGGTTCCGAGTCCCTGCAGGGGGCCTGTTAAAATGCAGGCCTGAGTTCCGCAGGACTGGATGGGCCCTGAGAGTGTGTTTCCAGGCAGCTCCCAGAAAGTGAGGACTCTGGGCTCCAGGATGCATGGAGTAGTAAGGAGCCTCTTCTGTCAGGAGAGCTTGGTTATCCACCACCTACACTTCGCCTCATCGCGGTCCGCGCCGGTAGTGATCACCCCTGACTCAACATCAGGATCATTGTGAACTAAAAAATACATCCCCGGAGTTTCAGATAGGGGCCTTGACTGAAAACTCGAGTGTCTCTGGTTTCCCTGAGTGTCGCTGGTGACCCTACTGCACTACTGGTGTGGGTTGCCTTGGCCCCATGTCATGGTGCTTGTGCTTCCTACCCCTCTGAAGACATGTACAGGAACTGGGAGCCTGTGACCATGGGACAAACAGGCAGTCTGCACAAAGCCAAGAGGCCGCTGGCCTTGGGGACTCTGGCTCGAGGCCAGAGCTCTCTCACTGCTCTCTCCCTCTGCTGTCGTGGTGCCCTGAGCAACCTGGGCTCAGGCGACCTGCCCTGAGCGCCGGCGGGTTGTGTGTAACGGGGCCCTTAGTGCGTATGAGCACATCACTGTCATTATTTTTTATGCACCATCACATCAGTACCAGTGATGGAAATCTTCCTGTCCTGTTGGATCAAGTCACATCCAGCTACATTTCACCTGTCTTCTGGCTGTCTACCCTGACTCCCCACCTGGATCGTTTCCCTGTGTGTCTTCAGCCCTCCCCCATCTGCTTTAATGAACTGTGTCCTGAGAAGGTCACTACTGACCTGCCCTCTCAGATTTCGTACAGTTCTTGACATTTATGTCATCTGCTAGAGTGTCGAATGTGGTTATAATCTCATTATTTTGTGGACCTAAATCTTATCTATCAGAGATTAACCTCTAAGGGCAAAGACATTGGCTTCTATTTCTTGGATGTTCTTCTTGACTTCTAGGAAAACATGTTGTGTATCTAGTAAGCATTTTGATAGTTGTTGGCTTGGAAGCATTTGTGACCTACGAAAAAAATCTAGGCACCACAAGAGGGGAAGGAGCTGAGTTTGTGGGCTCTGACTGTTCTCTTTCTGAAACTGGATTCCTAAGAATGTCTTTTCCTTTTTTAATTTACTCCACAGAAACTGGGCTTTGTTCTCTAGGTACTACAGATTAGATATGTTATTTACATATTCACATAATGTGAATCCTTCCAGTAGTTTGGGTTGTTTAGATACTGTCTTGCAAGCTTAGAGTTTTAGCTGAGTCCATCCTGCGATTCCTTCTGTGTGGCTCAGCGAGGTGCCCAGCAGGCAGGGTGCGCGGGGAGGTGGTGTGGAGATGAGTTAAGGCCAGGCCCAGGTGTGGGGCCCTGGAGCTGTGGCAGAGGAAGCTGATATGTGTGTGACCACCTGCGTAGCTGCTGTCATCCAGGCATCCCAGCCAGGACAGGTGCACAGAATGCCGCACTTGAATTCTCTTCACTTTGAGGGATGCGTTACAGATTTCTCTGTCAGGAAAAGAGTCATTGGAGCAGGGGTTATCAGGAGATCCTGTGTGGTGGGGGCGGGCTCCGTGTGTGCGCAGAGGGAAGTGGGGCTGTGCAGGAGAGGAGAGCAGAGGCTCAGTCTGTGCAGGCAGCCGCTGACTCGGCCTCAGGGGGGCTTGCTGCTGTGGAGCAGGGAGCCCATGTGCAGGAAGGAAACCTGAAACTCAGCGTGGACCCTTAGAACAGATGGGGAGATGAGAAAGGGGCTGAGCCAGGAACCTGACAAGCTTGATTTGGAAACCTTTTCCCAGTGGACCTAAGGGATGTCTTTAGCTTCTTTTATTGTCATTTTATCATAAATAAGGCCCCAACTCTTTAGGATGTTTTAAGTAAAAATTAATGCCCATTTAGGAATAGGCTGTCTTCTCACCTGTCTGTCGTGTGGCTGCTGTTAGGAGGCGTCAGCACCCGAGGAGCTGCTTGGGGATGGTGCCCATCTCTGGAAGTCCTGCCCTTGAATAGCCATGTGCCTCTGGGGAAGAACAGCTTTTCTTTGTGAAATGGGATTAAAGCCTCACAGGATGTGGAAATGAAGTTTTTAAAGGTGCTTTGTGAATGTTAAGCACCATGACAGGAAGATGCGTTTGTGCTCAGGAACTCACCTGGCAGGCGCAGCTGTGACGGGGTGGCCTGCAAGTCCCCACAGGGTGAATCAGGGCTGTTCTGGCTTCTCAGTTCCTGTCTCACACTTCGGGAAGGAGACAGGAGAGGGCCTCATGCTTGAGCAGCATGAGACTCAGCTGGGAAATTTCACAAGGACAGCCCCCACGTGCACCCTGCTGTCCTCAGTGGGGTAACCTCAGCCATGCCATCCTCTATCCTGGGGCAACAGGGATGGGGCAGGGGGCCTGAGGACTGAGTGGAGTGGCTTAGGGAAGAAGCCCCTGTCCTGTCTCCTGCCTCCAGATGCTACAGACCTAGGTGGGTCTGGCACCCTGGGCATGCTGCTGGGCCCCTCCTTGTGCTGGCCCAGGAACTGCAGCTGGAATTAGGTCCTCAGAAGGAGTACAAGCTGGGGCCCTGGCTGGGTTGGGGTCCTGGTGCAGACCTTGTCACGAGGAGTCAGGGGTACATGCTGCTCCCTGCATCCCAAACTCTGCACCCAGCCACAGGAAATCTGGCAGGGCCCAGGGTTGAGGCTTGGGACAGCCTCTGCTTGGGGCACCACGCTGCAGGAAGTGAATGGTGTGTGTGTGACATGCATGCGTCACAGTGTATTCCTATTAGGTTTATTATGTGGATGTTATTCAGAATGACTGCATCCCCCCCTTCCCCACTGTATCAAGCAGTGTGCGTTAACTCACCAAACCTCTGAGTCCCAGCTGCATGTGTGCACAAGAACCACTGTAGTCAAGTTCAGTGAACGCTGTTTCTTCTGGGAGTTAGGGTTTGGGTTACACAAACGAGGATTTTGTTTAAACAAGGTTCTAACCAGAGGGGAAGAGTAATACTCAGTGACAGGTCCTCTGAAATCTCTGTAAATTGATAAACTGTGACATACACTCTGCAGTTTCTTTAGTCAGAGTTAATGCAACATCCCAGAATGTCTAATTTGGGTTGAGAGTGTGGGCAATTTATATGCTTCCAGCAAAATTATAAGAGCTTTTCAGAATTCTTAGGCATAAGGAATGTGATCCTTTGAATTACATTACATAGCAAATCTTCCTTTGAATTCCTTTTTCTTATAGAACAAGTTTGAATTTTTTTGAAATTTACACTTTAAAAAAATTTTAATGTTTTGATTTTTTAAAATAAAAAATACTTGACTTCATTTCCTTAGAATACCAAAACAGGGCATGGGCATAAAAAATGGATATCTGTTTTGTTACACTTGCCCAAAATATAGAAAGGGTGGGAAATTACTAGAATAAATTTAGAGAAAGTAATTTAAAATATTCTTTACCAAAGGCAAGAAAAGCTCTAGGAATGCTTGCAGATGTTTTTGTCACTTTATAACTTCATTCTGAAATTTCATGGTTACGAAACAGTGTTTTCCTAGAAATTTCATTTTCAAATGACATGTAAATATAATGTACTTCAATTTCTAATAGTGTATCGTTGTACTTTAAGTACTCATAGGCGTTATAGAATATACTGACTATACAGTAGATGAATTGCATTTTTTCTTTTGTGTTTAAAGCAGGAGGAGGAGTTGGGATACCTTATGGTCAGGAGGCTCCTCCTTCCACCCTTCTCTTCTTTTTTCTGAATACTTTTTTTTTTTGGTTCGTACCGGGGGTCGACCTCAGGACCATGTGCACCAGCAGGCGCCCATGCCGTTGACCGTTATCACTGGCCCTTTTTTCGTATGTGGTTACCGGGAGTCGAACTCAGGACCTTGCGCTTGCCAGGCAGGCGCTTATGCCACTGAGCCATCTCACTGGCTCCTGAATACTTTTTAATACTAGGTTTATGGTTGGGAACATGTGATAGTTGTTACGTCTTTATTTTTTTATTAGTACATGGGTGCAGTATATAATGATTACATCTGTCTTAGGAGGTGGGTACATGTACCTAACACATATGGATTCTTTTTATTCTCCTTCCCCTCCTCTCTTTCCCTCCTCCCTCAGTCTCTGGCTCCCCTTCCCATTCGCAAATGATCTATCTCTCTGTTTCCTATTGTGCATCTCTTATTTTACTTTTTAAATTATTTATACTTTGGGCTTCTCATATGAGTGGTTCCGCAGAGGCCCAAGTGTAGCTGTCAGGACAGAATTCCTGGGGTTAGCCGCCTCTCTCAGTCCACCTGCCCTGTGTCCTTGCGCAAGTGACCCAACTGCTAGTGACCCCTCTGCCTCAGTCCCCCTCTTCACCAGAAAGGACAGTTGTGAAGATCTGTTGAGGTGCTGCAGGTATAACATTTACCAAATGCTGGCTGTGTAATAAACATTCAGATGTTACCACTATTACTAAATTGAAGGGTGCGAATGGTTTCAAAACTTGAGCACATTCTGAATGGACCCTGGAGACTGAAAAAGTGCTATTCCCAGGCCAGGAACTCCAGGGATTCTCTGTTGAGAATACTGGTGCGGAAGGAGACCAGTTAAAGGAGTTACAGGCACCAAAGACACCCAGCAACATCCATCTCCTGAGAGACTTTAAGGACATAGAAGGCTGATGCCCTTGACCGACCTTAGTTACCACCCCAGACTTGTGAAGTCACATGGCTTGACAGGAAATGAATTGCTGTTAAAGTCAGGAGGAGTCACAGTATCCTTTTTCACCAGAATTATGCAGTATCTAGAACTTTAATATCATCATCATCATTATTGTCAAGTGGGAAGAAGAAACTAACAGTAAAATTACACAGCAGAAGCAAAATTATAATTTACTAATAATGTTTTAAGATGGAGAATTGATGATAAACTATTTGAGTTAATACTTTAGAATACGAGCCAAATATAAATATATTACAAAATAAATACTCGTCAAAGATACATATTAACAGTAATGTCTAATAGGGTATAAAAACAAAAAAAGAATTCATGGATATTAGCAGAAAAAAATGCTAAAACAGATCACTTTAAAAAATACATGTAAGCATGTAGCATCCCTAATCCCAAATCCAAGGGCTTCGATATCTGCAACATTTTGAGTGCTGAAATGATGTCACGAGTGAAAAACTCCACACTGGCCCTGCCTTAATGGGTCACTGAAGACGTTATATATAATCAGCCTCAGGCTCTACGTCTGAGATGTATGTGAAACCTAAATGCGTTTTCTGTTTAGACTTGGGTCCCCTTTCTAGGCATCTTATTATATATGTGCAAATATTCAAAAATCTGAAAAAATTCAAAATCTGAAACACTTCTGGTTCCAAGCATTGTAGATAAGAGATACCCTATTTCAAGTATGCTGATGGGCTTTTTATAAAAGACAATTAGAAAGCAATTCAAATAATTGAAGGTATGTATACGATGGCTCTGTTTCATGTAAATTCTTCCTAAATTAATTCATAAATGAAACTCTAATTTCAAAAGGATTGCAGAAGTAAGTGTGAGAAGTTCTTAGTAGGATAAAGACATCAATTACAGTTAGTTATTCAGTGAAAGAATGATTTATTCAGAAAGTAATAGTCGAATTATGAAAATCATAAAGCCCAAGTTTTATCATGATGGGGGAAATCTTTAAAGATAGAAACAAAAAGGGGAGTAAGTGTTAGATTTGTCAGCAAATCTACTTTTTTTCAAAGAAATAAAATTTCGAAGAATCACAGTATAGCTTATAAAAAGTGACAAAGTAAAGTATTTGCAACTTTGATCTAGAAAGAATAACTGCCTTTTGTAGCTATCAGAATCTATAAAGCAAAATGAATTTTTAAATAAAAAATGTAAATACTACTTTAAAGCAGTGAGGTCTGAGCTATTTGGTTTTCATTTCTAAGAATATTCCCATGGTTTAATTCCTTAGGAGTTGTAAATTAGAAGCTTGTAATGAGATGTATCTTGTGATGTAAGAAAATTGAATGGCATTTTCTGAATTTATCTTAATATGTTCTTTGTACATGGGCTTAAAGCAAACTATTGATTTTCAAATGAGATTGATGTTATTGTTAGCTTTTTTCCCTCTCTTACCTTTTCTTTCTTCCTTTTTTCTTTCCTTTACTTTCCAGTACTTTGTATTTGTTTAAAAACAGAAGTTAAGCCGTGCAGTGGCGCACGCCTGTGATCCCTGCACTCAGGAAGCTGAGGAAGGAGGATCGCTGTTGAGTTTGAGGCCAGTCTGCACTACATAGTGAGCTGTGTCTCAAAAAAAAAGAAAAGGAGGCATTAAGATTTATCATATAAATTCAGAGATTGCAGTAGTTCATAAGAAATTGCACTTCCCTCGTTATTGTATGTCCACTACTTGTTACTGTTTGTCCACTTTGTTTGTCTTCCTAGGCAGCCTGGTCTGTGTTCTAAGCTCTTCTTACCAATTGATTCTCTTCTCTCCATTCCATTTGTGGTGGTTTCCTTCTAATGGTTCCTCTGTAGTATTTGGCAAATGATAGGGCCTCAGGTATTTGCCGAATGAACGAGTGAGTGAGCGGGAATTGCAGATGGATGCCTGATTCTGTGATGATCTGCTCGGCTGATATTTTACACTTAGCCCCTGGCTTCTTTCAAGAGTCAGTATTCTTTCCCTAACTGATCCAACTTTTCCACATCCCAAGCTTTGGCAAGCTTGTCTTTGAAGTGTGCTTCTGTAAGTTGAAAATATTTCTGTATGCTAAATTAGTAATTTAAATTTCTTTTTTCTTGCAGCTGCCTTTGTGGCCCTGTTACACTGGTAAGAATGTTTTGTCTCCAATGGTATATCTTATGCAAATCTTTATAATTTACCCAAACTATTTCCCATATATTTAAAGGGATAATTTTAGTATAGTAAGTATGGATATGTATTACATGTAACATAATAGCCTGAAAAAGTAGTTTAATTGATAAATCAGGGTTAGAATAATATAATTTTTAATGAAAAACAGATCTATTATTAAGAAAGCTATATTTGAAACTACTTCAGTTAACATTAATAGTGTTCATGTTGAGAGGAAGATTAGTTTTTTTAATCTTCTGAATATGGAGATATATGAATTTCATTAATCAGGTATTTCTGAAATGGTAACCCCATGACTAAATTTACAGTTTAAGCTATACTTTTATTGTATTCTACTTAAGGTATCATTGCTCTGGTTCATTTTAATTTTAAAATCTCATTTGAATGTTTTCTTATGGAGAGAAATTTTAATAAAAATGTAACACATAATGAGTAGAAAACAAATATGGATACTATTGTACCAGTATTATTACAAAATCATATACAAATTAATAGATATTTTTATTTTTGCTTTTAGAGTTATTTTACAAATAATAACTTAGTATAAGTTTCAATACTATTGCTTTGTTTTTTCCAGGAGCCATATAACACACCTCTTTGAAAATGACCGTCATTTTTCTCACCTCTCTACATTGGAAAGGGAGATGGCGTTTCGCACTGAAATGGTGAGTTACCATACAGTATTTTATTGCAGTACTTTAAGGAATCTAGGAAATTTGAGCTTTTTATCATAGAAAATTTTAGAAGGGTGTTCCGAGGTAGAAAGGGTGGACAACATCCCCTTGCCCTCTTCCAATTGAAGCAGTGGACCCCACCTGTCCACACCTCCACTCACCCATCTCTCTTAGGGGAACTCAGGATAATATGTCACGTCCCGTATGGACACTTTCATCTACGTCTCAAAAGACAAGACTTGATTTTTGTTAGCCGCAGTACCATTGTCACACTTGAAAACAATGAACAGTTTCTCAGTATTACGAACTATAAATTGGTGCTCAAATGAACCTACGGGCACTTTTTAAAACATCATGTGATTGAATCAGGATCCACACAGAGCCTACACTTGCATTGAGTTGACACATCTCTTCAGTCTAACTTATACATTTCTCTTCCCTTTTTCTATTTTTGTTGTTGTTGTTTTGTTTTCCTGTCATCTACTCATTGGAGAACCCAGGGCATCTGTCTAATAAAATTGTCTACACTAATTCTTTTTTTTTTTCCAGTTTTATTCTATTTATTTATTTTTATTTTATTTTATTTTATTATTTTTTTAAAGACAAACATTCTTATGTATTAACAAAATGAACAATTAGAGAATGTACAAATACCTTTTGGAGAAAAACATTAGTCAGTATAGGATTAAGCATGTAAAAGCTAGGTAAAAATAGAAGACTAAGGAATGGAATAGTCACAGTGAAATTGCATTTTCATACTAGGGAGACAATACGATGTTTACAAATGTGCGTCTGCTTTATTTCACTTGTGAGTATTTTCTCAAGTTGCATCCATTTACCTATAAAAGTCTCCAGTTTATCTTTCTTTATGGCTGAGTAGTACTCCACTGTATAAAAGTACCACATCTTTTTTATCCATTTCTTGGTTAATGGGCATTTGGGTTGTTTCCACGATCTAGCTGTTACAAATTGTGTTGCTATAAACATGGGTGCACATATATCGCTGTGGTATGATGTTTTTAATTCTTCTGGGAAGATACCCAGAAGGGGAATAGCTGGATCAAATGGGACCTCCAATCCTAGTTTTTTGAGGAATCTCCACACTGATTTCCACAGTGGCTGTACCAGTCGACACTCCCACCAACAGTGGAGAAGGGTTCCTTTTTCCCCACAGCCCCTCCAGCATTTGTTGTTAGTTGACTTCTTGATAATAGCCATTCTTTCTGGGGTGAGATGGAATCTCAGTGTTGTTTTAATTTGCATCTCTCGAATGACTAGTGATGTTGAACATTTTTTCATATATTTATTTGCCATTTGTATTTCTTCATCTGAGAAGTGTGTATTCATCTCAGATGCCCATTTTTGGATTGGGTCTTTAAATTGGGAGGTCTGATTTTTTTGAGTTCTTTGTATGTTCTCGATAGTAATCCTTTGTCTGAGGAACAGCTGGCAAACAGTTTTTCCCATGTTGTGGGTTGTCTTTACTCTGTTGGTGGTTTCTCTTGCTGTGCAAAAGCTTTTTAATAAGATGAGATCCCAGTTGTTGATTCTTTGTGATGCTTCTTTTGCCATTGGGGTTTTATTCATAAAGTCTTTGCCTACACCAATGTCTTCAAGAGTTTTACCTATTCTATTTTCCAGGAGATTTAATGTTTCTGTTTTAATATTTAGATCTTTGATCCATTTTGAATTTAGTTTAGTGCACGGTGAAAGATATGGATCTAATTTTAATCTTCGGCATGTGTAGAGCCAATTTTTCCAGCACCATTTATTAAAGAGGCTATCTTTCTTCCACTGAATGTGTTTGGCACCTTTGTCAAAGATAAGGTGGCTTAGTATGTCTGGGGTTGTTTCAGCATCTTCTAATCTGTTCCATTGATCTTCAGGTCTGTTTTTTTGCCAGTACCACACTGTTTTAATCACAGTAGCTTTATAGTATAATTTCAAGTCGGGGATTGTGATGCCCCCTGCCTTGTGTTTGTTGCTCAGAATTGCCTTTGCTATTCTAGGTCTCTTCTGGTTCCAGATGAATTTTAGGATTGTTTTCTGTAATTCTGTGAGATACGTTGTTGGAATTTTGATTGGAATTGCATTAAATCTGTATAACAATTTTGGAAGTATGGCCATTTTCACTATGTTGGTTCTTCCAACCCAAGAGCAAGGGATATCTTTCCATTTTCTGATATCCTCTTCAATCTCCTTTTTCAGAGTACTGTAGTTTTCAGTGTAGAGGTCTTTTACCTCCTTTTTGAGATCGATTCCTAGGTATTTCATTTTTTTGGATGTTATTGTGAAACGTGTTGTTTCCCTAATTTCTCTCTCAGTGAGTTTGTTATTCATGTACAAGAAGGCTATTGATTTTTGAGTGTTAACTTTGTATCCAGCTACACTACTGAATTTGCTTATTAAATCTAGCAATTTTTTAGTGGAGTTTTTGGGGTCTTCTACGTAGAGTATCGTGTCATCTGCAAATAATGATAATTTAACTTCTTCCTTTCCAATCATTTTTCCTTTTATTTCTTTGTCTTGTCTAATTGCTCTGGCTAAAGTTTCCAGGACTGTGTTGAATAAGAGTGGGGACAGTGGACATCCTTGTCTTGTTCCTGATTTTAGAGAGAAGACTTTTAGTTTTTGTCCATTTAGTATGATATTGGCTGTTGGTTTGTCATAGATAGCTTTTATCAGATTGAGATAAAGACCATCTATTCCAATTTTCTGTAGGGTTTTTATCATGAATGGGTGCTGGACTTTGTCAAAAGCTTTTTCTGCATCTATTGAGATGATCATATGATTTTTGTCCTTGGTTCTGTTAATATGATGTATTACATTTATTGATTTATGTATGTTGAACCATCCCTGCATCCCTGGGATGAATCCAACTTGGTCGTGGTGTATAATCTTCTTGATGATTTGCTGGATTCTGTTTGCCAGTATCTTATTGAGGATTTTTGCATCTATGTTCATTAGGGAGATTGGTCTGTAGTTCTCTTCCTTAGTTGGGTCCTTCTCTGGCTTTGGTATCAGGGTAATGCTTGCTTCCAGGAATGAATTTGGGAGTATTGCTTCCCTTTCAATTTCATTTAAGAGTTTGAGAAGTAGTGGTGTTAGGTCTTCTCTAAATTTCTTGTAGAATTCAGCAGTGAATCCATCAGGGCCTGGGCTTTTCTTTGTTGGGAGGTTTTTAATTACATCTTCGATTTCATTGATTGTTATTGGTTTATTTAGGATTTTTATATCTTCTTGGTTGAGCTTCGGTAATTCATATGTCTCTAGGAATCTGTCCATTTCTTCTGCATTTTCCATCTTATTAGAATACAAGTTTTCAAAGTAGGTGTAGATGATCTTCTGGATTTCTGCAGGGTCCATTGTGATATCACCCTTTTCATTCTTAATTGCGTGGATTTGAGTACTTTCTTTCCTTTTTCTAATAAGGTTGGATAAGGGTTTGTCAATCTTATTTAATCTTTCAAAGAACCAACTCTTTGATTCATTGATTCTTTGTATTGTTTTTTTAGTCTCCAATACGTTAATTTCTGCTCTGATCTTTATAATTTCCTCCCTTGTACGAGCTTTTGGCTTAGTCTGCTCTGCTTTTTCTAGAAGTTTGAGGTTCACCATTAGGCTGTTTATTTGTGCTTGCTCTGTTTTCCTGATATAGGTATTTAATGCTATAAATTTCCCTCTTAGGACTGCTTTCGTTGTATCCCATAAGTTCGGTATGTTTTACTGTCATTATCATTCAGTTGCAGAAACTGTCTAATTTCTTCTTTAATTTCATCTGTGACCCATTGGTTGTTCAATAGGGTGCTATTTAATTTCCATATGTTCAGGAAGTTCTTGTGGTTTCTTTTGCCATTGATTTCCAATTTCATTGCACTACGGTCTGATAATATACATGGGATAATTTCAATTCCTTTGCCTTTACTTAAGCAGGTTCTATGAGCTAGTATGTGGTCTGCTTTGGAGAACGTCCCATGTGCAGCTGAGAAGAATGTGTATTCTGATGTTGTGGGGTGGAATACTCTGTAGACATCTACTAAGTCCATTTGTTCCAAAGTTTGGTTCAGTTCTAATATTTCATTGTTGATTTTTTGTCTAGTTGATCTGTCCTTTTGTGTCAGTGGAGTATTGAGATCCCCTAATACAATTGTATTGGTGCTTATTTGATTTTTCATGTCTATTAATATTTGTTTTATATAGTTGGGTGCACTGGTGTTTGTTGCATATATATTTATGATTGTTATCTCTTCCTCTTGGATTGTTCCCTTTACAAGGATGTAGTGACCTTTATCTCTCTGAATCATTCTTGGCTTGAAATTCACTTTGTCTGCAAAAAGAATAGCTACCCCTGCTTTTTTCTGGGTTCCTGTTGCATGGAGTATTGTTTTCCATCCTTTGACTTTCAGTCTATGAATTTCTTTTTGAATTAAATGTGTTTCTTGTATACAGCATATTGTTGGATCTTGCTTCTTGATCCAATTTGCCAGTCTGTGCCTTTTGATTGGTGAATTGAGACCATTAACATTAATGGTTAAAACTGATATGTATTGACTTATCCTTGTCATGTTATTTTCCTGTTGTTGGCTCCCCCTCTTTTTACTTTTTTTTCCCTCCCTTTCTTTAATTGTTTGCCCTGCCTGGTAGATTCCTTCTGTTGGGGTTCCTGGAGTTGTAGTCCTTGTTATCCCTTTCTAGAATGTCCTTCAAAATATTTTGGAGTGCTGGTTTGGTGGTTATAAATTTTCTCAAATGTTCTTTGTCATGGAAGTATTTTATTTCTCCCTCAGTTTTGAAAGATAGTTTTGCAGGGTACATCAATCTGGGTTGAAGGTTATTTTCCTTTAGAACTTGAAATACATCATTCCAAGCTCTTCTTGACTTGAGGGTTTGTGCTGAAAAGTCTGCTGTGATTCTGATGGGCTTTCTTTTATAGGTGATTTGTTTCTTTTCTCTAACAGCTTTTAAGATTCTACTCTTACGTTGAATTTCTGGAATCTTGACTATGATATGCCTGGCTGAAGATTTTTTTTGTTCGTGGCTAATTGGAGTTCTATAAGCCTCACTTATCTGAATGTCAAATTCTTTTTCTGTACTAGGGAAATTTTCTGTTATAATGTCTGTGAACAGTGTTCTGATGTCATTTATGCTATCTTCTGCTTTTTCATTGACTCCAATCAACCTTAAGTTATTCTTTGCATCATCTAGCAGCTGCTGGATTGATTTTTCATTGTCCCTTGCTATTTTTAAGAATTCTTTCTTTTCATGATCTCTAATTGCAAGCCTGTCTTCTATGTCTGAGATCCTGTCCTCACATTGGCTTAATCTGCTACATATATTTTCAATGGAATTTTTGTTCTCCTGGATATCTGCTTGAATCTCCTTTATGAATTCCATTTCTTTCCTATGCTGAGCATTCATGGCTTTCATCATTTTCTTAAGCTCGTCTATATTTTTGTCTGTGTCTGCTCTAGCATCCTTAAGCATGGTCTTCATTGTGGACATTATCTCTGCAGTTATCTGAGAAATTATTTCTGATTTAAATTTTTCCAGAGCCTCATTCAACTGCTTTGTTGTTAGCACTTCAGAGATGTCAGGTGGGTGGCTTTTGGTTTGTTCCCCCTCATTGCCCCCTGGGTTTGCCTTTGGTGAGCTGGATGTGTGGGGCTGCATCTTGTTTAAGTGTCATCTCATTTTCTTTTCTTTCTTTAGTTTATTTCCTGGGGCAGTGTTTGTAAATTGCCTATGGTAGGTTGCTTTATTACTAGTATTTCAAACTCTTAGGACATGACTACTTCTCTGAGGTGTCTTCCAGGTGTAGCTTATTTTTGGGTTTTGAGCCTGTTGCAAGATCCTACTTCTTCAATTTGTTGGAGATAAGAAGTTGCTGCCTGTTTGGCCCAGTCCTTGGTTCTTTGGTACTGGGCCACAGTATTTTCTGTGATCCTTAGACAATCTCAGTCTTGGAATACCAGGAAGAAAAGCGCCAGTCAGTGGTGTCCTTCACAGCCAGTGCTTCTCTGTACTGCGGCATCTCGCCTTCCTCTGCAGAGGTCCCTGCTGGAGCCGTGGATGGAGTGGCGGCCGCCCTGAGTTCTGAGTTCAGCTGCTGCCTCCCCACAATGGCGCCTGGCTAGTCGCTCTCTCACGCGGGAGGGCTGGGCATCAGCACTCACCGCCAGTCAGTGTGTCCTTCAGGGCTGCTGCTTCTCTGCACCGCTGCTTCTCACGTTCCTCCATGGAGGCCCCCGGGGGCTTTTTTTTTTTTTTTTTTTTTTTTTGTGGGTACCAGGGGGTCGACCTCAGGACCTCGCGCGCCAGTAGGCGCCTGTGCCGCTGAGCGATATCACCGGCCCCTTTTTCGTATGTGGGTTCCGGGAGTCGAACTCGGGCCCTCGCGCTTGCCAGGCAGGCGCTTACGCCACTGAGCCATCTCACCAGCCCTTCATTTTGTTTTTTAAGGGGCTTTTTTTTTTTCCCCTTCTTTTTTGGTACCAGGAATTGAACTTAGGACCTTGCACTTGTTAGGCAGGCGGTGTACCACTGAGCTATGTCCCTGGCCCTGATTCGTGTTGTTTATGGTGTTCTTCTATCCCAGGTTTCCTGAAAATGGATGGATTAGAATCTTGATAGCTGCCTTTTTTTTTTTTTTTTTTCTTTTGCTAGTAGAAATACTTCTGGGTGGTGCTGTTCACCTGTTGTTTTTTCTTTTTTGGTATTTGGGATTGAACCCAGGACCTTCACCCTAAGCTGTATCCACAGCCCTTTTTTTATAGTGTTTTGTTTTGAGACAGGGTCTCTCTGAGTCACTAAGTTGCTGGGGCTGGGCTTGAACTTGTGATCTTCCTGCCTCAGGCTTTCAGAGTGCGGGTATTAAGGGTGTACACTGCCCTGCCTAGCGGGTGCTGTGAGCTCTTCTTCCTCATGCCATAGTACACCAGGCCTGGTTATCTATCTTTCTGAGATGTTAAATTTGGGCAGTGCGTTTAGGAAGTGCATGCTGAGCCCTCCTCAGAGCCTGCTGGATGGTGGGTATCTACTCTATTACTTTCCTGCCCTTTTTGACTGTAATCCTGTAAGGAAGGTCTTTCCCACAGTACCTGTTCAGTTTCTTTCTGAGGTATACTTCATAAGGTAAAAACAGGAACATGCATGATTCTTTTTATTTACCACTTTCTAAAAACATGCGTTACTTTTCTAGCAACTTCTAGTTGACCTGGGTGTTCCGTGCCTCCAACCTCCAAGCCCTGCAGGACCTTCCCTCCCCGGAGTTCCCAGGTTCCCAGGACACCCATTGCTCTCCATGTTGAGAGGGACTGAGAAGTCTTGGTCCACAGATACTCACTGCCCTAGATCAGCCTTCGCAGCGAGGCCTTTTTGTGAATGTAATTAGGAAACAGTTTCTTGATACAGAAAATAAATCATGAATTTATATTCCCATTTTGAAATTTGAATTTAGGATTTTCTTTTCTTTTTTTACTTATTTGCTATGAAATTTATATCTGCTTGGTCTGGAGAATATTGGTTTCAAATTACTTACATTTCAGGAATAAAAATACCAGAATGATTATTAAAATCAGATTACCAGCCAGGTGGGGTGGCGCACACCTGTAATCCCACCACTCAGGAGGCCGAGGCAGGAGGATTGCCGTGAATTCGAGATCAGGCTGGGCTACATAGTGAGTTCAAGGCCAGCTTGAACTATATAGAAAGACCCTGTCTCAAAAAAAAAAAAAGAAAAAAAAAAAGAAAAAGAAAACCAACAACAACAAAAATCAAATTACCAAAACTAATGTGAGGTTTTCTTGTGTTTTATTTTAACCATAGGACATATTCCATTGGGGTTGTATAGTAAAATTGCTCTATCTTAAGGTCACTTGAAATCTCCTTCCAACTTGATAAATTTGTTTTTTCATTTTGTTTTTTGGTTTTTTTGAAGACAAAGTCTTGCTATGTAGTTCAGGCTGGCCTTGACCTCACTATGTAGCCCAGGCTGGCTTCCAACTCGCAGTAAACCACCTGCCTCAGCCTCAGATTGCAGGTGTGCACCACAATACCCACCTTACTTTGTTTTATTTTTATTTTGATAATTAACAATTTAAATATTTTGGTTTATTATTAAATATGACATTTATATGCTTATAAAATCAAACCTACAATATAGAATAAGTCTGGCAGTTTCCCAGGACTGCAGTAACAAAGCACACCAAATTAGGAGGCCAAAACCAGCAGAAATCAATTTTCTTTCAGTTCTGGGGGTCAGAGTTAAAACAGAAGGTTCTGGTGTGGGCGTCCTGTCCCCAGGGTGGGAGGGGAGGACTCTTCCTTGCCTCCTCCCAGTGTTGCCTGCCCCAGCTGTCTGGAGTCCCTTGGCTGAGGTGACTTGCACCTCTGCCTGTCCCATGTGGCCCTGTGTGGCTGCTCTCTGTGTGCAGATTTCCCTCTTCTTCCACAAGGCTGGTTATGTTGGGTATAACGTCCACCTTAATCTATTTTGTCCCATCTTAACTTGATTACATCTGTGAGGACCCTGTTTCCATATCAGGTCAAATTCACAAGTTCTGGTGGACCTGAAATTTTGGCAGATAGGATTCAACTCAAAATGGGAGGCGATGCAATTTAACAAATAGTGATATGAGAGATGAGAGCTAAAGCATCATAGCATCGTGATCGTTCATGTCTAGTAAATATCTGGGTAGGCAATCATGTTTGTATTTCTTTTTTTTTTTTTTTTTTTTGTGGGTACCAGGGGTCGACCTCAGGACCTCGAGCACCAGCAGGCGCCCGTGCCGCTGAGCGATATCACCGGCCCCTTTTTTCGTATGTGGGTTCCGGGAGTCAAACTCGGGCCCTCGCGCTTGCCAGGCAGGCGCTTACGCCACTGAGCCATCTCACCGGCCCTCATGTTTGTATTTCTAATTCTCAGATTCAATTTAGAGTTTAGCCCAGGCTGGCAGGGCAGTGGCAGGTCCCACTGGATGGAAGGTGGCGCTTGTATCCTCTGTTTATCTGTCTGTCCTTACTCTGCCTCTTGTACTTACTCCCCGTGCTGCTCAAACCTCCGTGGTCTTTGTCCCATGTGTTATTCTGCCTTTGTTCCCTTTCTAAAGTAGGATGTCAAGATGAATAGTAGTCTCTCTCCTTCAGAACAGCACCGATCCGCGCTCCAAGTCCCACAGGGTTCTCATGCTGAGCTGAGGGGGAAAATGACCTATACAATTATTTTTTGAAAGAAATTTATATATAACACATCAATATGCAGCCTTCTCAAGATATTTGCATCTTTGCATATAAATCTGGAGGAAAGATGATTGATGGCATTTTCTGCATTCAAATAAGCAGTTAGGAGGAAGTGTTTTTGGCTTGGGAAGATTTCTTGGTTCATGGTAAATTTTAGTTCCATAATAAACCACACTGTTCGTAAGATAGGTTTTTCTAACATTTATATTAGTATGAATTGTAGAATTTTCTGAGATGAAATATACTGAATTTTATGTATATACGCATTGTAAATGTTGACATTGTATTTGAAGCTATTTTGCATTTATTTCAGTTAAGATAAGGTTATTCTAAAATGTGCTTTTTTGCAACCTAATAATTCATCAGTGATCAGAATCCTGTGAAATTAGTTGTAGCTATTATTTGCTTGAGTGCTTTTTTTTTTGTGTATTTTAAATGTTTTTAAAGCTAAGTGGAGGCATAATTATGTACCTTTTATTATAACTGGAGTATATCCTTATTTCAGGGACTGTATTATTCGTACTTCAAGACCATTGTGGAAGCACCCTCATTTCTGCACGGAGTGTGGATGATTATGAATGATAAACTGACGGAATACCCCCTAGTCATTAATACATTGAAAAGGTTCAATCTGTACCCTGAGGTAAATTTCTCCAACTGTGATTTTTTGCTTTTTCAAAACTTTTTTTTAATATTAAATGCTCATTTTAAATCTGAGATCTAATTCAACATCTTAAATTTCATTTCATTTTTTAAAAGAAAATATGTATCTTGGGACGGGATATGGACTGCAGATTATTGGAGGTTTTGCAGAGCCTTTAGCTGAACCTGTGGGAACTACTACTACTGTGGTTGCACTGTTTAGAAAACCTGACAACTGTCCAGCCCTGGTGTGTTGATCTCAGTGAGGGAGCAGCATCACCTGCCCTCACGGCCTTTCCTGTTTGAGGCCCCTCTTTCACTGAGTGGCCTTTTTGGGTGGTTGGGCAGGAGCTGAGGGAGGAAAGCCATGATGCAAGCCACTTATTTTGGCCTTACATTACCCTCTGCGTGTTTACTTGACACATCCTGGGTCTGGTGGAGGTTGTCCTTTGCGTCCCTCTTCTTAGCATACTGTGGTGGCAGAGGACACCCTGGTGGCAGGGCTGTGACTCTGGTCTCTGCTGTGCAGTTGCCCTCTGTGGGCGTCACTGAGCAAGAGGAGTCCAGGTACCACATAATGAGGAGATGGAGGCTGTGAACAAGTAGATCGCCGCCAAGGTCAGGGATTCTCACATATGTGTGCTTTTGAGCACTGTGTGTAGCAATAGGCAGACTGATGTCACTGGAGTGCCACCACAAGGTGCAGAATGTTTTTATGATGCCTTTGTCATTTAAGAGTATTTATGACCATCTTCCTGGGTCATCTGTGACCTCTGCTGTGTGTGCGGTCTGTCCTTGGCCTGTTTAGCCCAGCTTTTATGGAAATTCTGATTGTTTCCAGACTTTTAAATATTCTAAGCAAAGCTACAATAAACATCCTCGAAGCTAAATCCTTACCCACATCCTTCTTATTTTTAATTAAAAATTTGTTAGGTGGAACTGTTTTGTTCAGGAGAATATATACTTTCATGATTTGGACATGTTGCCAAAATGCCTTCCATGTAGGTTATACTAATGGAAATCTTCACCAGCGGTGTTTTTGAAAATGTTTATCTGCATTCTTGAGGGTTTGATAAAGAAACTGTAATTATTCAATGTATTTTTTCGTTCATATACATATGATATATATATACACACATTTCAGTGCTGTATAAATATAATGCATTTTCACTTTTTTTTTTTTTTTTTGTGGGTACCGGGGGGTCGACCTCAGGACCTCGCGCGCCAACAGGCGCCTGTGCCGCTGAGCGATATCACCGGCCCCTTTTTCGTATGTGGGATCCGGGAGTCGAACTCGGGCCCTCGCGCTTGCAAGGCAGGCGCTTATGCCGCTGAGCCATCTCACCGGCCCTGCATTTTCACTTTTAAAAATAATTACTTGCTCATGTCCTTTGCATATATTTCTATTGGAATTTTATAAGAGCTCATTTATCATGTACAGCATGTTAATATTATGCTGTACCGTTAAAACATTTTCCTTAGTTTCTTGTTTGCTGTTTACCTATGTATACATATTTTTTGTACATAGAGATATTATATCTGAGAATCTTTTAATTTGTACTTTCTCTTTTATGCATATATGTAAAAACTTCATTTTTTTATAATCCTAATTATTTATACTTGCTTTTTAAATTTATTTGGTATTCTTTTTAATCGTAGTGTGGGATGGGAATCTAAACTTGAGATTTTAAAAAACTGATCTTCTGTGTAACCCAGCACTGTGATGAGTGGTTCATCCTCTCCCCACCAATCTGGAGTGACCTTTTATATACAAAATAACTGCACTGCAGCACTTCCAGGTGTTCAGTATCACCTTGGGCTAGGGTCCTAGAGGTAGATGGACTGTGGGATGGAGATTTGCCTGCAGAAGTGTTTGGGGGAGGTGGCCTTGGGCTACACATCCCAGGGAGGATGAGGGAAGTAGAATGAGCAGGAGACCAGAATCACAGCAGAGGGCCACCCCTCCACCCCGTTGCCATCCCTGTTGGTGGGGACTTTTGTGGAGTTGTCCTGCCTGACAGCAAGGCCCACCACCCTGAGACCTGTGCAGCTCTTTCTGTGGACTTTCTGGTCACATATTGGATGCAGCTCGCCCTGGGTAGAGGGTGTGACCTAGAGTGACTTGCTGTCCCTAGCCTGGAGCAGAGTCACACAGGGTCCTGCTGGTCCCCCTGGGGCAGTAGGAGCCACCACAGGGCAGGGTCTGCTGCTCACCACCACCAGCAGGAGGGTGCTGGTCATTGTTCTCATGAGTCCTCTGTCAGTATCACACTGCCTTAATTATTTTAAGTAGTTCATTTTAATATCTTTTACGATATATTTCTGTTAGTTGTCTCCATTAGTTTTTTTCCTGATAAATTTTAGACACTTGGTGTTTTGATTAGGATAGCTTAATGCTTATGAATTAATTTGAAGGTGAATTTATATCTTAAAAAATTAGGTGTATTCAAGTAGACACAGTACCTCTGTTCATATCTTCATTTATATTCCTTAGTAGAGTTTTGTAACTTTTGAAAAACATACATCTTACAAATTTCTTACTATATTTTATTCTTACCAATGGGTGACCAAGGACTGACCAGTAAAGAATCTACATTGCAGTTGAGTCTCGTTTATTTAGATATAAAGGAACCCAAGCCAGGTGGATGACACAGGAAAGGAAAATTTGAAGATTATGAAAATGTCTCCAAAATATTCTAATCATGAAAACTCTTTAGCATAATATCTTTCTTATGATGTGTCTGTTTTCTTAATAATAGGTAATCTTGGCCAGCTGGTACAGGATTTATACCAAAACAATGGACTTAATTGGTATTCAGACCAAGATCTGTTGGACGGTTACCAGAGGGGAAGGACTCAGTCCTATAGAAAGCTGTGAAGGTGCGTTGCTTTTTATAACGTTGCTTCCTTAGCTGTGCAGTGTGATAAGCTTGCCCTAGACTGAGTGGGAGAAACAGTAAACATTTGATCACGCTCATGTTCTGCAAGTCTGAAATCGGGGCCGGCTGAAGCAGGCTTTGCCTGTGTCCACGGGTACTCAGGTGGCTGGGGAATGGAGGGAGGACCCACCCAAGGGCACCCTCGCTCACATTTCGTCTCCAGGAGAGGGTGGCTGTGCAGCTAAGCTCTGCAGGCTCTGGGAAGGTCCATACAACATTGGCACCTCAGAGTGATCAGGTTTTCCTGTGGCAGCTCCAGGCCCCAGGCTGGACACTGCATGGCCTCAGGCCCGAGTCTACTCAGGCACTGGCATTGTCTCTGCTGCCCTGCCAGGCTCAGAGCTGGGCAGAGGCTGCAGGGTGCCCCATGAGGCACACCAGTGGGCTTGCAGCCCTGCGTCGACCCACCACGCCTGCCCCCTCTTCTCATCTTGGGTCTGCGCTCAGGCTGTGTTTTCACACAGGAACCCAGGCAGTCATTTAATTCACCTGGCGACCATTTTTACAATAAGTGCTGTTTCATATAAATTGTCAGACATATAAAGTCATTTATAGTTAGAACATGTTTTGTTTATTTTTAAAGGATTGGGAGATCCTGCTTGCTTTTATGTTGCTGTAATTTTTATTTTAAATGGACTGATGATGGCATTATTCTTCATATATGGCACCTATTTAAGGTAAGAGTACTTCAGTCTGTGTTTATGAGATATGTTATAATATAATTAGTTGATAGTTAATTATTAACTTATCTTTTAATTTTATAGCAATATTTCTAAGATATCTCCTTGTAGTTTTAAAATTATTTTATATTTGCCTAATTTCACCATAGCCAACCACATTGAAAATAGTTTTAGAGACTTAAAGCATGGTGGGGATACTTGATAAATTTTAAATATTCACAGGCATTTGAAAATAAACAATTTGTATTGTGTACATAAAATATAATGGGAAAGACCACTCATTATCAAGTGATATGAATGGCCCTTGATCTTCTAATGTTAAAATAGAAGTATTTTGTATTCTGATAGTTAATATCTGACCTGATTTACTTCTCAGATGAGAAGTAATCCTAAAACTACAAGAGTTGCAAAATTTTAAGGGTTTTTTGTTTCTTGTTTTTCTTTTAACAATTTATCATACGGTATACTGTTTGACCTGTTTGACCTTGAGAGTCTCTTCAGACTTTTCTTACTGCTTCCTGCTTCTTTGTAGTATTAGAAGTGTGAGCATATGTATGTGATTTCCAACTTGGGATAATGAGTTCCAATCTGCTATTATCCCATTACTTTCTTTTCTTTGGAAGCACATTTCCTGTTTCGTACTTCAAAGATCTATTGTTTCTAGCTTGAGTGCTTCTTGATAAATATTTATCAAACAAGGAAGCTATTAGATCAATTCAGAATACATTTGCATATAGATTTAAGATATTTTGATGTTAATTATTTCTGACTTAGGCCTAAGAAATTTCTTTTCGTTATTTCATTGGGGAGTGTGAAATGAAAATTCTTGATTAGAAGAGGATGTGAAAGATTTTGTTTTTGGAATAAGACATGTAGAAAGAGCTTACCCAAAGGAATGTGGCAGTTGGGAAAGGAGGCCACCCCGAGAGACTGTGGGCCAGCGTGGCCCGGACACAGTGAGCCAAAGCAAGGGACACTCGGTGGATGTGTGCATTTTACCGAGCACTGCACATCTGTCTTACAGACACTTTTATCACATTTGGGAGATCAGATTTCAAGTAAAAGAAATTAAAACACGAAACACAATGTAACTGCTAAATTACTAGACTATAGTTATTCTACTTTTTAATTGAAAGAAGAATCTCTAAATCCTTGTTAAAATACATGTTCACATTGCCTCCTGTACTGCTTGTTATAAACTTGACATGAAAGGCTGAGGGTGCAGTATCTGCTGAAGGGAGTGTTGGTTCTGGTTTGGTTAGGGGTTTTGGTGTTTTGGGGCTTAGTCTGGGCTTCTTCATCTTTGGGCCCACCTGTCCCTCGTAGGCAGTTTTCTCCCTATGCGGGGGATGCACATATAGTTGTTCAGTCAGTGTGCAAAGCGCACACCATGTAGTGTCTTTCTTCAGACCGTGTTTGGACTCAACAGCATGGGCCTGGGGCATGGGGCTCATGTATATGCGTAGAAAACATAGAGACAGTAAGAAAGGCTTAGTGTTGGAATTTCAGAGGTATGAGGAATTCGTTCTGCACTTGAACTTGACTTTGGAGAATCCGAGGGATTTGCATGGGTGGAAATAACTTTCAGGGGAAAGGCATCTCAGGGAGAGGTAAGATGGCAGTCTGGGATGTGGAAAGCAGGTAAGAAGCTGCCAGGTGTGCGAGGATGCATGTTCTTGGGGGCTGTTGTGGGTGATGACAGCTGGTACAGTGACTGACCTGGAGGAGAAGCCAGGATGCCAGGCTGGTTAGATCTGTTCCAGAGCCCAAGAAGGAAATCAGACTTGACCAGTAGAGGGACAGGATTCAGGCTGGGCAGTGATCTCACAGGATCCTCACCGTCCCCAAAGTCAGATGGTCAGTACCCAAGCCATTTGTTACATTGCTGTGTTTAAAAGTGAATTTAGGGCCGGTGAGATGGCTCAGCGGCGTAAGCGCCTGCCTTGCAAGCGCGAGGGCCCGAGTTCGACCCCCGGAACCCACATACGAAAAAGGGGCCGGTGATATCGCTCAGTGGCACGGGTGCCTGTTGGCGCGCGAGGTCCTGAGGTCGTCCCCCTGGTACCCACAAAAAAAAAAAAAAAAAAAAAAAAAGTGAATTTAGTAGGTTGGTTCCAGTGACATGTTATACATGAAAAAAGAATATAAAGGTAAATAATAGAGTATACCATATTTAATAGCTGTCAAAAAACTTGAGTTTATTGTATATGTGTGTGTACTTTCACAGTTGTATTATAAAATCTTATTTTAGAGTTAACAGTCTGTCTACTGCTCATGGTGGTGCGAGGCAGCGACGTACTTCAGCATTGGAGTCTTTCCAGACAGCTGTCTCTGGTTCCTTCCCCAGGGGCAAGGGCAGCCTTACGTAGCTCCACCCACTTCAGGGCTTTTGGTCCTGTCTCTGGGGCTGGACCGTGGAGCCCATGGTGCTCTGCAGTAGCATCAGACTCTTCCTCAGTTTTCTAGCCCTACCTTTGTAGTTTTTAACTTTTTCTTTACCTTAAATAATCTCTTTCACCTTATCCAAAGGCACCTTTGAGCACAGAGAAGAAAAGTGAGCTCCATTTCTCCTACTCTAATCCCTACTCAAGGCAGTCAGCAAGAGGACTTCTGTGACACTGGTCATGAGGAAGTATAGGGGTTTCACCCACCAACAGCCAACCTTCCTGTTCTGCAGGGGACACCAGCTGGGTGTCCTTGCATTCAGTTCAGTTCTGACCCTGTCTACCTTTGGTCATGTCAGATCCCACAGGTTGATGACTCAGTCCCACAAATGCCACACTTCGGGTGGCAGGAACAAGCCTCAGGCCATTTTTGTTTTTTGTTTTTGACCTGTACTCCTGCCGTGGTTGTAAATTGGAGTTTCCATGACCCGCTTCTTGGGTTCAGTTGATTTGCTAGGACAGCTTCCTGAACCCCAGGAAGCACCTGTGATGAAGGATATTGCAAAGGATACAGGTGGAAAGATGCACAGGGTGAGGTGGATGGGAAGGGGCGCGGGGCTCCACGGCCTTCTCCAAGCAACACCCTTCAGGAATCTCTGTACGTTCAGCTCCGGGAAGTTCCTGGAACCCAGTCCTTTTGTCTTTTTTTTTTTTTTTTTTTTTTGTGGGTACCGGGGGGACGACCTCAGGACCTCACGCGCCAACAGGCACCTGTGCCGCTGAGCGATATCACCGGCCCCTTTTTCGTATGTGGGTTCCGGGAGTCGAACTCGGGCCTTCGCGCTTGCAAGGCAGGCGCTTAAGCCGCTGAGCCGTCTCACCGGCCCCCTTTTGTCTTTTTATGGAAGCTTCATTGTGTAGGCATGGTTGTGTCTGATTTTGATCAACTTAACCTTCAGCTGCTTGCCCTCCCTGGAGGAAAAGCCCAGCCTCTAACCCTCCCCTGGTCTTCCCTGAAAGCTATCTAAGGCCTGTCAGCCACCAGTCGGCTCGTGAGCATCCAGAACACTCTTCACTTCAGATCTCACAGTGTCATAGCACCCCGAGTCCAGAGTTCTTCCCAGCACTGCCCATGCCCAGCTGAGCTGGTGGTTCTTGGGCTAATGGGGCACTGTGGTGTTAGGAAACTGGGGCTCTTTCCTTGCTCCCCAAGGACAGAGCTGTAAATGGCACTGGTTTGTGGATCTTGTGTATTTTATGTTGAATACAATTTCTTTTCACTCTTTTCTATCAGTTTTTTAAATTGCATTTCTAAATGTTCTCAACATGAAGTATTTGTAGATGTTTTATATTACTACTTCTTATTGTTTTCTTTCTCCTTGGTTGCTTTAGTCACCCTCCTAATTTTATGGGTGGGGTAAAGTTGCAGATTTCTTAAAATATGAATTTAGAATAAAGAGGAGGATAATCTAAAATTATGTCTAGAGCTTTTTGAAATATAAATTCTACTATATGTTAAAAGTTGAGATTTGTCTGGCAGACAACTGCCAGAAACTTGTAGGGCAGGCTAAGTATGTATTTTTTTCTCTTATCCCAGAAGTCTGTTTATTTTAAAATAATGCAATAATAAAAGTTTTCAGAAACCAGATAGCCAGTCCTCTTCACAGAAATGAAACTATAGGGGAAAATGGAAAAGAGCCACATGGTTAGCTGGGCCGGGCTGCCAAGCTCTGACTCAGGGTGAAGGCAGATGTGTTTTGCAGACACAACCTATTCATGGTGTAATTCTTTTTCTGAAATTCTCAGTACTTTAGCATTTCTTTTAAATAGCCATTGTTAATTATTTTTTATAGCTGTATTGTTAATACATAGTCTGAGTTACTTATTTCATAAGATAACCTGGTATTTCTAAGCAAAAGATTAGCGGTGTCTGCAGACCAGTGTCTTATGTTTGGAACTTCCCCATAGTTTGGGGAAAATTACAGTATATCTACAACATGAAATTCTCTGATTAATAAATATCAGAAGCTTTTGTTGTTGGGACCCAAGGTCAGATAAAGGCAGGTAAAGTGAACCTTTTATTATAGGCACTTTAGTTTGATTTTAATGTTACTCTAGAGTTTGGGGTAACCTCTATCTAGGTCATTGTGCATTATAGAATAACAGCAGTAGACTGGATAACATATTTCACAATTAATATTTTACTCCTAAGTAATGGGGTGCTGGGTATGTTTTATAGTTGGCTCTCTGGAAAAGATACATGTGTACATAAAGTTATTGCAACTTTCACTAATATGAAGGATGTGTTCAAATAATAAGAGGATTTCCAAAGAGGATTTTTTTTCCCCATTCTTTTTGGATGTAGTACAGCAGAAATACTCTGACTGGCTTGAATAAAAGAGGTGTGCAATACTGGGACACAGAGGCTTGAGCAAACACAGAGAGGAAGCCAAGTGTTTGAGCCTCATGAAAACAAAGTGAGCACTGGAAAGCACTCCAGCCAAGGAGGCTGTGGTGTTAGCCAGTTTTGCATTAGTGCAACGCATGCCTGAGGCATTCAGCACAGGGTTCCTGGCCAAAGTCATGGGCACCATTGCTTTGGGCCAGTAGTGAGGTGGCCCATGGTGTGGGGAGTGCAGTGGAGCAAGGTGCTTAACTCATGGTGTCCTGGAAGTGGAAAAACCAGAGGAAGGGGTGAGGTCTTGTAATCCCCCTGGAGGGCACATCCCGGGGACCCAGAGGTTCCCCTAGGCCATGGCTCCTGAATAGCCACAGCCTTCCCATATCACACAGGGTAGCCAGGCCTTTGTCACCTAGGCCTTCGGAGACATCCAGGGCTGCACTGTAGCATCCTCTTTCTGTGCTGTCCCACCTCCCACTCCATTTCTTTCCTGTCTCCCTTGCTTCTCTGATAGAGATGTGTCCACATGCACCCGCGTGTGTGTGTATGTGTGTGTGTGCACATTCATATGCCCCAGAAGTAGGTGTTTGTGCTCCCAAGTTAGTTGGCTTTAGTCATTTGATCTGGCCTTGGACTTAGGAAGCAAAAATATTTGGAGGGTATTTCTTACAGTAGACAGCAGGTTAGGGCAGAATCTGCCCTGAAGTGGGGAAGTCATTGGAAGGGGCTTTGGTGTGCAGCCACTCCTCCTCTGGGGTTGGTGTCCATCCCCACTGGGGAAGCTGTTTGCAGTCGCTGTCCTGCAGTCTGTCCCGTTGTCCTGGCTCCTCCCTGTCAGCTGGCCCGGCCTCCTCCTCTATACCTCTGTCAGGGATGTGGCTCCCTGGCTCAGTGGTGCGTGTACCCACCAAGGAGAAGACTGGCTCTGTGTCTGTGCACATTTCCTCTCAAGTTCTCCTGAGGATGGTTGCTGCTTTCGGGGCAGAGTTCCCACAGCCTGGGTCAGCACTTGGTTCCGCCTCTCTATATTCTGTGCTTTGTGCTTGTCTGTCCTCTTGGCATTTTTTTCCCCATTTGTTCTGGCTTCCCATTACGGTGACAATACCTGTGATACACAGGAGGACAGGTTCATTGTGGCTCAGTTCAGAAGTTCCAGCCCATGGCCCCTTGGTCCTGTTGCTTTGGGCCTATGGCGAGATAGAGATATCACTACAAGGAGCATGTGACCTGTTTACCTTACAGTGGCCTGAAGCAAGAGTGACAGCTAGGGCTAGTGTCCCAGCATCCTCTGCAGGAGCCCCAGTGACCTAATTTCTTTCCAGGAGCCCCATCTCCCAGTGGTCTCCCCCCAGCAGTGCCCCTGGCTGGTGACCAGACCCTTGACACGTGGCCTTGGGGACACTGAAGATCTGAATTGTGGCATCAGCCCCTAGGAATTCCTGTTATAGCTTGTGTCTAGATGTCCCCCAAAGCCTCATGGAGTCATACATGGGGCTTTTTCAGAAGTGGCTGGATTTCAAGTATGTGATTGATTCCCAGGGCCTTGGGGTGAGCTCCAGGGTCTGCCATTCTGAGGCTGCTTGGAGCCAGGGAGGCGAGGACCCTGGGGATACAGTGTGGCCTTGACTGGCCACTCTTGGAAGCTTTGTTTTTGAAACTTTTTGTTTCTCTTCCTTTCTTTTTAACCTTCATTTCCCCCCAATTCTCTTCCTTCTTTTTCCTCCTTTCTCTCTCTCTCTCCCTGTCTCTCTCTCTGAGACAGGATGTGTTATGGCTTAGCAGAAAGTTTGTCTGCATTTTTCTCATGTCCAGAGACTTTGCCTGAGACTGAGATTAAGGGCAGCAGATTAATATTGCAAAAGAAGTTGCAAGGCAGTCTAATGTTGAGGTAGTGGCATGGCTACTGTTGGGGCCTTTTAGCCAGATTTATGTTGAGAATCAAGAGCAAAGAGCCCAGCAGGATGATTTAAAACGTTGTGAGTTTGGCCAGAAAGGAAGCTCCAGTTAAGTTGCAGCCTGCAAAGATGGAACAGAGGAGAAATCGGTTGCTGAAAAGACTAGCAAGAAAAAGTCAAGTATTTCAGAAGAAGACAACAGAAAAAGATGGCTGAGGATATCACAAGAACCAGCAGGACTCCCACCTTTGTAGCCTTAGAGTTGCAAAGGTGAAAGACTTTGCTTTGAGAAGAGAGCCCAAAAATGCCATGTTCCAGAATGGCAGCAGCCTAGGGAATTTGTTCCTTAGGATTGGGTTCAGAGCGCTCAGCAATCCAGGCACTTGACCCGTACAGCCAAGAGAGAAGAAAACCTGGCTACTGTTCCAGCTGGCAGCAGACCCTGTCATCATCCACGTGGTGCTGGTTTTAGGCACATGCAGAATATGAAAGTTGTAGGGTCACAAAGGTTTCTACCCAGATTTCAGAAGAAGTCCTGGGAGGCCAGGCAGTGTGCCTCTGAGAGGGTAGTGCATGAAGCTGTGAGTGTGAACCCAAAGGTGCAGTAGAGACCCCAGAAGTTTGGAGAAGCCAGGAATGTGGATTGTCTGAGGAAAACTGCAAGGAAGGAGCAGAGCCAGCCCAAAAGAGAAGCCGTGGGAGCTACAACTACCAGAAGTGACCTAGGGGCAGAGCCACCCAAGCCCTTTGGAGTGCACATCTTGCCACAGACTGCCTTGGATGCTGCACATGGAACTATAGGGCTTAATGTTTGCCCTGCTAGATTTTGGACTTGCTTTGTTCCCATTCCTTTGTATCCCCTGTTTGTACCTTTTGGAATGGAAATGTTATCTTGTGTCACTGAATGTTGAAGTATTTAATTTTCTTTTCATTTGTATAGGGGCTTATAGCTAAAAGTTTGTCTTAAATCTCAGAGGAGATTTGGGATTTGGACTTTTCAACAATGCTGAAACTGTTAGGATTCTGGCAACTCTTGGGGATGGACTAAATGGTCGTTACATAAAGAGATACACGTGAGTCTTTGGGAGGCCAGGAGCAGCATGTTATAGCTCATGTCTCGATGTCCCCCAAAGCCTCATGTAGTTATAGATGGAGCTTTTTCAGAGATGGCTGAATTTAGAGTGTGTGATTGGTTTACGGTACAGTGCTAGGATTAAGGATGCTAGGATTAAGGGTGGGTGATTACTATATCAGTCCACTGATCGGTTTGGCACCACCCTAATCCAGGCAGAATGGATACAATATAAGGGACCGAAAGAGGCTTGTCTTCAGCCCTTCCTTGCTTGCTTTTGCTGTCTTCTGCTGGCCGTGGACTGGTTCTCTTCTGTGTGGCCCCTCTGCCAAACCACCCTTCCTTAGAGCCAGCTGATTATGGACTGAAACCTCTACAAACTGTGAGTTTAATAAACCTTTCCCCCTTTGACTTCGGGTTTTGGGTATTTTGTCTCAGCAATGAGAGAAAAGTGAAGACAATTCCCATTGCTGCTCTCACATGGAACTTTGTATATTTGAACATTCTGACTTGGTATTTGGCTGATTATTTGTTGAGCACTGAAGTTTGGATTTGAGAACACTTTCCTTGAGAGTTTTGAAGGCCTTGCTCTTGTCCTGCTTGAGACACTGCTGTCAAGACATTCCTGTTCTTTGTGTTCCTCTGACTACTAAACCTTTGGATGTGACCTTTCCTCTCATTCCTAGAAGACCAGAAGAATGTAGGATCTTTTCTTTGCTCTGAAATTGCATGCCACTGTATCTTTGTATATATCTGCTTCTGTTTATCTTGGACATTTGATGGGTTGGTTCAGTCTTGTAAGTTATGCCTTCAGTTTCTGAGAAATTTTCTTAAATTATTTTTTCACTTATTTCATTCTCTATTTTTTTTTCTAGAATGTTTATTATTTCAATGATGCATTTCTTAGTCTTCTAGTGTTTGCATCTCTTTCCAGTTGTAATCTTTTTGGCTTTGTTTTATTTTCTAGGAATTTCATCAGTCTTATTTTTCCAACCCTTTTACGGCATTTTTCATTTTTATTATCATGCTTTTGATTTCCAAGAATTACTTGTTCTGTGAATATTTTTTTTTATTTTAAAGAGAAGAAAAAAACAAAACAAATCAAAAAAAGAACAAATTTTCAAAACAACATAATATGAGGGTAACAATGGTCAATGCATTACATATTATTATCTTTAAGTTAGTTATTCAGGATACCAGACATTAGCATTCAATTGTCCAAACATTATTGGCTCAAACCTTACTCTTCAATGAACTAAGTAAAATTGGTAGTGTATCTATCTTAACCGTCTTATATATATATATATATATATATATATATATATATAATTTTTTTCCCTTTCCCTTCTTTCTTTTCCCTATTCCAGTCTCTCTTTCCTATTGACCAGTTTATTTTTGATTCACCGTGTCTATTGTACATTTTGTATCTTATTTACTCTTTCAGTTTCTCATACTAGAGAGACAATACGATGCTTACACATGTGTGTCCGGTTTATTTCACTTATGAGTATTTTCTCGAGTTGCATCCATTTACCTATAAAAGTCTCCAGTTTATCCTTCTTTATGGCTGAATAGTACTCCATTGTATAAAAATACCACATCTTTCTTATCCATTCCTCAGTTGATGGGCATTTGGGTTGTTTCCAAGATCTGGCTATTACAAATTGTGCTGCTATAAACATAGGTGCACATATATCACTGTGGTACGATGTTTTTAATTCTTCTAGGAAGATGCCCAGAAGGGGAATAGCTGGTTCAAATGGGACCTCCAACCCTAGTTTTTTGAGGAATCTCCACACTGACTTCCACAGTGGCTGTACCAGTCGACACTCCCACCAACAGTGAAGAAGGGTTCCTTTTTCCCCACAGCCCCTCCAGCATTTGTTATTAGTTGATTTCTTTATAGTAGCCATTCTTTCTGGGGTAAGATGGTATCTCAGTGTTGTTTTAATTTGCATCTCTCGAATGACTAGTGATGTTGCACATTTTTTTGTATATTTATTTGCCATTAGTATTTCTTCATCTGAGAAATGTGTATTCATCTCAGATGCCCATTTTTGGAGTGGGTCTTTAAATTTGGGAGGTCTGATTTTTTTGAGTTCTTTATATGTTTTCGATAGTAATCCTTTGTCTGAAGAACAGCTGGCAAACATTTTTTCCCACGTTGTGGGTTGTCTTTTCACTCTGTTGGTGGTTTCTCTTGCTGTGCAAAAGCTTTTTAATGAGATCCCAGTTATTGATTCTTTGGGATAGTTCCCGTGCGGTTGAGTTTTTATTCATAAAGTCTTTGCCTACACCAATGACTTCAAGGGATTTACCTATCCTATCTTCCAGCAGATTTAATGTTTCTGTTTTAATATTTAGATCTCTGATCCATTTTGAATTTAGTTTAGTGCATGGTGAAAGATATGGGTCTAGTTTTAATCTTCGGCATGTGTAGAGCCACTTTTTCCAGCACCATTTATTAAAGAGGCTATCTTTCTTCCACTGAATGTGTTTGGCACCTTTGTCAAAGATAAGGTGGCTTAGTATGTCTGGGGTTGTTTCAGCATCTTCTAATCTGTTCCATTGATCTTCAGGTCTGTTTTTTTGCCAGTACCACACTGTTTTAATCACAGTAGCTTTATAGTATAATTTCAAGTCGGGGATTGTGATGCCCCCTGCCTTGCCTTTGTTGCCCAGAATTGCCTTTGCTATTCTAGGTCTCTTCTGATTCCAAATGAATTTTAGGATTGTTTTCTCTAATTCTGTGAGATATGCTGTTGGAATTTTGATTGGAATTGCATTAAATCTGTATAACAGTTTTGGAAGTATGGCCATTTTCACTATATTGGTTCTTCCTATCCAGGAGCAAGGGATATCTTTCCATTTTCTGATGTCCTCTTCAATCTCCTTTTTCAGAGTACTGTAGTTTTCAGTGTATAGGTCTTTTACATCCTTTGTGAGGTTGATTCCTAGGTATTTCATTTTTTTGGATGTTATTGTGAAAGGTATTGTTTCCCTGATTTCTCTTTCGGTAAGTTTGTTATTTGTGTACAGGAAGGCTATTGACTTTTGAGTGTTAACTTTGTATCCAGCTACACTACTGAATTTGCTTATTAAATCTAGCAGTTTTTTAGTGGAGTTTTTGGGGTCTTCTATGTAGAGTATCATGTCATCTACAAATAATGATAATTTAACTTCTTCCTTTCCAGTCATTATTCCCTTTATTTCTTTCTCTTGTCTAATTGCTCTGGCTAAAGTTTCCAGAACTGTGTTGAATAAGAGTGGGGACAGTGGACATCCTTGTCTTGTTCCTGATTTTAGAGGGAAGGCTTTCAGTTTTTGGCCATTTAGTATAATATTGGCTGTTTGTGAATATTTTTTAAAGTAATATTTTATTTTCATTTCATGGACTCATATCTCTGAGTTATGAGTAATTTTTTTTTTTCCCTCCCTGATAATCTGGGCATCTTCTAGCTTGCTCTTTGATCTTTTGGTCTCCACCTTCTGTGTTAGGGGTGTGTCTTAAACTTCTGGCAACCCTAGGCTGCTCTGGTTAAGACTGGAGGAGAAAGCAACGCTGTACTGAGGCTCTACATTGTGGGTTGACCTTGTTAATGTTAAGTTTTCATATAATCTGAGTAGATAATACAAGAAGAATTTAAAGTGACTGCCAGTTCTTTGGTTTGTCTTTAGATTTAAAAGGAAATGTATTATAACAAATTCCTGTTAAGCTTGTAATGGGGAGTTGAAGTGTTTTATCAGGAAAGGACCAGGGTCCCTGTAAGAGGCGACTGGGTAGGGGGAGAAGACTTCCATGAACACACATTTTCTATCTGAGAATGAGAGAGTGTTTACAGAGCGCCCAGGAGAGTGCCTGCCTTCAGGGAATACTTTTTGATAAAATGAAATGAATTAATTAATTATGGAAAGACACTTATCTCATGGTTGTCTTATAGGAAAGCACAATGAAAATAAGTTACCCATCATATAAGCTTTGCTAGCATTTACCAGTGTAGGAAATCTGATGTTTCCCCTCTGGATATTCTGATTTTTTCTGAAGGTTATTTTTGTACTGAAGAAATACATGTTTAACTCATTACATGCGAACCTCTAGTTTAGGCTCTTTATAATCATGAACTCTTTGAATCCTGTAGTAAATCACAGACTGGGATTTGAACACAGTCCAGGCTCCTGAGGGTGTGCTCTACTGTCTGTGTAAAAGCATTGTAAATATTCTTTTTGTAGACATTAAATTATCTACAGCTTTAGTTAATCTGTATTAAAGACCCTGAGTAACGAAGAAAAAACTTTATTCCATTTCCAAAGGTGTTTGTGTTTTATTAAGAAGTTTTATCTGAGGTATTTTAACCCTAAGTGGCACTTCTGAGATCCCGACTTACGATTTACCCTGCCCTTTTCTGTAAAGGATTATTTCCTAAGGGCTTTGGCCCCAGGCTTCTGCTGTTCTCTATACATTGTTTAGTTCAGATGGACACCTGCAAGTTTATTCTTTCTAATATTTTCATTTAATCAGGATGTCTTTTGACTCTAGATTTTAACTATCACATATGCGATTTTGTACTCACTCTAATAGTTTCCTCATCAGTTAATTTTTCTTGGAATCACTTTATTGACATTTTAACTACTGTAAAAACTGGAGTGAAAGTAACAGACTGTGCTGTTTCTGTTTCCTTGAGTGTCTGTTTTCTGGATGGCACCTTCCCCCAATTTGGCATCCACCATCTGTAACTGTGCCCGTGCTCCACTCTTTTGATGGTTTGGCAGTGGTTGCTTCAGTCTGTTTTTTGGAAAGTACCTTTTCCAGTGGGTTTCAAGCCAAGGTTAATAAAATTTACTTTCTAAATTCTTTTGGTGATAATAAGAATTCTGTTTTAATACTATCTGGAACACTTTTAATGTTCCTCATAGTCATTTATCTAACAAATATTGATAGTTCTCCAAATAAGTTCATGGAACAACTTGCTTTTTATTAATGTTCTATACAGCTGAGTATAGTACTTATTACAGGTTCAGTATCCTTTCTCCAAAATGGTTGGAGAAAGAAATATTTTGGGTTTTTTTTTTTTTTTTTTGGATTTTGAAATATTTTCATATATATATACATACAATACATGCATGTGTACATACATATATATGTAGACAGATACATACACATGTATGTATATACATGAAATGTGATACCTTGGGAATAGGACCAAAGTCTAAACATGAAATTCATATATGTTTCATTATATCGCATAACCTAAATAAAATCTTGTATTTTAATTCTTTTGTACATGTAACAAAGTTGGTGTTCATTGAACCATTTGACCTCTGGTATCCTGAACGTACTCAAAAAGATTCAGATTTGGAGCATCTTTAATTTCAGATTTTTGGATGAGGGATAATTTACCTGTAGTAAATTTTCATTACTTTTGCTCCATACATGTCTTCTTGCATTGTTAGACTTTTTATGATGAAACACAGCACCAGCTCCTTGCCCCATCTGTCTTTCCACCTCATCTCTCCATTTGTCCAGGGAAAATCTCTTTCACATCTTGGAAATGGAGCAGTTGACGTGTAAACCAGAATTCACTGCTGTGTTGTCATGACTATATAAATATTGCACACCGGTAATGCAAGTAGTATAAATAATTATTGGTAACTTAAAATTTTTGCTATGGCTAATAATTGTAGTTTGTTTTCTTGAAATTTTCTATGTACTGATTAATTCCTCTCCAAATATACAACTGAGGTATAAACACTTATTTTTGCTTCGCCAAATGTATGAAGTCCATGGTTTCAGTTCCCCCAGGACCATCTGCTGGACCCCGCCCTGTGTCTTCTGGACTGGTTCTCTTCTGGCTGCTGCCCTCGAGAGGCTCCCCTTTTCCTCTTGTGTGTTGTTCCTCTTGTGCTGCTTGCACCTTGTGTTGGCCCCTTCCTCGCCTGCTTCTTCGTCTTGAAGGATCACATTCTTGGCTGGTCCCCAAGCCAGAGCACGTGGAGGTCCTTGTAAACACGTGGATCTTGCCTGTGCGCACTTTCTTTTACTGCTTTCTGGATTGTATTTTCCCTCAAATGTTTGAGCACCTTGTTTCACGCCTTCTAAGGTGAAGCACAGCTTTTCAGAAAGCCGGTGCTGCTGTATGCTTAGTTCCGTCTGTCTGGCAGCATCCGGGTTCATCCTTCTCTCCTTGTTGCCCTAAAGGTCACAGTGTCCTGGATGAGGTTTCACCCTTCCTGTAGGAGACTCCGGGCTCCATCTGTCTGGATGCTCACAGTCTTCAGTTTGGAGGTGTTCTCTCCCTAATCTTATGTCTTAGATGACTTTCCCTTCGTCATTTTTTTCCCTCTTTTCAAAATCCTATTGTTTGGATATGGGAAATTTGGGGTTAAAATACGATTTTCTAAGTTCTATTTTCTCCCTTATTTTGCTGTTTTACTTTATTGTCCCATCTGTGAGACTTCCCACTTTCTAAAGACTCTTGAGGTTGAAAACCTCTTTCCCCCTCCACATGGTCCGCATTACCTCCTGCTCCCCGAGGGTGTTTGGTTCTGTGTTCACAGTGGAGCGTCCCACATCCTGGTGATCCTGAGCGGGGCATTCATATCTGAGAAGGAGGGAGCTCTTTTGTGCTAGTGGAAGAGTGGGCAGGAGTTCCCAGTGGTCAGGTTTGCTCAGCAGTTGTCCCAGGGGAGCGCTTTCCCTGGGAGCTCTTCCTTCCTCCAGCTTCAGGAGGCTGTGGCCAGCACACAGGGAGGGAGGCCATGGGACACTTCTGATTCTCACCCACCTGGGCACCACCTGTGTGGGGACCCACGTACATGCTCATTGAGGCAGGGTCCGCAGTGCTCCCTCTTCTGTCCCCTCTCTCTCACTGAGGTGGCTTTTCTTTTTTCTTTCTTTCCTTTTTTTTTTTTTTTTTAACCTAGGGACTTCTCACTCCATCCATAGCTCTTTTTTTTTTTTTTTTTTGTGGGTACCGGGGGGTCGACCTCAGGACCTCACGCGCCAACAGGCACCCGTGCCGCTGAGCGATATCACCGGCCCCTTTTTCGTATGTGGGATCCGGGAGTCGAACTCGGGCCCTCGCGCTTGCAAGGCAGGCGCTTATGCCGCTGAGCCATCTCACCGGCCCCATAGCTCTTTCAATTTTTGCTTTGAGACAAGTTTTCGCGAACTCACGGAGCTGCCCAACCTGGCCTCCAGCTTGTGATCCTCCTGCTTCAGCCTCCTAGAGTGCTGGGATCTTACTTGCACTGCATGCCTATACCTAGCACTGAGGTGCCTTTTGCTGAGAACTTTCTAATGATCTATTCATGGATCTGCCCACATTTTGTGCCTGCTGCTCATTATCCCTGTGGCCACTCTGGTCTGCCCCATCTCCTCCTTACCTTCTGACTGTGTTCTTTCCTCCTGTCTCCTTGGCTCCCCGCTGCGCCTCAGCACAGGTGAGTGATGGCTGCTGGCCCTTCCACAGTGGTGACAGCCCACAGAGCTGCGTGTCATCCACACACAGCCAGCCTCCTACGGAGCATGATGGATGCTACTGCTGCTCATTTTCCAGCTTCTCTGTTACCTTCTCTGGTCTTGGAGCCTCAGAGGGGCTCCTTTGGGATTGAGAACATATTTTTTTACGACTCTTATTTGCAGATTTGTTACAGGAGTCTGGAAACCAGTCTGTCTGTGAACCCCCATTTTGGTCTTGCTTCATGTCTGTCCCCCTTGACCCACATAGTGCATAACCCTCATATTGAGTTACCAGCCTGCCTCCTTGTGAGCCAACCCAGGTTACCCAGGAAGCACTCGGTGCTCTTTTTAGACTCCAGCAGAATAGAATAGCATTTTTTTTTTTAAGCAAGTTCTACTCTCCCATTTATTTCAAGGAAAAATTGAATTTATTGTCTCTTATGTCTATTTTACTCCCATTATTTTATGTTTTTTTTTTTTTTTTTTTTTTTTTTTTTTTTTTTTTTTTGCTCTTACTTTCTTTGTTTTAAATCAAGCATTTCCTATTTATTCAGACTTCTTTTTTTCTTTTTGGGGGTTCTGAAAACCTCTTAGGCTGTGAATTGCACAGTCTCCAACTTTTCCAGCTACATGTTATTTGAATGTTCTGTTAACTTGGCCTGCTACCACATCTTTAACCAAACCCATTTGGTCTAACAGTTGTAAATGAATATTTAAAAGATAAGTATTTCTCTTTCATATGCATAAATTGATGGAAGTTATTGGTTGAAAATATTGGCACCTGTCCTCCAAAACCTGCCCCCTGTTACGTCCTCGCTGTCTTAGCAAGTTACACTTCTGGCCATACTGAGGTCTACGTCTGACCCTCTGGAAGATATCCCTGGGTTCCTTCTGTCCTTCCTTGGGCCACCTGCCTGTCATAGTTCTGATCACCCTTAGAACAGCTCCGGACCCCATCTTCTCTCAGTATCCCTGTCACTGGAGGATGGCTTAGCATCCTTTCATAGGTGGCCTCACCCTCACCAGGCGGCTGCCTACGTGACCTTTGCACTCGAGTCACTATGACAGAGACAGTGTAGAGGAAGATTTGCGAAAGGAGTCTGGGGGCATCTCTGGGCCAGATGCTGCCAGGCACTTGGGACACACTCAGTGTCTGGATGTGATGTTGAGAGGGTGGATGGCTGCGAAGGGTTGTGTGGAGGGCAGTAGTGTGATTGGATTTGTTTGTTTTTAATGATTGTGGAGAATACACTGGAGAGGTCACCGGCCTGGCAACAGAGGGTCCTCAGGAGGGTGTCACCTGGAGAGAGTGTGGCACGGGCAGGTGCAGGGAGTGGGGCATGGGGAGTGCATATACTCCCACCTGGGAGGATGACTCCAGGAAGCTTCTGGGAGATGGTGGTTTTTCCAGCAGCAGCGGTAGGAGGCTGCTGTGTGGGACTGCGGTCATGGAGAAGGGGCATCCGCTGGAGGAAAGGCGGGGGTGGGTGCCCTGACCACATGGTGCTGACCCAGCAGGGTGACCTGTCAGACGGGATGGCAGAGTCAAAGCCTCAGAGACTGGCAGGCTGCACCCATTCACCCCTCGGATGCATTAGTAACTGAGTGCTGAGGTGTCCACCATGCTGAACTGGGACATTCGTGCCAGGAGAGAGAGGTTTCTTAGTGCCAGCAAAGACATTGGTTAAAGGCACTGATGAGCTGCTTGTAACATCAGTGAAGACCAAGCAGAGAGCCTTTTACCCCTCTGAACCTCAGTCCCTCCCCTCATTGCACCCGGCTCTGTCCTGAGTGTGCCTGAGTGTCCCTGCCTGCAGACAGCCCAGGGGAGCTTCTCAGCCCACCCACCTGCCCGGCCTTCCTCGTCCAGCTGCTCAGGGCCCAAGCCTGTGTTCTCAAACTGATAGCGGAAGTCCTCTTAATTCTACCTTTCCCAAATTACTCATTTTCTTTTTCTTAATCATTTATACAGCAAGAAAATGCATTCCAAAGTATTTAATGCAGGTTTGAATCAACAGTGGTTGCTTTTTTTCTCTGCAAATGTTGAGTTTTGAGTGTTTCATCATTCTTTTACAAGTAGAGCTCAAGTCTCGATGATGAATGAAGCCTGTCAAAATCGGGTGATTGATTTGAATCTTTACAACTCTAGCAGTAGGAAAGAAGAAAGTTATAGAATTATTAAATATCAGAACTGGAAAGTACTTGTAAGATGTAAAAACACTTAAACATTTTTTATATCTTTAAATTTTATAAAACATTTTAAGTTTTTTAATTTTAGGTTTTAATATCCATTTAATATTTAAGGAAATGGAAGCTCAAAGTTGAATGATTGGTGTGAGTAAATGCAGTGAGTGTTTCGCAAGCATAGAAATGTAAAATCTGCGCAGTAGGAGCTCTCCTACTTTCTGATAGTAGGTGGTAATGTTGCAGAAGGACTTTTTTAACCACTAGGGAATGCTAAAATATCAACCGATCAACTGTCATTGAAAAAAATGTTAAAACAATTTTGAGTATTATGATTATCACATCTTTCTTTTAGCAAAATTAAATGACTTGTGAGGTAGTCCAGGATCAGGATGGGAGGGAATTCAGTGTTAGGGACACTAATTTTGATTTATTGCAAGTTCAGTCATTGAGTGGTGATGGTGACTCAGAATAGTCCCTATAGAAAAGCAAATTTTATTCTTCCCTTCTTGAGTTGTAGGGTGGAAAGAGTGCTGGAAAATCTGCCCCCCTCCATTAGTGAGGTGAAACCTAGTCAGTGTAGGTTTCTAAAAGAAGCTGGAGCAGCCCTGTGTTTTGGTGACTGGGTGGGCACAGTGGCTTTGCCCCTGGGGAAAGGTCCTGCTGCAACTGAGGGGATGGAGTCAGCCTCTGCAAACCTCAACCTGAGATTGGGTCAGAAAACTTTATCCTTGGCTCTTCTAACTCTCTTCCTTTACTCTGCCATTTAAAATATTAAAGTTATAAAATTTTGATTTTGCTTTCCTTTTGTTCCAGGGAAATTTTAAAAGGGAATTTTATATTATATTCTCAAAATTTTTTTTTCATCTTTCTTGTGTTGTAGATTGTTTTGGGATATAGTCAGAGAGTGAGGTGTCTTTGCAGTTGCTCTCAGGACATTTAAAGAAATATGTGTCTTTTCTGTACAAAGTACTGTTTATTTTCACAAAGTCAAGTTTGTTGATTATCTCCTTCAAATCCTTGATTTATTCTCTTTAGCTTTTATGCCCTGCCAAATTCTGAAAGTGTTAAAATACTCCACCATGATCAGATTTTATCATTTTTTCTGTATGTCTACAAGGTTTAACTTCAGGTATTTGACTACTGTATTGCTTGTCTATATTTTTTATTTAAGAAATACAATTAGAATTGAATAAATGAAGAGATAGTATACAACTGAATGGGCAAATCACTGTTCTAAAAATGAGATCCTTCCCAGTTTATGCCATTCTGGTCAGAAACTCAGCAGTTTTTTATTTTTATTTTTGAAGAGGTGACTGGGTTAAGGTGATGTGTGTAAGAGTAACTTGATAAGAGTTACCCAAAAATTCTTTTAAAAATTAGAGTAGTTGGGGGTGAGGAGAGTTCTTCATCATGTGTTAAAATTGCCATCCTACTACAGTAATATAAATAGTGTATGATATAAAAAATACAGAATCAAGCCTACTATAATAGAACAGATTCTAGCATTGTAAAAAAATAATATATATTATAGGCTGAATTTCATTTCACTGGGAAAGGGGATGTTTACTTGATATAATGTTAGCATAATTGGCTGTTTCAAAGGGAACAAATTAGGGCTCTGCAGATGAAATATCTAAATGGAAAATGCCACTATACTAGAAATTTCAGGAGGCAATGTGATTTCGAGAAGGGGAAGACCTTCACCGACCTGGCAAGAAGGGGAAGAAGACATAAAGGAAAATATTGACATACTTAACTTCATAAAATTTAAAAAATTCTTACTGGCAGAATATACCATAAATTATATCAGAATAGTTTGTCACACATATGACAGCTAAAGATATGTTACCCCCAGTCTTTAAACAGGGAAGCAGATAATCCAGTAGGAAAACAGATGAGGACACGAACAGGCCATTCACAGAAGGGAAATACGTAATGGCAGAACCAAGTGGAACTCTAAAGTGATGCTCAGACAAGTAGGCAGGAAGCAGCGATCCACATAGCAGTGAAAAGAGGGCCAGGGATATACCTCAGCGGCACAGTGCCGGCCTGGCAAGCAGGAGGTCGTGAGTTCGATTCCTGGTACCCCCCACAAAAAAGAAAAGAAAGTCTGTGTGTGAGGGACAGAATGCACAGTCTAAGCACCGGTGGTGCTGTGTCAGCCAGGCCGAGGCGGCTTCCTGCATGACGTGGGGACCATGGCCTCTCCTCGCCTCCGTACTTGGAGAGCACAAACACACCGGTATTGCACGCATTAGGATGTTTACCCTCTACAAAATTAAAGCAAAAAATTGGAAAATACCCCTGAGTCTAATAATAGGGAAAGGGCTGAACAAATTGCATACATTGGTAGCACACAATATTTGACGTTTATAAAAAGAATGTCTTAGGTTACATGTATTGATTTGGAAAAACCTTCATGATTAACTAGACAAAGAACAGGTTTCAGGGGAGTGTTCGTAGTACACTCACATTAGAAGCATGTTCTGTGTGGTTGTAGAGGAAGACGTAGGGGATGGACACAAAAGGTCATAGATTACTAGGACGGAGGGCAGGAGGAAGTCAGCATTACTTGTTTTTAATAGGAAATACTATACTGTTTGTCTTGCTAGAAAAAGTTCAGAATATTAAAAATTTATTATTATTAAAAACCCTTAACTCTGTCTTAACCCTTCTCATGTCTGTTCCCTTCTGTAAAATAAGCATCTTTCTATTTGCCAATGCTGGTGCACTTTAATTTCCAGAGGAGAGACTGGAGAGGCCCATGTCCTGTTTGTTCCCTGTTTGGGAGGTGGGCGTGGGTCCCTTGCTCTTCTCTTGAAGATACTCTGGATGCCTCCTGGGAGGACTCTGCCCTCTGTGCCCTGGCCTGTCCGACTCCCCACCTTGTTACCCTGCCCGTCTTATTTCTGCGACCCATGATTCTGGCCACTTTCCAGTCCAGATCCACAGTTTCTGTGCCTGTTCTGTTTTGCTTGTGCCCATCCGGCAACAGCTGGTGGAGAGAAATCACATAGTCCTACAGTTAGAGACCCTGTCTGTTAGTGGTCTCTCATCTCACCTACCCCCTGAAAGCTAGCTCATGACCCTTTGGTTCCGCTTGTCCCCTCTCTCCTTATGGGTACGTGGTATTTTGGCTTTCAGACCTCTCTTGCTGCTCCTGTCCCTTTTAGCAGCAAATGGCCGTGCCTGTTCCACATGGAAAATGGAAACCACAAAGGACACACAGTTCTCCTCCTCCCTTGTTAAGGCTCACAGGCCCCTGTCTTCATGGGGATGTGCTCACAGTGCAGCCCCTGCCATCTCTTGTGTCCGCAAGAGCAAGCACTGAGGCCTGCGACCCCCGAGCTGGCCGGGCCTTGGCACTTCTCTGACCTCACTGTGTCATGGATGCACTTGCAGATGATGGGGACGGGGGGTACTGGAGTAGATACAGAGAAAGCAGCATGTGCTCAGCAGAGTAATAACCTTGAGGGGTGAAAAGGAAAGCAAAGTTGCAGCTAACTCAGATATGGCCTCCATCCTCTCCACAGATTTGGAGCCAGGGCAGGAAGGTGTTCCCTCTTCCCTGAGCGGATGAAGTTGTCCTTGCTGGACCCACCAGCTCCACCCATTTGGTTTCTTAACAACACTTAGAAGCCCGATTGTCATACTTTGATATTTATGTGCTGTGTCAATTTTCTGAAAGCAAATAAAAGATGAAAGCTTATCTGTAAACCAGTGCTTCCTGCGTGTGTTCTGTAGAAAACTGGCTTGCGGTCTGGCTTGGGAAGTAGTGAATTAATTAGTGGGCTGACGTGCTGTGCACATTTGTAAGCGTGGGGAGGAGCATGGCGCTTCCCACTTTATGACCCTTTTGGAGCCCCCTTTCTGTACTTTCCCGCTTGCCCCATGTTACATGTCCTAAGGAAAATAGTGTGAGACAAATAATGGAGACGCAAGTCAGTAATACGTGATGCTGAAGAGAAGAGCAGCCAGGTAGCAGACACGCAGTGAGGGGCTGAAGGACTTTTCCATTCCCTTTCTGTTTGTTTGCTGTTCTGAGAGTGCACATTTTGAAGAAGGCAAGTGATTGTTTAAAAGATAAAGTGACTTTTGGCTAATGATACTTTGGAGGAAATAAATTATTTTGTAAAGAAGCGTAGGAGAATTTTGTATTTGTGGAAGGCTACCATGCTGTATTACTTTAAGGTTCTATTGGGATCAACCTGGGCTTCTTGTACTGTTCTTGAGTCCCATTTTCTTGTCCTCTTTTTCCAGTGGCAGCCGATTGGGAGGCCTTGTGACAGTGTCGTGCTTCTTTTTCAATCACGGAGAGGTAGGTTCTCAAAATATTTTCAAAACCATTCCTGGAAATACAGGTTTCTTCTTTAATGTCTTTTAAATTGTATCTGTAGTAGCATTCTTTAAATGCTTATTATTTTGATCTATATTTATATGTTAGCATTTATTTTCACTTAACTTTTCATGACCATTTCAAGACCATTTTTTCTTGTGTGATGTAATTGGTACTGATTTCAGGAAATAGTGGATCTATAGTAAATTTTTACATAATTTTAAAACTATGAAATCTCATCTTTTAGTAATAATTGTTTAAAAAGTATGATTTGGGGGATTGAACCCAAGGTCTTTGCACTGAGCTACATCCCCAGCCCTTTTTTTGTGTTTTGAGGTAGGGTCTCACTGAGTTGCTAAGTTGCTCAGGCTGGGCTTGAATTTGTAATCCTCCTGCCTCAGCCTCCAGGAGTGCTGGGATTATAGGCATGCACCACCACACCCAGCCACAGATAATACACTTTTAAGTATCCTTTGCAGGATATTTTATTATACCTACAGATTTATAAATGTTTAAAGGCTTTCTAGAGACAGCAGCATTACAAAGTTCACGGACTTGGATCCAGGCTGCTGGGTTCAGATCCTGACTCTGCCATTCAGTGGCCGTCCGACCTGAGCTGTTGTTTTTATCTCTTTGTGCCTCAGTTTTCTCTTTGAAAGTAGAATATCACAGAGATAAGTTTTATGAAATTGTTAGCTTGAGTTTTATTTCATTTGTTACTAGTATTACTAGTAGTTTAGTTCAGATTAAAATCTTATATAAAGTGCCCATGAATTCCTTCCTCTAAATTAATTGTAGCTGTAAGTGAATTTCTATTAATATCTCTCAGTCCGCATTTCTCTCTGTAAGTTTTGTACAGGCTGGGGGTGGATCATCTGAAAGGTCAGCTTGCTTTGTGTGAATTCATCCTTTCTTACATTTGTACCCAGTGATGGAGGTATTTGCATATGTGCATATTCTAAAGCTATTGAGAGTGAGTGATCTTATGCAAACAGTGCTCTTGAACTTTTTAAAAATCAGCCAAGTTACTAAGGGTGTTCATCTGGAACACACTTAGTATTCAGAATCACAGAAATACACTGGTAGGGTGGCTCGTAGGTTAGAGCAAAGTAACTTGAGGTAATTGGTGTGGTGTGAGTTAGGATGCAGAGAAGAGAGAATGCTTTGGCTTCTCCTGCCCGTGGTGACAGTGTGGACTGTGGAACACCGTGAAGCATGGATGCAGGGAGCAGGACCTAAGACACGGGAAATAAGGGCTTAATAATGGGAGAAAGGAGCATTGTGTGCTCACAGTAAGATGCTGGAGGAAAGGCTTACTGAACATTTTGGAGCCAAGATGTAGTCAGAAAGACCACTGTTGGTTAAGCACAAAGGTCCGTTGTGTTACCCTCAGTGTACACTACAGTGGTTAGTTCTGATCTTATGTTTTTCTAAGAATTTTGAAGCTCATGTAGCACGAGCATCACTTCTTACAAAGTCTTTCCAGTTTTTAACAAAGGAATTCAGACTGTTCAGTTGATTTTTCAGCCTGACAGATTTTCTTTTTTGTATTTTTCAGCTGCTTGGTCTTTTAAAGGATGTTAGACATCACTTTCTTAGGAAATGGTAAACTAAATAGAATTAGAATTTTTGTTTTACTGAAATAGCCAAGTAAATTATCATATTTGTATGTTAACTGTAGCTTTAGGATAAAAAAGTGACCTTTTTGCGTAATGACATATATTAAAATTCAGAGCATAAAATTTAGAACATATTTTTAAGCAAAATATTGGTGAGAAAATAACTGATTGGAAATTTATAATTTTAGATATATTTTAGCTTTCAGATTATGTGATTTTTTTTTAGACTTTTTTTGATCTTTAAAAATATTACATAATGTATAAAATGTTTTATGCGGGAAAGCATCTACTCTGGTAATAGATATTCAAGTATGTGGTGAATTTTTTTGTATGGCTTTGTTTACTCGAATTGCTATTGGTTGCTGACTGGTGCCTTACTTTTTAGGAAAAAGGAATTTTAATCACCTGAGTGAATGCTTTATGTGTCCCCAGTAGCTGTGGCTTGCTACTTGCTCTTAAGTTCTGTTTTCTTTATTTATTTGCCCCGTATTGGGTCTAAGGTGGTACATGGTATATTTTTTAAAATTTTGTATTCCCTCAGAAGGTTTTACAAGGACACATTTTGCCTTAACAAAAGAACTATAAAATGGTGTAGCGCTAATGGATGAATCAAATTGTTTAAAATAGAAAATTAAAACCTTCAAATTAGAAACGAGAAGCACTTGTTATCAGGACCAGTGACACTGAGGCTATAGTAAACAATCCTACAGGTGTGGTCACTTTCCAAGCCTCTTTCTTGAGTCTCTTCAGGCACTGCTAAGATGGAAGCCGATGGTTCACTCTGCCTTTCCATGATTCCTTGGTGCTGGATAAGATATATGCAGCATGGGATGATGAGGGGGTTTGTTTTTTATTTTATTTCTTTTGTGGGACTGGGAATTGAACCCCAGGTCTTCAAACTAAGCTACAGCCCCAGATCTTTTTAAAAAAATTTTATTTTGAGACAGTGTCGCTAAGGTGCTAAATTGCCCATGGTGAGCTTAAACTTGGGATCTTCCTGCCTCAGCCTTCCAGAGGGCTGAGATTACCCATGTATAAGGTTCTTACCATGTTTACTAAAAAGCATTTAGCTGAGTATAAAGAAAACCTAAACCAGTGTTGCTCTCTAATTTTGTCTGTTAGAAATTCTTCTTGTGAAATAGGATTGTTTAGCTTTTTCATGATAATATTTTAAAAAATTACTAAGCATGATTGATATTTCATATAAAACATATTCACATATATGTGGATAAGCACATGTGGAGAACAAGTTGGTTTTTATTTTATTTTTTTATGTGGGTACCGGGAGTCGAACTCAGGACCTCGCACTTGCCAGGCAGGCGCTTATACCTCTGAGCTATCTCACCGGCCCCACAAGTTGGTTTTTAAAGTTTATTCTGTTCTCCTTCCCCTTTCCTGCTTTCTTCCCTTGCATCTTTCTTTCTCCCTGCTTTCCCGTGTTAGTAAGGTTTTGCCTGGGACATATGTTCTGGGTCTCCTGCTGTTTGGCTCAGTTGCGGTAACACACGCTGTGTGCCGGGTACTTCTCCATGCCAGGGGTCCCTGAGCCAGTGGGCATGGGTGAGGACAGTCTCCTAAGGTGGGTGGCTGGCTGGCTGATGAGGGCATGGAGGAGACCCTTGAGCAGAGAGGGACAATCAGTGATGGGAGGTGGAGGGGGCAGGCACTGTTGTCTTAAGTCACTGAGAGAGGTTGATTTGGAACAGATGGGAAGCTACCAGAGCACTAGAGTACCACAGTGATGTGATCAAAATGACTTTCATATCAGTTTGTAAAACTGTATGCACAGTGTATGTTATTTATTCAGGCCATTAATTGGTGTTATCTGTGGATTTGGGAGCTTAAAATTTTTTTTTTTTTTGTTTTTATTTTTGTGGGTACTGGGGGTCGACCTTAGGACCTCGCACGCCAGCAGGCACCCATGCCGCTGAGTGATATCACTGGCCCTTTTTTCGTATGTGGGTACAGGGAGTTGAACTTGGGCCCTTGTGCTTGCCAGGCAGGCGCTTATGCCGCTGAGCCATCTCACTGGCCCCTTAAATTAAGGTTATAATAACTCTAAAATTAAAAAGGAAAGAGTGTTCATAGTGTATTAGAAAACCAGCCTACAGCACCTCTTGTGCCCTGGCCCTGCTGGATGGGTAGTTTTGTTGCCCATCATTGCCCAGGCTACTTTTTCCTTCTCCATGTTTTGCTTCTGCCCTGCTGGCCTGCCTTCCTCTGGTCCCTGGACAGAAACATTCCTTTCCTCCCTCAGACCTTTGCACATGTTCTCTCGGTCTGTGTCTTGTGCACTTCCTTGCCCTTTGTGCCCTTCCTGTGCCTGATCACCTCCTACCCATCCTCAACAGCTGGATGGTTCAGGTTGGGTTTCTGTTGTAATATTCATTCCTTCCGCAGATCTGAGTACGCCTGGGATCATTTCTCTTCAGTTTAAAACTTTATTTAGCACTGTGGTGAGGATCTGCTGCAAACACATTTGTAGTTTTTAATCTGTCCTAAATGTCTTTATTTCACCTTTGTTTCTTTGAAGTGTATTTTTTGCTGGATGAGAGTTCTAGGCTAATAACATTATCTGTCAACATATTGAGGCATCATGCTCCTGTCTCCTTTCTTTCGTTGTAGGAGGACTCAGCCATTCTCCTCTTTGCTCTTCCCTGAATGTAACATCTTTATGTTGGCTTGCAGGTCTTCTCTGTGGTGCCTTGATGGTCTTTGTGGTGGCTTGTTGATCTTCTCTGTGGTGGTTCACAGGTCTTCTCTATGGTGACTCACAGGTCTCTCTGTGGTGGTTTTCAGGTCTTCTCTGTGGTGGCTTGCAGGTCTTCTCTGCGGTGGCTCACGGGTCTTCTCTGTGGTGGCTCTCAGGTCTTCTCTGTGGTGGCTCACAGGTCTTTTTTGTGGTGGCTCACGGGTCTTCTCTGTGGTGGCTCACAGGTCTCTGGGATGGCTTTCAGGTCTTCTCTGTGGTGGCTTTCAGATCTTCTCTGGTGGCTCGCGCAGGTCTTCTCTGTGGTGGCTCGCGGGTCTTCTCAGTGGAGGCTCACAGGTCTTCTCTGTGGTGGCTCTCAGGTCTTCTCAGTGGTGGCTCATAGGTCTTTTCTGTGGTGGCTCAGGGGTCGTCTCTGGGGTGGCTTTCAGGTCTTCTCTGTGGTGGCTTTCAGATCTTCTCTGTGGTGGCTCGCGCAGGTCTTCTCTGTGGTGGCTCGCGGGTCTTCTCTGTGGTGGCTCGCGGGTCTTCTCTGTGGTGGCTCGCGGGTCTTCTCTGTGGTGGCTCTCGGGTCTTCTCTGTGGTGGCTCACAGGTCTCTGGGGTGGCTTTCAGGTCTTCTCTGTGGTGGCTTGCAGGTCTTTTCTGTGGAGGCTCGAAGGTCTTCTGTTAACCATTGGGTTTTGTCGGTGTGATTATGGTGAACCCGAGGTGCCCTCCTCTGTATGGACGCTTCTCAAGGTTCACTGAACACCACTGTTCTGTGGGGCAACTATAATCGATTGTGGGAAATGATTAGTCTGTATTTTCTCATCATATATTTGATCTTCCCCATATTGTCTCTCATCACCTTTGGAGATTCTAGTAACGTAAACAGTTACATTCAGCTTTTTTTGGTATCGACACTCTTTCTGGTGTTTTTTTCTCTCTGTGGCTCCTTCAGGCAGTTTGTCTTCCGTGGCCCAGTGCTCACTGTGTTTGGTCTGTCGTCATCACTGTCTGGTGAAGCTTTTTTTCTTTTTTCCCTTTTCAACTTTAGAAGCCCCCTCCCCCACAGGGCTTCCATTTCTTTGTTGAAATTTTCCATCTGTCCATCCATTCTATTGATACTATTCTATACATTTTTACACCTGATTATTATAATTGTTTCAGACATTGTGCGAGACATTGTTTCAGATATTAATGCCAATATCTACATTATTTGTGGGTATAACTCTATTTTCTCCTGATTATGGGTCATATTCTTCTGCTATTTTGCATGTCTCATAGCTTTTTGTTTTGTGCAAGACATTTTGTGTAGAAGATGAAAACTGAACTAGGACCCCCCCCCCAAAACAAAACAAAACAAAACAAAAAAAACCATCTTTTCCCATATCGTTGAGGCTGAGGATCTGCATTCCTGCGTGAGTGCTGCTGGGCAGGGCAGGGTTGCAGTTTGAATTCATGTTACTTTATTTGGAGTTTAAGTAGAGATCACTTGGCCACTTGGCTAAGTCTCCAGCACTGCACTGATCAGTTCGGGGTGATCCCTGTGGTGTTACCAGTATTTGAACTGGGAGTGGATTCGTTATGGAGTAGTTCCTTTAGAAATGACTTGTCAATCAAGAGTATTCCAGGTCCTTCTTGCCTTGAATAAAGAATTAGACAAAACAAGCCAAAAACGGTGCCAGAAAGTTTATTTGAAAAGTGAGGGGTGAAGGGGTAAGCAAGAAACTAGGTCTGCAGTGTGAACTTGGACAGAACAAGAGAAAAACAAGGTAAAAGCAGAGTACATGCTGTGTCTGAGAAAGGCAGCTTGGACTACTTGGGAAATCATGACAGCAAGCTCCCGTGGTGTCCGTTGTCTTTTATGCCATCTACATCTCATGGGAGCTCTTGAGAAGTTCTATATAGGGGATCCTGGCATTGTCCTGGGATCTTGTAATTAACAGGTACCGCTCATTGTCCCAGCCAGCTTTGCCACACCCTATCTCCTATATCAGATTCATTTTGAGCTTTTTAGTTCATCCCCATCCATCCCTGGATTCAACTCCAGCAGGCCCAGGAACCTAAGCTCTGTAGGAGATCGCAAGATCTGTTTCCTCCTCTCCCCTGTTGTTCCTTGCTCTTCTGGCTTCCAGCTTCTGTTTCAAGAAATCTCTTTCCTACTGGTTCCAGCCAGAACTTTCTCTCTGCAGCAGATCCACACCTCAGTTGGGTGCTTGTCCCAGGTATGAAGACGAAGCCAGCGGGTGGTGTGCATTTGACCTATATCAGTTCCGCTGTGAATCTCAGACTGAAAAAGCAGTACAAGGAGAGTGCTGGTTTCTGCGCTTTTTTTCCCTCCAACTTTTTATTTTGAAAAATTGTAAACCTACAGAAAAGTTTTAGATTTGCTTTCATTTACAAGTTTAATATCTTGCCACATTTACTTCCTCTCTCTTATACACATACTTATATCCACAGATACTTTTCTGATCCATTGAAAATGAGTCACGGACATGACATGTCACCTCTAGTGCCTTAGTACAAATTTCATAAAGCGAGGACATGCTTCCATAATTCCCACAGACTTTTATCATACTCAAGAAATTTGACACTGATAATTATATAATAATACCTTTGTTTGTTTTTTGATACAGGATCTTGCATTGTAGTTCAGACTAGCTTTGAACTCACTGTGTAGCCCAGCCTGGTCTCAAACTCATGGTGATCTTCCTGCCTCAGCTTCCCAAGTGCTGGGATTACAGGTGTGGGACACCATGCCCAGCTACAATAGTATCTTAATATAGTCCATATTCAGATTTCCACAGTTATCCCAATAAATCCTTTTATTCTTTTTTTTTTTTTTTTTTTAATGTGGGTACTGGGAGTCGACCTCAGGACCTCGCGCTTGCCAGCAAGCACTTGTGCTGCTGAGCGATATCACCAGCCCTTTTTTTTTTCCTTTATGTGGGTACCAGCAGTCAAACTCAGGACCTCACGCTTGCTGAGCAGGTGCTTATGCCACTGAGCTATCTTACCAGCCCCCTTTTATGCTTTTGTTCTGGATCCTGAGTTTGATTTGGGACTACTCATTGCATGGAGCTGTCACTTTATCTCCGGGACAGTTTATCTAGAACAGTTCTTCTGTCTTCTGTTTTCTTTCCCCCTTCCTGTGGCATTGACATTTTTGAGGAATCCAGGCCCATTATTTGTGGAGGCCTCACACTACAAATTTGTCCAGTTGTCCCTTTAGTCACAGAGGGGGCATTCAGACTGGGCATTTCTGTGAAGAATGTGACATAGGTGATGTCACATCCTGTTCATTGTAGCTCCTCGGGGGCACGTGAAACCATTTTCTCCATTATTGAATTTACTGCATCTGCTCGATTTGGTGGATGTCAGAGTTAGCTACTGTAAAGATACTTTTTTCCTTTGACGTTGACCAGTGGTTGTGGGTTGGTACTCTGAGTATCCCGCTTCCTTGTAACATTTTACCAAGTGATTAAGGCACCCACAGGCAGGCCTCGCCTGAGTCAATTGTCACATTGGCCATCCCAAGTGGCAGTTTCCTCATTCTTTTGTTTTTACCTACATTTAATAATTGCTGTTTCTATAAAGACAGATTCCCCCCTTGCCATTTTCTTTTACTATTACTATACATGCATGGATTCCTTTTGTGTTTTTTATAATGCATTTACATCATAATTCCTCTTGATGTTCATAAATTTGTCCAGTAGGAACCCTCCTTTAAAATGATACTTAGTTTTCATACATTAAAATTTATAACTCTCAACTGTCCAGCTCAGCAGTGTTTACATACGTACACAATCATGTAGCTGTGATCCAGATCGAGACCTACTGTTATATTTTTTTCCAATTTTTTTATTGTGATAAATAACGTTAAATTTAATCATCATAGCCAGTTTTAAGTGCACAGTTCTGTGCTGTTAAATACATTTGTAATGGCGTGCAACTGTCACCACCATCCATCTCCAGAGCTCTTCATCTTGCAGGACTGAAACTCCACCCTCTTGAAACCGTGATTGCACCCCCTTCCCAGCCCCTGGCCACCATCATCCTAGTGTCTTTCTTTTAAAAAATTTTTTGTATCAGTACGTGTTTGCAACATGTAATGTTTACATTCATCTCAGGGGATTTGTACATGTCTCTAATATACGTTTATAATTTTTTTTATTCCCCTTCCCTTCAGCTCCTTCCTCCCTTCCTCCCTCCATCTCAGGAGTCCCTTCCCATTTGCAAAAGATCTATTTCTGTTTCCTATTATGTATCTGTTATTTTGTCTTTTAAAAATTATTTATACTTTGGATTTCTCATATAAGAGAAGTTATGTGGTATTTAATGTTCTGTCTCATTTATTTCATTTAGCGCTGTGGACTTAAGTTGGATCCATTTTCCTACAAATAACTCAAGTTTATCCTTCTTAATGGCACAGCAATAGTACTCCATCTTGTATAAATAACACATTCTCTTTATCCATTCATCTAAGATTTAGCTGCTATGAATTGTGCTGCTATAAATATGGGTATGCATGAAGATAGCAACTATTTTAGCCCTTGGCAGGGTCTCCTGTCCCCAACCAGTCTGTACCCTTTTCATCTTACAAGAGTGGTCAGCACTTTCTCTTCTCTGTCACGGTGGATAGATTTTGCCTGTTCAGGGGCTTTGTATAAATGGAATAATACTTTCTAATATCTGGTTTCTTTCTCTCAGCGTATGTCTGCAGTATTTATTTATATAGTTTTCCAAACTGCTTATTACCACTTCTTACTCCCATTAGCAGTATCCAGGAAGTCCAGTTTCTTCCACATTCCTGTCAGTAGTTGCTATGGGCCATCCTCTTAATTTTAGTAATTCTGATGAGTGAACTAGTACCTGCATTTTTGAAGTTTGGGTTTGCAATTCCCTGAGTGCTACTGGAGAGAACTTTGTATGTTGCTTATCAGATTTAGATATTCTTCTCCATGGGTGCCCAGGTGACTCAGTACCATCGTTGAATGGACTGCTTTCCCCGTGAAGCTGTGGTGATATTTTGTCATCCAGAAGGTGACTGTACAAGGGCTGCAGTGTGTGTTTAACTTTTAAAAGATATGGCAGTAAAAGACACTTTGCCATGAATCCCCCTCAAAATCCTCCCTCTCACTTCAAACACACTTATCCCGTCATTCTTGCCACTTTCTGAAGCATTCTGAAGTCCTCTTTCATGAGTGGCTTTAGGAAGTGTGACATCTTAAAGATACAGTGAATGCTGCCGCCGAGCGCCGTCCAGTGGAAAGGCAGGCGGATAAAAACACGATCCTGTATTCTTATCTACCTTATTCACTGCATCTGGCCTCATGTGACTTCTGACTCTTTCCTAAAGTCAGAATGACCATGAAAGGGGAAACATTTTGAATCGATTCAGGATATCAAGGCAGCACAACTAAAGACCCTCGGGAAAGAGGACTTCTAGAACTACTTCAGAAAGTGGCAAGAATGATGGGATAAGTCTTTTTGAAGCAAGGGAGAGTATTTTGAAGTTGATTCATGGCAATGTGCCTTTTACTATAATGATTTTTTTTTTTTAATTGAAGCATTCACCTATGTTTTTGATCACAGGTGGTATATTTCTAAGTTTGTTTCTAGCCTTGCCATCCTGGTACATTAGTCTTTTTTATCTTTAAGGCAGTATTGTACTGTGTTAAATATTGTGGCTTTATAAGTTTGCTCTCTGGTAGTGAAAGTCTCCAGCTGTTGCCATGGCTATTCTGGTCCTTGGTGTTTCCTTGTAAATTTTAGGATCAGCCTGTCACTGCTGCTTCCTTTCTCAAATCATACACAACTTGTACACAATTTTAACTGTGATTGCTTTGAAACTCTTAAGTCAATTTAGGGAGAACTGATGCCCTAAAACATATTGAATCTTCTAGTTCATCAGCATAGCTGTGTTCATCTCTCTGTGTATGTCACTGTCTCTGTTGTGTCCCTCACATCTTCTGTTGGTTCTTTCAATACTCTCCTTTAGCTTTGGAACACTTCTTCTGTGGCACACAAAGCATTCCAGGGTCTCCTTGCACTTTCTTTTCCCTAGTTATAGAATCAGGTCTTGTCCAAGGAATCCTGGATCCTATTAATAGAAATGGTGTTTAATGACCCCAGTCTGGGTAACACTTACATTTCCTTGAACATACATCATTTCTGTGTGCTGAGAATTCTGTACTCTTCTAGATCTTTTTTTGTTTGTTTGTTTTGTTTTGCTTTTTTGTACCGGGAATTGAACTCAGGCACTTGTGCTGCTGAGCTATATCCCCAGCCCTCTTCTAGATCTTTTGAAGTACATCATAGATCATTGTGGCCAGTGGTTAACCCTCCTTCCACCAAACTCACTACTGGGTATAAGTCCCCAAAGAAATGAATCATTATACCGAAGAGAACCTGGACTTGCACTATTCACATTAACAAAGGTACGGGTTGGCCAAGCTGTCCATGAGTTCCGTGGAGGACAGACGAGGAGAATGTGGTGTACCCGCAACGCACAGTCTTAAGCCTGTGCATCTCTTTCTCAGTACTGTTCTCACTTTCCAGTTTTGCTCTTTGTGGAAAGTCTGGTTTCATAATGCACCATTTTAAATTATGTGTGAGAAGTGCTTCTCCTTTCCTTTTGTAAATAGCCTTTGCTTGATATGTCCTAAAGCAAATTTAGCAAGCATATCACACACTCTGAATGTTCTCTTTCCAGTGCACCCGTGTGATGTGGACGCCACCTCTCCGCGAAAGCTTCTCATACCCATTCCTTGTGCTTCAGATGTTGCTTGTGACTCATATTCTCAGGTAACTTTCATTTATTCCTGAATCATTTACAGTTTCTCAAGTTTCCATACTGAAACAAGTAGACACCATCAAGATAATGTTATATTGAACTAGTGTAAAGATATTTTAAGACCAAAACTTACAAATACTTGGCACCAAAGACATTTCGTCCATCTGCCTCCAGCCCTCTTCTTTTTTCCTTACTGGTCCACAGTGACTGCTCCAGGAGCACAAATCCACTCCTACATATCCATCTCTGCTGCCCCAAATCTTTTCTGATGTGGGTAGAGAGAAGGAGGGACTGGTCATGCTAGAATTCATCCCATGAGAGAGAGTCCTTTGGAGCAAAGGACAGGTCACTGGCTCAGTATAGTCAGGGACCTTCACACCTGAAAGCTGTCTTCCTGCCTTCTCAGCTTCCCTGAGAATCGTATAGCAGGAACAGAAAGGAACCATCTCGGTGGACCGTAGGGATGCTGGGAGAACTGCTGGAAATTCAGGACTAGATTAGGCTGTCCCGTGTTCCAGTGGCCTCAGCTGGTGACTTCACATCTGTACCCCACCAGGGTAGGGCACAGAACAGTCCCCTTCTGCTGACTCAGCTGAGCTGCAACACACATGGCCTTGCTCCAGAGAGAAAACTGATCAGAGTGTGATAAAACCTGAAGCCGTCTCAGACCAAGAACTCCCGCAGGGCTCTGCTGTGGTGGGAAGGTCCTTGTGGGTCTCTCATGTGAGCTGTGGGGCACCCCCTGTCAAGTCTCAGCAGGCCTGGGGCTCCTGATCTCTCTTGTGTTGTCTGCAGGGGGACCTTTCTGGGTGTGGAGGGCGGTGGATTTCACACTATGAGCTTTTTAAAGTCCACAGATTCCAGCCTTACTGCATCCCCTGAATCCTTTCCTCATAGGGTCTAATGCCTCTGTAGCACCTGCAAACACAGGGCATCTCTATGGATTTGTCACTCTGCCCTGCCCTCTGCTCCCAGACCCTGTGAAGGTGTCCCCTTGGCAGATGGCCCTGGATTGAGCGGTGTGGGCAGAGCTGCCTTCCCCCCTGAGGGAGGGCACTCAGGGTGGCCTGGTGCAGCTGCTGCTTTCCACTGGCCTGGGCCTGGGCAGGTGGTCCTCGCTCCTCCGCTGCCGGGCCCTGCCCCCCACCTTCAGAGGCGCAGTGGTTAGAGACCGGCAGCCACACCACCTCCCTGCTGTTTTGTCGAGTACTTGAATGTTGATTAATTTTTTGTTTCTGTTTTATTTTATTAGTACATGTTTGCAATATGTAATGATTACGCTTCATTTGGGAGTAGATACATGTGTGTAACGTGTTTCTTTCTATTCCCCTTCTCCACTCCTCTCTACCCCCTTTTTCCATCTCTAGATCCCTTTCTCATTTTTAAAAGATTTTCCTGTTTCTCAGTATTACTTATATTTTGAATTTCTCACATAAGAGAAACAATGCAATATTTAAGCTGTGTGTCTGATCTATTTCACTTAATATTATGGCCTCAAGGTGCATCCATTTTCCTACAAGTGACTTGTTTATCCTTCTTTATGTGTATAAATACCACATTTTCTTTATCTGTTCATCTGTGGATGGACATAGAGGCTGCTTCCAAGGTTTAACTACTATGAATTGTGCTGCTATAAGCATGAGTATGCATGTGTTACTGTAAATGATGACTTTAACTCTTTTGGGACGATGCCTAGAAGGGCAAAACCTGGGTCAAATGGAATTTCTGATTGTAATTTTTTGAGGAATCTCCATACTGATTTCCATAGTGGTCATACTAGTTTACATTCCCACCAACAATGCAGGAGGCTTCCTTTTTCCCTATCTTCTCGCCAGCATTTTTAATTGTTTGATTTCTTGATGATGGCCATTCTTTCTGAGGTAAGGTGGAATCTTGGTATTGTTTTAATTTGCATTTCTCTAATGCCCAGCAACGTTGAACATTTTTTCTTGTACTTATTGGCCACTTGTTCTTCTAAGTGTCTATTCATTTCAGTTGTCTATTTTTTGATTGGGCTTTCATTTGGGGGGGCTTCTGATGTTTTAAGTTCTTTGTAAATTCTAGATACTGGTCCTCTGTCTCAGGAGTAGCTGGCGAACATTTTTCCCGTTCTGCAGGTTGTCTCTCAGTCCTTCAGTTGTTTCCTTTGCTGTACAGAAGCTTTTTGATGTGATATGATCCCGTTTGTTGATCTGATGCTATTGATTGTGCAATTGGGATTCTGCTGCTCTGGCCACTTGGACAGTCGATTCACCTCCCTCTCTGTAGGCCAGGTGATCAGTGCCTGGACATCCGTCTGCAGCCCTGTTCCTCTGGCAGGAAGCCCTGCCTGCACCTGTCCCGGGAGTCGGGATGGAGAAGTCCAGAGGGGCTGCTGTTCTCCCTCCCACTGCAGGGCCACTTCAGTTGCTGTCTGCTTCCATCAGGGGCTGCTTGCTGCTGGTTTCTCACAGGTGTTCTCCAGGTACTTCTACGGCAAGCTGTTTATTTTTTTTTACCATCCCAAAGAAACTGTTCTCATTTTCTTGTTTGTTTGTTTTTCTTCTTTAAGGTACTGGGGATTAAACCCAGGGTCTTTGAACTGAGCTGTATACCCAGTCCAACTTTTATTTTTTTATTTTGAGACAGGATCTTACTAAGTCCCTAAGTTTCCTAGCCTGGGCTCCAACTTGGGGTCCTCCTGCCTCAGCCTTCCACAGTGCTGGGATTGCAACAAGCCTGCTTCCACATGCAGCAGTTCATTGTTATTTTCATTGACCTCATCCACCTCCCCCTTTCTGTCTTTCATTTTCCCACTGAAAGCTTTAGGGGATGTTTGAGCTTTAGGAGGCATCTTCTGGAGTTCTCTTCACTTCCTCTGTTTTTGTCCTGCTCCTGGCTGTGCAGCTTTCCCCATGCCTGGTTCCCGACCGTCCCCCCAGGCACGTTTCCAGTTTGTTCCTGGCTGGCCTGGCTCCCTTATCTAGTATGGCACTGCGGTGGCTGGTGTGACTTACTGTGGGAAGCTTGCCCTGTGACAGTGGAGGTAAGGCCACTCCTGCCTCTCTGTCTTCTGGGGGACACCCCCTCCTCTCCGAAGATCATTTCCACCTTCTGAGGTTTGTCTTTATCACAGACTCCTCCTCCTTGGAATAGTAGCTGTTTCGAGTTCTTGGTTTCTTCCTGCCCAGAAAAATCTAGGTATTAGGAGTTGGCGGGGAGTGGCCTGGTGGCCTGGAAGCCCCTGTGTTGATGTGGCCTCAGTGTGAGGGCACTGCTGTGAAAGAGGGAAAGAAGCTGTTCCTCAGGGCCAGGAATCATTCATGAAGCAGCAGGCTACTTCATTTCAGCAAATTGGCTTTGTCTAGTTTTGACTTACAAGTGTTTTTGAGATGTGGTTTTATATAAATCACCAGATACCAGCACAGTCTCAGCTTTCTTGATTGTTCTCATCAGCGTTTGCGCTTCCGTTTCTCTTGCCCTGGGTCCCTGCTGTATTCCTGGCACCCTCACCAGCTGGATTCCTTTCTCCTTCCAGTCCTTCCGTGGCCAACTGCAGTTAGTACTCACTTCTACTCCAAGATCTTTGTTCATGATGTAATGAAATCATGTTTAATATTCAGAAGCAGTAGAGAGATGCTTTCCTCTTGTCAGACTTCAAACTTTTTGACTGTGATCTATAAGAAGTAAGTTTTACAATATGGCCACTTGTTTGCGTATGTGTATCCAGATGAGCACATAACTGACATGGAAGTTTCACAGGATAGAACCCTTCATCGTACACATACTGTCGCTCCATTAAAGAAGGCTGTGTTTCACCTAGTTCTTTGATTTTATAATTCATTAATAGGTTCCCAGGAATTTAACACATTTCTGCTCGCTTGAACCACTGGTGGTGCACACATGACGGTTCCATTGGGTAGCGTGAGCCGGTCATGCACGTGCAGCCCCCTTGTGAAGGTATTCTGAATGCTTGGTTCTGAGTCGCATAGCAGAGAGAGGGTAGTCCTTTGGGGAAGGGATACTGGAGAAAGTGAGGAGAGGCATTTCCTGGGGTGCTCAGGCCCCGTGGGCAACCCTCTGGAGGATCCCTTACCTCCCTCCCTGCTGCCTGCCTGTCATCTCAGGGTGTTAACATGCACGCTACACCTCTGCAAAGATGCAGGTGTTTGGGGGCTTTGGCTGGCTCCCAGATTGAGGAGAAAAGTAAACACCTTACCCTGCGCAGCCATGACACCTCTGAAGCCAGCTGCAGAGTGGGCCCTGCTTCCGCCTCCACCTGTCACACCTGTCCCACCAGGACAAGGCCAGCCTTCATTCCACAGCCCCCAGATTTCCCCGAGCAGCCTGCCTCTGGGTGTGAAGTGCTGCAGAACTAGTCTGCATGTTACTTAGCACTTAGAACCCATCACTTCCTGTCCTGTTTTTGGTAGACATCTTGTCATTCCAACTAGTCAGTCTACCGAATCGTGTAAAAATGTCTCATTCTGAATTCACCAAAATATAATATTTTAAAAATTCAGAGATTGTACTGACCTGTTGTCCTTCCTCTCCCTGTGAGGGCGGTAAGTTTTTACAGTAAAAATGGGTGTTTACTTTTCACAGGAGAATGTAGCTGAGTGTCGGGAGGTGTAACTTCTAATCCACTGGTTCAGTTTATGTTTAGTGTACGTTATAACCAGAGCCTATTTGATATCCTGATTTGCAGCAGTTTGGAGCCATGCCAGACTGTTTTGTGGATAAACTTACTGATATTTATTTTATCTTTTCAAGGGCTACAACACTTTACAGAGGAAGCCTAATTGCGCTCTGCATTTCCAATGTATTCTTCATGCTTCCGTGGCAGTTTGCTCAGTTTGTACTGCTTACCCAGGTGAGGTGATCATATTTTAAAACTGATTTCGGCCTAGTGTGTTTAACCTTGTGAAATCATTCATATAATTTTATAACTGAGCTGTTATTTAATTTAAGCCTAAAACTTTTCTAGTTAATGCTTTTAAAGAGTTCTGCATAAGGAAATATATAAGATTTATTTATGAATATTAGTTATTTACTTAGTAGGATGCATTTATTGAACTAATATTTGTAAGAGTGTTCATCTTTGTTATTTATCATTTGTCCTCATGCTTAGAAAGGGGTCTGGTACTGTAACTTTAACTATTTCCCTTAAGTAAGCTGTAGTATTTCTCATAAGCAAAACGTGTTTGTATTATGACTGGTGCCTACTGCCTCCCATGTAGGATAAACCTACACAGGATAACAGGATAAATACCTAACGAGTTCTGGTGTTACACTGCTCCCTGCCACCAGTCTGTGTGTGTCTGCCATGTCTGTGTGTGCTCTTGCGTCTCAGCCATTAGAGGGACATGAAGGAAGGCAGCCTATAGGGACAGGGATGACAGTGTGTGTCCATCTTCCCTCCCTGCTGTTTTTGTTTGTGTTCTTTTATGGTCGACATATCTATACAAAGCAGTTGATTAGTTGCTTTTTTTTTTAAAGAAGGAAATTGCTGGCCTTTAATCACTAACTTCAGGATGCTGTTTTTAAAATAATTTCCTCCATTTTCTCTTCTGATACACAATGAACACCTCGTTGCGGGGAGTTGGTACCTGCACCTATCACATCTTGACCCTTTTCCTTGCTCTCCCCCTCGCCACCTCCCGTCTCCCCATCTCCTGACCCTCTTCCCATCTCCTCACACTCCACCTCCCACTTTCCTATTGTTTATTTTTTATTTCACTTTTTAAATTATTTATCCTTTGGGCTTCTCATATAAGAGAAACTGCAGTATTTAACCTTTTGTGTCTGATATACTTTACTTAGCATTATGAGTTACTTTTTAATATTCTTTGGAATATTTTACTTGAGAAATGAAGTCAGACCTGGATTTGAGTCCTAATTGTTCACTAGCTTCTTTACTTGGACAGAAAACTTAGCTGTTCTTAGTTTCAGCTTTCTTATTTCTGAAATAGGGAAAATGAAAGAACCTTCTTTATAGAATCAGATGAGGTGACATATGTAAGACTCTCAACACAGTACTTGGTACTTAGCAGATGTCAGTCAGGCGATTGGTTATCATTGTTTTTTAGAAATTGGCTTAACATATAGTTACTTCTTCCTTTGATCTTATCTTTTAGAGTCCTTTGTCTTCTTAGTTTGATGATGTTTTAAGTCCATTTCTAGTTTAAATTGTCCCCAAATTCTCTACAATTCTGCCTTTAGGTGTGTGATATATTGCTTAGCCCCTGGGGTGGAAAGGGGTCTTTCCTTTGCTTCTAATGCAGGAGATGGCCTGCTCTTTGGTTTCATTTTGGGGTTGTATCCTGCCGCTTTATGGGGCTCATGTTGCCAAGAAAACCCCCTCCGCACACACACACAGTCACTGTGTCCTCTTGATTACCGCAAGCAATGCAGTTCTCCCCATGCCTCATTGATGAAGGGCCTGAAGGGACAGCTTGTGATTTTTCTTACTAATGGTAAAATTTGTTATAGTACTTAGAGATGGGAAACCGGATAAATGGAACTTAAGTTGTTGTTGAAGTATCTGTCTGTTGTGCAGTGTGCCTGCGCCCTGTTCCTGTAGTAGGGGAGGCAGAGAGTTTGGTCTGAGTGACTTTGTGAACAAGGCTGTAGAGGCACTGTCTGCATGCTGCTGCTTTATAAGAGACACAGTGTCACCATTTCATCAGTTGATCCATCCGCATCATTCCATACTCTTAGGGTTCTTAATAAATAACATAAAGTTTCCTCCAAAACGGGAAAGAAAATTAAAAAGGCCTTCATAGTGAAAGCAGTCCTTCTAATTTGATATTTGCTTAATTTGATTATAACTAATGCTTGAATAGTTACATTAATGAAAGAGAACGTTAATGGAGATAGTTGCAGATAGTAACTAAGAAGCTGAAATTAATTTTTATACAAACATGCGTTGCCTAATTAGTTTTTAGTTTAATGTACCTTCCTGTCTTATAGTCTTTTCTCTTATTGCTGAGACAAAGTACCTGACACTCGAAAGTTAAAGGGGTAAAGGTTTATTTAGCCCACAGTGTGTAGAGGTTTCAGGCCATAATTGGCTGGCTCCAAGGCAGGACAGCATGGCTAATGGGCATCACAGAGGAGAACAGTTCATGGCAGGCAGAAGGTAGCAAAAGAAACAAAGAAAGGGACAAGACAAGCCTCTTTCTGTCTCTTGTATTGTATCCAGGCTACTGGGATTAGAGCGGTACCAAAGCAATCAGTGGGCTGATTTAGTAATCACCCATCCTTAATCTTAGCACCCTTAATCCTAGCATTGCACCATGAATCAATCACACACTCGAAATCCAGCCACCTCTGAAAAAAGCCCACTTATGACTCCATGAGATTTTGGGGGCACATCTAGACACAAGCCATAACATTTTGCACCTGGCCTCCCAAAGACTCAGGCACATCCCTTTATGCAAAAGGCATTTAGTCCATCTCCAAGAGTTGCCAGAGTCCTAACAGTTTCAGCATTGCTGAAAAGTCCAAGTCCAAAGTCTCCTTTGAGATTTAAGGCAAACTCTTAGCTTCAAGCCCCTGTACAAATGAAAAGAAGGTTAAACACTTCCAACATGCAATGGCATAAGATAGACAATACCATTCCAAAAGGTACAAGTAAGGGGATACAAAGGAATGGGACTAAAGCAAGTCCAAAATCCAGCATGGCAAACATTAAGTCCTGTAGTTCCATGTGCAGCATCCAAGGCAATCTGTAGCAAAATGTGAACTCCAGAGGGCTTGGGTGGCTCTGCCCCTATGCACTTCCGGTGGTAGCTCCCAAGGCTTCTCTCTTTGGCCAGCTCTACTCCCTCCTTGCAGTTTTCCTCAGATGATCCAGATTCCTGGCTTCTCCAAACTTCTGGGGTCTCTACTGCACCTTTGGGTTCACACTCACAGCTTCACGCACTACCCTCTCAGAGGCACACTGTCTGGCCTCCCAGGACTTCTTCTGAAATCTGGGTAGAAACCTTTGTGACCCTACAACTTTCGTATTCTGCATGCGCCTAAAACCAGCACCACGTGGATGATACCAGGGTCTGCTGCCAGCTGGAACAGTAGCCAGGTTTTCTTCTCTCTTGGCTGTAGGGGTCAAGTGCCTGGATTGCTGAGTGCTCTGAACCCAATCCTAAGGAACAAATTCCCTAGGCTGCTGCCATTCTGGAACATGGCATTTTGGGGTTCTCTTCTCAAAGCAAAGTCTTTCACCTTTGCAACTCTAAGGCTACAAAGGTGGGAGTCCTGCTGGTTCTTGTGATATCCTCAAGCCATCTTTTTCTGTTGTCTTCTTCTGAAATACTTGACTTTTTCTTGCTAATCTTTTTAGCAACCGATTTCTCCTCTGTTCCATCTTTGCAGGCTGCGACATAACTGGAGCTTCCTTTCTAGCCAAACTCACAACGTTTTAAATCATCCTGCTGGGCTCTTTGCTCTTGATTCTCAACATAAATCTGGCTAAAAGGCCCAACAATAGCCATGCCACCACCTCAACATTAGACTGCCTTGCAATTTCTTCTGCAAAATTAATCTGCTGCCCTTAATCTCAGTCTCAGGCAAAGTCTCTGGACACGAGAAAAATGCAGACAAACTTTCTGACAAGCCATCACACACATATTCTGGAATCCAACAGCCAGTGCAGTTGTTTTTCCCAGAGAAACCTCCCAAGCCTGGTCTTTACTGGCATCATTTCTATCAACCTTCTGGTCTTCTGAGCTCTGACCAGAATCTCCCATTCAGAACAGCATAAGGCATTCCAGTTCTTCTTTTTCAGCTGGCATCTCTGAACTTTTCCAAACTCTTCCCACAAGCCAGTTCCAAAGGTTTCTGAACTACATGGTTAGGTACAGTCACAGCAAGGACCCCACTTCTTTGGTACCAAATTCTGTCGTAGTTCCTTTTTTCTTGTTGCCGAGACAAAGTACCCAGCACTCGAAGTTAAAGATTTATTTAGCTCTTAATTTGTAGACGTTTCAGTCCATAATTGGCTGGCTCCAAGGCAGGGTGGTATGGCAGAGGGGCATCTCAGAGGAGAAACAGTTCATGGTGGACGAAGGTAGCAGAACAAGCAAGCAAGGGACAAGACAAGCCTCTTGCTGTCCTTTATATTGTATCCAGGCTACCGGGATTAGGGCAGGGCCAAATTGATCAGTGGTTTAGTAATCACCTACCCTTAATCCTAGCACCCTTAATCCTAGCATTGCACCATGAATCAGTCACACACTCTAAATCCAGCCACTTCTGAAAAAGCCCCACCTATGACTCCATGAGGCTTTGGGCGGACTCCTAGATGCAAGCTATAACACTTCTCCAATTATGTATTAGTAGTCATGTTGTAATTACATTTTCATCTATTTATCGAACAGTGTACTTTTAATTGTACATGTTGACCGCAGAGTGAACCTGATATTAAAATGAGTTGTCTTAGTTAATCCACAAAGCAGATAATTCCCATAGTTACTTGAGATAGGCGCGTATGAGAGAGGAAAATCAGCCAGGATTTGCTCTCTTGTTATACTGACCATATTCAGTAATAAATTGATAAAAAGAAAACTAAAGAACTCACTTTCTGTATGAATATAAATCAGTTTGAAACAAAATCTTTATGCTTACAGGTGTTCATTTTAAATATGTGATTTTATTTTTAACTCGATATCTTTCTAAATTTCAGGTTGCCTCCTTGTTTGCAGTGTATGTTGTGGGGTACATCGATGTCTGTAAATTACGAAAGATCATTTATATACACATGGTAATGGTTTGTTCATCATTTGTCTACCATTTACTTTGACTGTAAAATTAACTAGTATGTGATTTGCCCTTTGTTGAAACTAGTTGTGATGTAATTACGTACCTATGGCAAGAGCCATTCTAGCCTGGTGACACCAGCAGTGGGCCACCCAGAAGATACTAATTTGGCTCATGTTATCTGTTTGAGGTTGTGACAAACCTTTTTATATATTTAAGGGAAGAGAAATTAATGAAACGGAAGTGGGGGGTTGTGTGACCCTTTGTGTCCAGCTGGTAGATGAAGTGGGGTGTCACCCACAGGGACCTGCTGTCCAAGCCTGGGACACCAGTGCCTGCGGTATAGCAGCTGGCACTCAGTGGGGAAGGAGGGAAGTCAGTGTGTGCTGTGTGGATTTGTATGGCCTATGGGAAGTGATAAGAATTATAGGACAACAAAGAAGAAAGGCGAACCAGCTTGGGTAGGACAGATGGGAGTGTCCCTGTCAGGGGTGGGAGATGGAGGTGTGGGATGAGGTGGCCCTGCAGGTTGCCTTGGGAATCACAGAGTGGATGGGGGGCAGGGAGGAGCCAGTGGATGTGGCCGAGGGGCATTCAGGTGGGGGAGCCAGAGTGGGGCCCCCAGGCTGCTGGTTGGTTGATACTGGCAAATGACTAGTATCTAAAGACATCTGTGCTCTCTCCAGCATTAGTTTAATATATATATATATATATATATTAAACCATGTATATATGGTTTTCTTTTTCTGATTAGTTTTTATTATTACATCATTATTGCTTTTTATTCTATAATTGCTACATGTACATGACATTTAAGCATAGGGAAGTTATGACACAGTAAGGAAATAAACAGCATGAGCTGTTTTCCCTCCAAGGAAAAGCAGAGCTTTGTCCTGACTGTGAAGTTACGTGTGCCCTAAACGTACCCCAGAGGCAGTTGCTGTCCTGACTCTAAAATGCCATTGACCTGCTTTTCTTCAAAACTCCACTGTGCATGTGTCCCTGTAGTGGCACACATTTTTATTATCATATATTAACATAGTCTTTAAGGTTTGCACAAATGGTGTCCTTTTATGAGACAGGTTTTTGAGGCTTATATGCAACTGGAGTTGAGATATTTTCAGTGCTTTATATTTAATGCTATATGCATAAATTTAGCACATTTTGTTTATCCACTTGTCAAAGGACTTCTAGGTTCTTTCCTTTCTGCTCCCCTGCCTCCTTTTCTTTTATGAATAATGGTGTGCACTCTACACGTCTCTCCTGGGCATGTGTGTGAAGAGTTCCCTGGTGTACACTTAGTAATGGACTTGCTGAGGGTAAATTATGTCCATGTTTAACTTCATAAATACAAAATTATTTATTTTGAAATGATTGGGCCACTTCAAACAGCGATACATAACAGCTATGTTATTCTGCATATTTTTAAAATTTTTGTCAATCTGGTTGGTATAAAATGGTTTCTTTTTTTTTATGTGGGTACTGGGAGTCGACCTCAGGACCTCGCGCTTGCCAGCAAGCGCTTGTGCCGCTGTGCGATATCACCGGGCCAAGAAACCATTTTAGGGCTGGTGAGATAGCTCAGCAGCATAAGCGCCTGCCTGGCAAGCGCGAGGTCCTGAGTTCGACTTCTGGTACCCGCATATAAAAAAAAAAAATGGTTTCTCGTGACCTTAATTTACATTTTCTGTGATTCTCAGTAAAGCCGAGCATGTTTTGGTATGTTTACAGACCTTTTGTGTTTTGGGTTTTCTTGTGATATTCCTATTTAAATCTTTTACCAATTTTTCTTAACTATCCATGAGAACTTTTTAAATAAACTTGATATTTTCTTTTTTTCTGATAATTTTTATGTTATCATGTCATTATTTTTGTTCTCTAATGTATATATAAGGTGGCATTTAAGTGTAGGGAAGTTGTGACACAGTCCTCCGGACGAAAAGGAGAGAAAGAGCGTTGTCTGCTCTGTTCGCAGCAGGAGAGCCCATTCCCTCCATGTTTCTGTTGCTGCTCAGATGGCTCCAGATTTGCCCCTCTTTTCAGGCTGCCTTCTCTGCCTTTTCAACTCGTCCTCATGCTTTGCACATTTTAAAAGAGAAATCAGTGAGTGTTAATTTTCATGAAAGGCTTTCAGCATCTACTTAGAGCTATCCTTCTCTCTTTAATCTGTCACTGTATGAATTAACATAAATTGATTTTCTTTCTTTCTTTTTTTTTTTTTGTGGGTACCGGGAGTCGACCTCAGGACCTCGCACGCCAGCAGGCGCCCATGCCGCTGAGTGATATCACCGGCCCCTTTTTCGTATGTGGGTTCCGGGAGTTGAACTCGGGCCCTCACGCTTGCCAGGCAGGCGCTTATGCTGCTGAGCCATCTCACTGGCCCCATAAATTGACTTTCTAACACTACAAGGACCTTGCTTTTCTGGGCTAAACACAATTTTTATATATTGCTGGGCTCAGTTTCCTAATGTTTCTCTAGGAGTTTTACATCTTTTTTGGTGACTGGGTTAGGCAATCATTTAAAAAACATGCTTCGCTTATTTTTTTCCCAAACTGGCTACTGCAGTTTTTTGTTTTTTCACTTCACAGCACAAACAGAATAAATGTTAAACATTCATAGTTGGACAATCACATGGTCGTATAGGCAATTATGATTGAGGACTGACTCAAAGAGTTACAAAGTACTAAAATGGCATAGCTTTTCATCTATAGTAGAACCTATCTTGGATAAGCGATGTGTGCTTTATGATACCATTTAGCAACTATTCTCTGTCTCCCTCCATTATCAGTTTGCAAACTCCTAAATTCTTATTATTACATAAAAATACAGAATTATCTCAAAACATACTTATTTTTTTATTTTTACTGTAGTGCCAAGGTGTAGCAGAGTTTTCCAGTTTAGGCCTATGTAAGTGTACAGGGCAGTGGTTTAAGTCTCTGCATACTGTTCTGAGAGCATTACCATCATTGATCTCCAAACTCTTTCCTTGCAAACCTAAAACTCTACCCACAAACAGCTACTTCTTCTCCCATCTCCCCAGCCCCTGGGAACCACCGTTCTACTTCCTGTCACATTTTGGCCCCCCTTATACTGTATATAGGTCATGCAAGTAGAGTGATAAAGGATTTGTCTTTTTGTGACTGGTTTATTTCATTTAGCATAATGTTCTCAAGTTTCTTTCATGTTGTAACATGTATCAGCACAGCATTCATTTTCATGGATAAATGATATTCCACTGTAGGTATATATCATATTTGGTTTATCCATTCATCTGTCTGTGGACACTTGGGTGGCTTCCAAGTCTTATGCCACTATGAACATGATTGTCAGATATCTCTTCGAGACTCTGGTTTCCACTCTTTTGGATATATGCCCAGAGTGCAGTGGCTGGATTGGCCATATGGTAATCTATTTTTAATTGTCTGAGGAACCGTGATACTGTTATCTGTTCTCCATTCCCACCAACAGTGCACATGGGTTCTGATATCTCCATGTCATCTTCAGCATTTATTTCCTTTTTCTTTTTATTATGGGCGTCCTGATGGCTCTGAAGTGTTACCTAATTGTGGTTTTTGTTTATTTATAATTAAAAGACTACTTTGTAGAGCCGTTTTAGGTTTCTAGCAAAATTAAGCAGAAAGTCCAGCTTTCATATTTCTGGCCCATTTATTTATAATCTTTCCAACGGTTGATATCCAGGGTTTTTAAAGCTAATAGACCTGCAGTGACACCCTCATCGCCCACAGTCTGCAGTATGCCTGAGGGTCCATCCTTGGTGTTCTGCATTCTGCGCATTTTGACAACCATGTAAGGGTGTGCACCAGCCTTGTAAAATCACACAGAGCCATTTTACACCCATACAAACCTGGTCCTCCCTGCTTCCCCTACTCCTAGGAACCTCTGATCTCTTTGTTGTCTTTACAGTGTGGTCTTTTCCAAAGGGTCACATCTTCGGAGTCACACAGTGTTAGCCTTTTCAGATTGGCTGCCTTTACTTAGTGAAATGTAGTTATATTTCCTGCAGGTCCTTACATAGCTCGATGGCTTGTTTTAGCTCTGAAAAACATTTTGAAGATGAGGCAGTGTCAGTTTCTGTTCACTGAGGGTGAAAGGACGTTTCAGTCAGTTCTGAGTTTTGGCAGTGATGAATCCACTGTTGTAAACATTTGCCTGCAGGCTTTTATGTAGACATAGGCTTTAACTTCACAGGGCTGAATACCAAGGAGAGTGATCGTTGAATCACACAGTGAGTGTATGTAGTTTTTAGGAAATTGCCAGACTGCCTTCCAAAGTGGCCAGGCCATTTTCATTCCCTGTAGCAGTGAGTGACGGCATGTTGCTTCCCATCTGGCTGTGCTCCGTGTTGCCAATTGGAATTTCAACTGTTGTAACGGCCACGGGATGGTGACTCGTGGTTGGTCCCCTTCTGGTCAACATGTTCTCAGAAGCTTCTTTAGCATCTATCTGACTTATGTGGTATCACATCTGCTAAGGGCTTTTGCCGTTTTCCATTTGCTAATTGTTGGTTTTTAAGAATTCTCTGTGTACTTTGGATATCAGTCCTTTATCAGACATACCTTTTGGCAGCACTTCACAGCCTGCCTTGTTGTTCTTTTGACCTGGTCTTGCTCAGATCAGGAGATTAAAATTTAATGCAACCCAGGCTCTCAGTTTGTTTTGCAGGCTATGCTTCCTGTGTTGTCTCTTAAAGTCGGGGCCATACCTACAGCCATCCCAGTCCCCCTGACATTAGCTCCTGGGAGTGTACAGTGCTGTGCTGGACATTTAGATCTGAGGTCCACATCCAGGTAGTTTTTTTGAGGCCAGAGATGTGTGTCTAGATTGATTTTTGTGGTCTGGGGATGCCTGCTTGTTCCAGCACTATTTGTTGAAAAGGCTATTTTTGCTCTATTTCATTTTGTTCCTTCATCAAAGATTGGTTGACTGTGTGTACATAGGTCAGCTTCTGCACTCCGTACTTTGTTTTATTGATCTGATTATCTGTTTGTTCTATTGTCTGTTCTTGCAGCAGTGCCACGCCATTTAGCTTTATAGTAAGCCTTAAAGTGAAGAAGTGTCAGGCTCCTGACTTTGTCCTGCTTTAATACTGAGTTGGCGCTTCTGGGTCCTTTGCATCTCCATATAGATTTTAGGGTCACTGTGTCCATAGTCACAAAATGACTTACTGGGACAGTGTCAGGGATTGTATGGAATCTGCAGATGAAGTTGGAAAGAACGGATGTCTTTACTATTACATCTTCTTATCCATCATGGACTTCATTAACTTTGTTTGTGTTCGGTATCTTCCATCAGTGTTCTGTAGTTTTCTTCACTCTGCTCTCATACACATTTTGTTAGATTTATACATAGTTTATCTTTTTTGGGTGCTAATTTTGAATGGCAGTGTTATTAATTTCAAATTCCACTTCATTCATTTTTGGTAGATGAGAAAACAGAAAACAGTTGAGTTGCACAGTAACCTGCAGCCTTGCTGTAATTCCTTATTTGTTCCAGGGTTTTTTTGCTGATTTTTTTTAGATGTTTTTCATGAATGATCTATCATCTCTTGAAGTTTTATTTCTTCCTTCCCAATCTTTATACCTTTTTATTTCCTTTTCTTACTGTGTCTTCTAGGTCTCTGGCATGATTCTGAGAAGTAGTAGAGGGAGGGAACCTATTTGCCTTTTCCAGATCTCAGGAGAAAAGTTTTATTTCTCTCAGCTAAGATCATGCTGTCTGGGCTGGGGATATAGCTCAGCGGCACAAGCGCCTGCCTGGCAAGTGCAAGGTCCTGAGTTCGATTTCCGATACCAAAAAAAAAAAAAAAGATAATGCTGTCTGTTAGTGTGTTGTGAACATTCTTTATCAAATAATGAAATTTCCTTCTTTCCCTAGTTTTTTGAGAGTTTTTATCCTGAGTGTTATCATGAGTGGGTGTTGGATTTTGTCAGATAATTTTTCCTGCATCTGTTGATATGATCATGTGCTTTTTCTTCAGTCTACATTAATTGCTTTTTAAATGTTAAACCAGCCTCAAATACCAGGGATAATTCTTACTTGTGGCTATGATTCTTTTTATGTACTCTTTGATTTGCTAATGTTTTGTGGATGTTTTTTGCATTCATGTTCATGAGAGATACTAGCCTGTAGTGTTTTGTTGTTGTGGTTGGTTTTTTTTTTTTTTTTTTTTGGTCATGTCATTGTCTGATTTAGTGCTAGGCTAATGTTGGCTTCATAGATGAGCTAGAAAATATTTCTCTGCTTCCATCTTCAAGAGATGATTGTTAGAAGTTGGCATAATTTCTTCCTTAGACAAAGTGTTGTGACGTATTTCACAGTAGTCCCTTTCCCCTCCCCCTGCAGAGGCCCAAAGGAATTTTCCTCTGACACTTATTGTGAGGACCTCATAGAGCTCTTAGAGACAAAGTTCACAAAAATGTAGGCACCTCTCTATGCCTTGGTTTACGGTAGTTTTAACTTTCAGAGTTGTCCATGCTGAACTTCCAGCAGTCACCAGTTATAGGTCATGTTTTCCTACTCTATGGATGTGTGTGTGTCTGTGTGTGTGTCTGTGTGTCTGTGTGTGTTAGGGGCATACTGGGGAATGAACCCAGGGCCTTCACACTGAGCTACATCCTAAACCCTTTTTATTTTTTATTTTGAGACAGGGTCTTGCTAAGTTGCTGAGTTTCCCAAGGTGGGCACAAACCTGCAGTCCTCCTACCTCAGCCTCCCAGGTGCCACTACACCCAGCTAGGTTTGCTTATTCTTTTTTTTTTTTTTTTTTTTTTGGTGGGTACCGGTGGGTCGACCTTAGGACCTCACGCGCCAGCAGGCGCCCGTGCCGCTGAGCGATATCACCGGCCCCTTTTTCGTATGTGGGATCCAGGAGTCAAACTCGGGCCCTCGTGCTTGCAAGGCAGGCGCTTATGCCGCTGAGCCATCTCACCGGCCCGGTTTGCTTATTCTTGTACTGGTTCTCACAGGGGTTCTGTTCATGGGTTTCTGCTCCAGTAAGTTGTGATTCGGTGTCCACCTGACTCCCCTCTTTGGGCAGCAGTTTGCTTTGTGACTGCTCTTCTTTGTCAGAGGTACTAAGAAAAGATGCTGATTTGTCAGTTTGTTCAGTTTTTTCCTTGTTAGGACCTGCTGGCAACTTTTACGATCCTTACACAGTACCTCCAATGTGGTTTTGATTTACATTTTCCTATGATTATTTATGTTGAGCATCTTTCTATGTGCTTCTTGGCAATTTATATATCTTCTTTGGAGAAAAGTCTTTTCTAGCTACTCATTTTTGAATCAGGTTATACTTGCATTGAGTATAGGAGTTCTGCATATATTCTGGTTGCTAATCCCTTATCAGATATATGATTTGCAAATGTATTCTCTCAACATTTTAACAATATGGAGTCTTCTGGTCTATGAACTTGGGTTTCTTTCTCTTACATATGTCTTAGTTTCTCTGAGGAATGCTTTGTAACTTCCATTGCACAAGCCTTGTAAATCTTTGGTTAATTATGGTGTATTTTATTCTTTTTGATGCTTCTGTTAAAATAAATTATTCTCTTAATTTCCTTTTTAGATAATTCATTGTTAGTGTAAAGAAATGCAGTTTTTGTGTATTGACTTTGTATCCTGATACTTTGCTAAATTTCCAAGTGTTTTTGTGTGCAGCTTTTGAGGGTTTTTTCCCAAATAAAATAACATTATTTCTAAACAGAAATCATTTTGCTCATTCCTTTCTAATTTGGATTTTTTTGTTTGTTTGTTTCTTCTTCCTAATTTGGCAAAGTACCAGGGTACAGAATTGACACATTAAAAAAAAGTAAAACCCATCTAAACCAAGCCTCTGATTTTCTCTGACAAAATTGATTTCCTTCAAAATATTTCCTCTCTTATTTAGTGACAAATTTAGCCTTCTAGTAGTTAGTCATAAAGTTTAGCACTTATGGTCATGAAATTAGCACTTACTGTCATGAAATTTTGAGAATTTGTTTAGTTTATCATTTAGCACCCTCAGTGCTGAAGTTTCTAAAACCCTACATCCATTCATTAGCAAGTCCCATGGCATAGCTTCCAGCGTGTCCAGAGTGCCACCGCTGCCCTCTAGCACTGTTAGAATCCTGGCCACAGTGAGTGGCCCTTGTGCTGCAAAAGCTACAAAACGCTGCTGAAAGAAATCAAGAAGACAAATTCTTTAAAACTTACTTTTCAGGTTTGAGCTCTTTTGTCTGTCACTAGCCTCTTCCTTCAGGATAGAACCTTCCCTGCCACTGTGGAACTTCTTTCTCCCTTCTGAAACTTTTTATTCTTTAGTCCAGATTCCAGACATAGGGTGGTTTGCATTAGGAAACTCCAACTAGTGCTGTAGATGTAAATGGAGATCATATTGTAATTTTGTAAGCAAAGCCAGAGTAACAGTGTTTTTTTCACACTTAATGATTCTGTGATATTTATCTCATTTTTCCTTTGATTAACCATAAAAGCCATACAATTTCAGCAATGAGATAATGTCAGCAATTACAGGATTCTTTTCAACAAGTTAATATGTATTTTACTAATTTCAGCCTGAAATGCATGTTGGAACCTTTAGAACCCTTTTTTTTGTTTGTTTTTTTGGGACAAAGTCTTACTATGTGGTTTAGGCTGGTCCTGAATTCACTTTGTAGCCCAGGCTGACCTTGAACTCACAGCCTCCCTAGTGCTGGGATTACAAGCATGTACCACCACACCCAGCCTAGAACTTTTCTTAATACTAATTTACATTTTCTTTTCAATACTTTTCACATTATTTTGACTGTTTCTGGGTCATGAACCCATTTATTCAAGGTAATGTTAATTACCATTAAAATGTCTTAATTTTTGCCAAAATTGGGAGGAAGAATTTTAGGGTTAGTCTTAAATTGTTTTTTTTTTTTTTTTTTGGTGGGTACCGGGGGTCGACCTCAGGACCTCATGCACCGGCAGGCGCCTGTGCCGCTGAGCAATATCACCAGCCCTTTTTTCATATGTGGGTTCCGGGAGTCGAACTCGGGCCCTCGCGCTTGCCAGGCAGGCGCTTATGCCACTGAGCCATCTCACCGGCCCCTTAAATTTTAGCACTTATGGCCAAAAACTATTCTCATAAAATGTTGAAAATTTAATTACTTACCTACTTAGTAAGTATATAACAATGGAATATGACAGTAAAAGTCCTTCCAGAAATGCATGAATGTTCTGCCATTAGGGATTCTATTACAGTTTATCAAATGAAGTTTTTTAAAATATCAACAATATGATCATTTCCTTTGATGCTATAAAGTCATTTAATAAAAGTTAACATCTATTTCTAAGTTTTAAGGCCTTAATCAAGTAAAACTAGAGATTTCATTGAAATTTGATGTACACACTGCTAAAACCAAAAGCTAGCATCATACAAAATAATAAATCAATAGGACTAGTCCATTAATGATAGGATCATGACAAATGTGCCTACTGCCATTCTTATTATTGCAGAAATATCAGCTAATACAATTGACTAAAAAGTCAGAATGTCAAAAATAGGGAGACGATATAAAAGTATCATTGTTTTCAGGTCATATGATTTTGAATACCTGAAAAATCCAAATTAATAAAGAATAACTGGAAACAGTGAAAGATTATATTCATTGCTGCATACTTAACTCATATACAGGTAATCAATTAGAAATGTGACAAAAGATTTCCTAACACAACAATAACAAATGATACACTTTAGAATAAACAAAAAATATACAGGATCTATCTGAGGAAAAGTTTGTATTTACTACTGTATGTAAGACAAAAAATGATAGCAACATACATTGCTTTGGGGCCTAAAAATTCAATATCCGGTGGTAGATACAACGGTTCAGATAATGTACATTATCTGAAATTATTAAATAAATAATTTTAATGAAAATACCAGCTTTCGAAACTTAAGCTGATTCTAAAATTCACATGGAAATTGATACATTGATGAAAGATAAAGCTTCTAGAAGAAAATATGAATTATTTTAAAAGGATTTTTAAGTTATGGAGATAAATCCTGAAGACCTAAAGGGAATGAATGATAAATTTAACTAACATAAAAATTTATGATAGTATAAAAATACCACAAAGATAAAAAACGAAACTGGGAAAAATATTTGCAGTATGTTTGCTATATGTCTGTAATATGTGACATGCTTTCATAGTTTGCACATGTAAGGATGTTGATCTTAACAGGGAAAACAAAACAACACAAAAAACAGACCTGGAAAGAACTTAAATGTGGAACAGTACCCAGAGAACTAGTTAAATGAATCGTGGCACATCTATAGGATAAAATACAGTATGTTTCTCGGTTCTTAGAGTGAGATTGGGTTGGATTGATATGGAAAGCCCTCTGAAACATAGTAAGAGCAGAAGCAAAAAACAGTATAGCTTACGTGTAGGTTCCCATTTATGACCTTAAACTAAAATACAAACTAAAATTTACTCCTGTTGCTTCCTGGGAGGACACACCGGAAGCTGTCCCTGAGGGTCTGTCTGGGGGCATGAAGTGTGGGACGGGAGTGTGCTGTTTTCCTTACGTATCCTGTGTGTATCGTAGGCGTTTTATCACTGTGTGATTCTTGCTATCGGTGTCTCACTTTTTGTTTTATGTGTATGAACAGTCTTTTTTCTTGGATTTTTGCAGATTTCTCTCGTGCTGTGTTTTGTTCTGATGTTCGGGAACTCGATGCTGTTGACATCTTATTATGCTTCCTCTTTGGTAACTATTTGGGTAAGTGTCGCTTAAGAACCGGGCTGATTGGAGTCTGGTGGAATCCATTTCTCTGTCCCTGTCCTGGAATTCATGAGGGTGTCCCTAGGCACAGTGTCCTGCGTCTTCCTGAAGCCATCTGTGTGTGATGGGATGGTCAGGCGCTCACTCTAAAGCCTCAAGAAGGAAAAGCCCACAGTGGGAAGCTCAAGTTGGGAAGCGCAGTCCTTCGCCCTGCAGCACGTTTGCCCTGTCTTTCTCTTCCCACAGTCTTCTCTCGCCTGCATTTTGGTCAGAAAGCTATGTTTTCCTTTCCTTTTGTCACTGTCAGGCTAAATATAAGTCATGTCTATCCAAGATAGTTTTGCCTTTTTCCCTCTAGTCATTCCTATCTAAAGCCCACGGGCCCATTTCTTGCACTGTCTTAATTGGAAGGTATTGTACTTTTTTTTTTTTTTTTTTTTTTTTTTTTGAGATAGGGCTTCGCTGTATAGTCCCAGGCTGGCCTTGAACTCACCATGTAGCCCAGGCTGGCTTCAAACTCACGGTGCTCTTCCTGCCTCAGCCTCCTGAGCGCTGGGATTATAGGCTTGTGCCACCACGCCCGGCCGTATTGTACTTTTTGAGTAATTTAAATTACTGGGATCATTTTTGGCTTTCTTGATTTCTCAAGCTCATTTAAAAAAAGAAATTGAAGCTCATATTCTTTCCCCCTTTTTACAAATAACGATTGCTCGAAACCCCATTTCCCAAAGATGTGCTTTTTTCCAGTCTGAGTCACCATCCTTGTCACGTTTGTGATGCGAGTGTATTTAGCCCCAGAAATGAGCCCTTAGCGTGTGGGGAAGCTGAATTTTCAGAAACAACAAAAATCATCAGTGGAGTTGCTGTGCTTTGTTTAGTACTTAGATTCAGGAATTTTGTAATGAGGAAATGTGACCTTATACTCAGGCCTGTATTCACATGGATACAATGGGAAGTACTATTGCTACTCAGTACAGAAATGACTGTATGCTTTGTATATGGGAAGCTGTTGAATTGGAAGAGCGCATGTGAAGAAGATCTGAGTACATTTTGGAAGAAATTTCTCTGATTTCAGTTCATAGGTGCAGGATGTCAGGTACTCCACTAGGTGCTAGACAGCAAGGTGTATCTTAGGCATGAATGAAGCGTGTACATGCACACTTCCTATGTTTTGTTGTGTAAAATGCATGGTCCCAAGGATTATAAAATATAGCGTGCTTATGCACATTCCCTTCACACATGTGCTTACCTGCATTTCATCATTTCAAAACCTGAATTATATCATATTTTGTGTTCTCAAATTTTCAGAAAACTTTAAAGTATCTTGATCTCTAGCTACATTTTTGCTAAGCTTTAAGTGGGTTTAGCTCCGGAAGATAATAAAGTTTGGGAGTCCGTGTACCCAGAAAGATTTCAGATTTGACAGAAAAGTATTTAATTGATCCATTCATTTTTTCACTTTTTATTTTTTATTAGTATATGTTTGGAGTACATAATGATTACATTTATTGTGGGGAGTTGGTACATGTACATAACACATCTCGGTTCTTTTTTTTACCCTTCCCTCCATCTCTTGATTTATCCCAAGAGTTAGTAACTCTTAGCTTAAGGAAAATTTTATGCCTGTATGACCACTGTCTAAAATTATGACATTAATATGCCTCTTGGTTTTTAGACAAATCTGATCCATAAAAATCAGCCCTAGAATTTTGTATATGGTGATTCTCTTTTCAATTTTACAAAGTCATTAACTGACCTACTCTTCCTTTGGATAAAATAAGGCTATTTTTTTTTAAGTCATTTGACAGCAGACACGAGCATGTCATGATATTGTGTGGAAGGCCAGTAGGGTGCTAGACTTCAGGTTCTTGAAGGTGTAATTATTTAGAGTCATCGTTATTTGGGTTTGTGAGTGTAAGTATTAACCATTGTTTTTTCTGTTCAGGCTGTACTGGCAATGAAACCATATTTTGTGAAAATAAATCTACATGAACTTAGCTTATGGGTAAGAATCAGTCTATTTCAATGCCTACATCTTTTTTTCTTTAAAATGTATAATTGGTTTTATGTTTTTTTACTTATGCTTCAGTTTTTATGCAGGGGATCTAACAGTTTTATAACATATTAAGGCTCAATTTTCATATGCCACATTGCCCTTTTCAGGAAGCAAGTTAAGATTAATCAGAGACAAGCAGTTACAGAATCCCACTTTTGTTTACTTTATTACCCTCATGTTTCTTCTGAGGAAGAAGAACATATATATAAGACTGTTAGAAAGAGAGTTTAACTTTAGTTCCTATGTGAATCTCCAAAGAAATATATTAATTTTGCAAATAAGATAGTATAAATATATTTTTGGTTACAGTCTTTGATTTTGGAGCAACATTATTTTAAATTGAAATGTATTTTTATCATTTTCTCTTGATATATTTATTTCAAATGTGTTGAAAGCATTTATTTTTTTCTTTAGAGGTATATTTATTTGATATGTGATTAAAGCATTTATTTTTTTCTTCATAGGCTATACAATTTGAAGCATCAAAGTTAGTTTTTATGTTTCATTTTTCTTTTGTAGGTTATCCAAGGGTGCTTTTGGTTATTTGGAACTATTGTACTCAAGTCTTTGACCTCCAGACTCTTTGGCATTGCCGATGATGTAAGTGCATTTTTACTTAAGCATGAAAGATGTGAAAGGAACAAATAGTCTGGGAGCGAATTACTTGAGTTAGTAAAGTACCATTTTTATAACCAAATTCTAGCATGAAGCTTGTTTACCTATGATTTTATCTCTTTAATCTAATAGAAAGCAAATATAATTCTGTATATAATTTTTATTTTCCAAAACTAATTTCTTGACTCAGTTATTTTATTGATCCCTCTATATCACAAAGACCATAAAAATTTAAAGCAAAACAACTCTGGCGAGTGAAGCCCAAATTTTAAGCCCACCCTCCTCCCCTTGCTTTCCGTGGGAGGTCAGCGTGGCCGTAAAGGGAGAGGTTGGTGGCATGGAGTGAATGATACAGAGCTGGCCATTGACCAGAAGAGCCTTCAGTCCAACACCTGCCATCTCTTCCTTCCTCCGAGCTCAGTCTTTCTGATCTCCTTTCCTGAATTCAGGATTATCTTCCCTTTCTTTACCCTCAAGCCTCTGTCTCTGGGTGACTGAGAGGTATCTCGGTGAGCTCTGGGGGCCCCAGCCAGGAGTGGTCCTGTGGCCGTTTCACCAGGGTTAGTGCAGTAAGTGGGGACAACTGGAGGTAGCCTTTGGTCCCCAAGAGAGTGGGAGGTGGGGTGCTGTTGGAGCTATCGCTCGCTAGCAAGAGACTGGTAGCTGTGAGGTGAGAAGCTGCAGCACAGTCCTCAACAGAACACAGTCCCAGCTGGGAAGTGAGCTCTGTCATGTAGCAAAACCTTCCTAAAGCTATTAAGAGTAAAATGCATTATTACAGTATTTGGCTTAATGTAGTGGTTTCTCATTTTCTTTACCAGGCTCATATTGGCAACTTATTAACATCAAAATTCTTCAGTTACAAGGATTTTGATACTTTACTATATACCTGTGCAGCAGAGTTTGACTTTATGGAAAAGGAGGTAAGGGGTAACTTCTAGCTGTGTCGCTCAAGGTTTTGGTTCATTCATTGTGCATGAAGGATGCCCTGTTATTTCAGATTCTGTATGTACTGGTATCTCAGCTGAAAGGAAAAAGATCTGGCAACTTAAAGGTGCTCTTATTTACATTAGTGCAGCTCCCTGAAATACACGGCTTCTTTTCATTTTGTAATTTGTAAATACACATTCAGACTGGCCACCATTTTTGGATGTGTAAACATGGAAGTATTTCCAGTCACCTCACTTCAGAGGTAGTGTTAATTTAGCCCAGCACACAAGCCCCTATATTCCTGTTCATTTTCTGGTTGTTTGAATGATCTCATTGCTTTTATCATTGAGCACAAGTGTTTCATAACAACATTTCTCTCTCTAAAACTTTAGTCAGCTGTGCAGAAGGAAATCAGGGAGTAGGTTAGCAGACTGTGAGAAGTCCGTGCAGTGGTGCTTAATGGTCTTACAAATTGGTTTGCATTTACTGTGTTACAGTTTACCAGTTTCAGATAATATGCTACCAATAGACCTTGTGGAGACAAAGTGAGGTAACTCAGGAAAGCACTTTGATATTTTAAATAAAATATTGTTTTGTAGTACTTTATGAGCTGTTTTGGTTCTGCAGATGTGTATGTTTCTGGCTTTTAAACACCATCCATGTGGCACTGATTCATTATATTTTATTATCGTCCAGTGCTGTATGTATGTGACATTAAACTGCCCACAGCCCTGTACTGCCACGTCTGTTTCTTTTAACTCCTGCGTTCGCTCTGTGCTGCCCTCAGAGTTGCAGGTGTTCTGCAGGTGTCCTGCTTGCCCTAGTGGCCCGTTAGTCTTCCATTGTTGCATTTAGTGTTTCGACATATAATGGCTGAGGTCGCCTGTTGAAAGACTCAAAGGAAGAGTATCTTGTAAGACATTAAAATGCATGTTCATAAGCAATCAAGACTCCTTCAAGGAAGTGGTAGTAGTGACAACAGAAATGGAGAGGAATCAACAGTGGGCAATGCCGATGTGATGGAAGTCCCTTACCATTATTGAGGACATCATTTATGCTATACAGCCTGAGGGTATTGCCAGCTCTACTATTGTAAGAAAGGCATTGTTAATGGAGGCTCCGCAGGACCGCTTTTTCCAGTGTGCCGTTCCCATCTCCTCAGGTGTCTGACTGCAGGGACCATGCTGTCAAGAGTGTTCAGTGCAGGGAGTGTGGCCCTTGTATGGTGCATCCATACTGGAAATAAGGGACAGATTTAATGAGACATCCCTACCATGATACCTGCTGATGTGGAAAGAAGCATGAGATGTGCACGGGAGGGGCCACAGTAGTGCGATCTTATTTGCCTGTAGTTAACACACGCGAAATATAAGAAAGCAAAGTTTAGCAGTGGTTTAGTCTGGGAATCTAGGAGACAGGATTGCAATGTGTAGGACTTTGTTATTAAAAACACAATTCACTAAAGAAAATGTAAAAATGTCTGTTTTCTTCATGAATATTTGTCCTTATTTTGTATGTAGTGGGGTGTGTGTATGTGTGTGTGTGTGTGTGTGTGAGAGGGGGGGGGCTTAAGATTTTTACTCCCCAGGAAATATATAGGGAAGCTTGTCCGTTTAACACTTCCTACTGACCTCAGATGGCTAGGAAGTCAGACTCTGGACCAGTAGCATGCAGAGAGTAGAGAGATCACTCTCTGGTCACCTTTCAAACTTACTCACAAGTGTCTGGGAACTGCATTTTTAGTGTTTTCCACTCAACACTTGGATGAAATTTGTTTATGGAAATACACATTCATTTTTATGATGGGAGACAGTGGGTAAATGGGACCCTCGATGCCTGAATATTTCATTTTTCTCTACTTATACTTAAGAAATTCACCTGTTTCATTACTTGAAATGAAATTGTGTTCGGTTAAATAATGTTTTCCTCTAAACAAAGCATCTCTCTGAATTTCAGACCCCCCTGAGGTATACAAAGACACTGTTGCTTCCTGTTGTTCTTGTAGTACTTATTGCAATTGTCAGAAAGGTATGTCTGTCACTTAAGGGCTCTTTCTAATAATAAAACATTTTCTTGTTTTTATATAGCAGTCACATATTCTTAGTGACATGATAGTTTGTTAAGGTATTTCATGTTGATATATTGAAACATATTCTGTATTTTCTTACTGATAGCTTTTGATGAATATTCACAAGCCTTAGACAGTTCTGTATCTTCCAGCATAAATAGACAGAGGAAAGGGGTGATTCCAGTTTTGATGGCTATATATTTTGAAAGTCACGATCAGAGACCTAGATACAACTTGGTTTTGGCTATTTATTACTGACTTGCTTTTAATTGTTATGTAATAGTTCCCTAAAATATTTAATATATGCTTTTCTAAATGTGTAGTGTCCAATAACACCTAAGTTGTGTTTATTATTAACCACAAAGAAAAAAAAAAGAATTAATAATGTGTTGATGAACTAGACAACATGTGTAGGTCCCCAGGTTGGCTTTGACAATAAATTCTAAGGCTAGATATCAGTCAGGCTAGAGAAACACCAGTGTTCAGGGAACCAAAGCAGGTGTGATATTCTGTTTTTTTAACAATTTGTGGACTCTTTAGCTACAGCTGCCTTAAGTAAATAGATTGAGCTTAATCTGTGATTGGAAAAGAGGATATAAAAGCTTTCTGATTGGTAGTTAGTGGTTGGTGTGGCTGCAGCACACATGTCCTGTATTTGAGGCACGCTCTGTACTGTGGTCACTGTCCACATTACGCATCTGCGTGGTGCTTTGTCCTCCCTGGGAATGTTCTCACAAGCATGTTACTGCTGGTTACTGGCAGCCCTGTGGGGGGACAGAGACCATCACCCCATTTTGCAGGTGGGGTTTGGAAGCTCAGGGCGGCAAGCATGGGCCTTGTGGGCCCAGCGACGTGCAGCTCTGTGTGTGGCAGCACTTTTCAGCTCCAGGCAGTTAATGGTCAGTTCCCAGGGGTGCTGGGCTGTGTGCCTGCTTGACACTCTGTGTCGCCAGGAGGAGTTTATACCTAGCAGATACTCAAAAACTACAAGATTCCAGCCATCCAGAATGTTCAAAAGACAGCAACTTGGATACAAAACATGGTAGAAATGGTTAGATCAGATTAAAGAAGCTGTGCTGTTCCGATTAGAGAAGAAGAGATTCAGGTACAAAGAGGATAATTATTTTGAAGTATTTAAAATCCTATCATTGGAAAAATAGATATGTTCATTCTGGCTCCTTAGGGTTATGACCCATCCCAGGAGATAGGACTTTTGACCAGAAATGCCCTGAACTAGCAAGGAAGGTGCAGATTCAGGCAGCAGCAGCTGAGTGGTTCTTCCCAGGGTGGGGCAGGTCCAAGCCAGTTGGCAGAGCTGTAGGAACCCCCATGCCAGGGGCGGGACTTCAGATATGGGCCCAAGTACTGCTGAGGGCGAAGGCACAGGAGTGCGTGTCAGTGGTGCTGGGTGTGACTATCTAAAGCTCTGTTGCCATAATTACTATATTGTGAATGTTTTTGCATGTCTCATTTTTAATTAAGAGCTTTTAAAATTTAGAAGATACTTTATTTAAAATTTTGTTTTTTTCTCAAAACAGCATTTCTAAACTGTTTAAAAATCTGTTTACAGATTATTAGTGACACGTGGAGTGTCTTAGCCAAGCAGCAGACACAGATAAGGTAAATATGCTCTTCAGTATTTTGTTGCCTCCCGTTTGTTTATAAACTGTCTGCCGCAGTGTAGAGAGTGTGTCCTTCCTCACCTGAGAGGAGTTGTCTGCACTGTGCCTCTTCCTTCCTTCTCGCCATTTGGAGCATAACATGCCACACGCATCCCTGGGCTCTACCCGAAGGGTGCAGCTTTGTTAGCTCAGCAGGGAAAGAAGGCATCTTCTGAGTGGTTTGGGGACCAGTGGGCAGCTGTTTTATTTATTTATTTATTTATTTATTTTGATATGAACAAGGAAATAGAAAACAGGACCCGTAACTTGCATTTTACACAATACAAATTCCAAATGGAGCAAAGATTAAAATATAGTAAGTCTTTAAAAGCCAGAAATTATGCAAGAGAATTTGCATATACTCTGAGATAGAGAGGCTTTGGAAGCATGATGTTAACACATGCGGGAGGGAAATGTTGATAGAGCTAACCAAGTAAATCCCGGATTTGGTAGACAATTTATAAATATCCTTCAAAGAAAACACAAAATATTTGCAGTGTATGATATGGGACTGATGACAGTCATATGTAAAGAACTTCTGAAAATTAAGAAAAATGCTAAAAATGCATTGGGGAATAAATGAAATATACAGAAAGGCAGTTGAGAGAAAAATCCATGGGCCTTTTCTTGCCCCCCAGCACCCGTGCCCCATGGACCTCCTTTCTCTGCAGCCATGGGACCCTGTTCCCACCGCTGTGGCCTCTAGACCTGTGATAGCCTGGCTCGCTGGGTGGCTAATTTCTCTGTCCTTGCTTACATGTCATTTCTCATCTGAGGGACACTGTGCCCTTGCCTGGAGTTTGCCACCTGTGTCATGCTCTCTCAGCATTCAGTGCACTTGTGCTTAGGTGTGGATGTGTTACCTGTATCTCTCGAAGGAAAGGATCACTTCTGTTCCACTCTTGTGCACACTGCCTGGCACATACTGAAGATAGCAGGTGAATAAGTATTTACGTGACTAGTGCGCACATGAGAAGGTTCCCCCACTCTGTAACAAACACATTCAGATTCACGTGACAGGCCATTTACTTCAAAGTTAATGATGTCCCGTGCATACAGGGATGTGAAGAAGTGGGGAAGGTGGTCTGGCAATACATAGCGGACCATGCAGCGGGCCTACCCTGTAGCCAGCAGTTCCCTCTGCACGAGCATGTCCTCCAGCAGTGCTCACAGAAGTGCAGAGGTGATGGGCGCACGTGTGCTGGTGTGGTAGCGTGTGTACTGTGGGAAAATTACAACCTCCAGCCCGGCACAGCATTGTTTTAGTTGTGTTCCAGTCACAGAGTGGTCATCTGTATGGAAACAGTTCCATTGTGCATGACTGGATAAGAAGTTGCTGAAACAGCATATAGGTAGCGTAATTACACTTTTATTTAAATATAGAGATTTACGTGTTTAGCGGTGTACAGGAGTGATATAGAAGGAACAAAACCATGGAGTAGAGAATTGAGTGAAGGAAGTTATAGTTCTACTTTCATTCTTTTGTGTGATTTGGGGGGGGTAGGAGTTACTGACTTTGTGTGTGTGTCTGTTTTCTCTCACGACTTGAATATGCCCAGGTTACTTCTTCATCTCCAGCTCTCTGCCAGCATGATGATAAATGATTTCACACAGTCCCGTGGGCATCCTTGCTGTCATTTAGAAATACTTTGCTATAGCTGTGCCCTTGTTTGGACATGAACCAAAAATCTTCTGGGCTATGTTGCCAGAATTTCTCTTCATTTGAGGTGAGATTCCTTTAGAAGAGCTTGAGAAGAAGACATGAAGTTGGAGCTTCTGTATAGCATGCAGCTCTGGAAGAGGAAGATGAGACTCTTCAGGAACACAACTGTCCCTTCAAGGAAGACTGCACAATAGAAAGAGTTACGGAAAACAGAAGCTCTGTGGGGTTTTCAGTTTGAGCAGGCAGGCTTAGCACCCTACTTGGAAGGGGCGTGGTGTGTTGACCTTGCATTTTGCATAAGCCCCAGAGTCATGCCATTACAGGAAGGTGGGGGCAGTGTAATTATCAAGATGTGAGTGTCCCCTGATTCCAGGACTTAGGAGGCAAAGTAGGGGAGAGGCAGCATCAGTGGAAAGTGTCTCAGCTCTGAAGTCAGTGAGAATATAGTCCTTGGTAACTTAGTTGTGGGACTCACCTTCACTGCTGTACATTGGGAAAACAAATTGGAGAGAAGCAGAATTAACACCGTGTACTGAGCATATTCACAATGAATATATTCAGTAAAGAACTGATGATTTTTACTTGGCATGAAAAGAATAAGGCAGGGATCTCTTCACCTCCTTTGTTTACCCCATGTATTTCCTGAGTCTGCTAATGGATCCGTATTTTGGGGGCCAAAGGCTCAGGTAGGCCGTGTGCTCCTGAGGTTAGGGGGTCACCAGTACCTTTGCTCATTCATTCAAGATGGTTGAGTTCTGTGTTCCAGGCATCATTCTAGGACCTGGGAATGTGTCAGTGCTCAAGTGTTGTCCACCTCTGACCCAAGCTTCTCCTTTGAACTTGAGATTCGTACATGTGACTGCCTGTGTGTCAGCTCTCCGTGGTGTCTCCTGAGGCTCTCACATCATGTGAGAGCAACGCTGAGCCTCTGCCTGCTCTCCCGGACAGTGTGCCCCCGCCTTCCCCATCCCACACGGCGCCTTCCTTCTCCTTGTGCTCAGCTTTGGAATCTTGGCCTTGTTCTTGACTCTGCCCTATACCTCTACAAAGCCTGCCCCTGTCACCTTCAGAATTACATCCGAACTTTGCCCACCTCCATCCTGGTCCATGTCTCCATCACCTCCCCTGGACTCTTCCCCACCCCCAACCCCTAGCTCACCCCTGTCTCTGCCCTGTCTGCCCACCTGTTCTCCACACAGCAGCAAAACTAGCCATTCAGAGAGAAGTCAGACCACATCACTGCTGTCTTCAAGAAGTTTCCAAATATTCAGAGTAATCAGAGTCCTCAGCCAGACCTCCTGGGTCCTGCATCCCTCCAACCTCCTTTCCACGGCTGTCCTCCCTCTCTTGCTCTAATCCCGCTCTGTGGTCAGCCCATCAGAACCTCCCCACCTCAGGGCTGTTGCACCCTCTCTTCTCTGCCTGCAGCGCTCTTCCCCGAAGGTTCTTCAGGCCTCTCAGCGTCTTCCACTGTTTGTCGCTCTCACAGCCACACTTATCGCTATGTGACACATGTTTATTTACTTTGTGTTTGTGTTCTCGACTTAGGTGTAAGTTCTGTGAGGGTGAAGGTCTGCTTACTGTTACTCCTCTGTCTCCAGCATGTTTAGTGCTCAGTAGAACAGAGTGCATGGATGGATGCATGGATAGATGGATGAACAAACAGGTGGATGGGTGGATTTGTACTTCAGACTCCCAAAGGGTTCAAGTTAGTAGGGAGAGGCAGCTAATAAGCAAACCACAAATGAGAACTTTGCTTTCTTCAGGAAGATAAGCCAGGGTGGTGGGGTAGGAGTGTTCAAGCCAACAGCACTGGGTACAGGTGGGAGTGCCAGCCAGAGGCCTTGCTGGCATTCAGGTCAGTTGGTGATGACAAGAGGGATGCAGGAGGAAGTGGGTGTCCGGGCCCAGCAGTGTGGCGCTGTGTGATTTGAGTGTCCAAGAGGTGCAGGTGGAGCTCAGGTGGCTTCCGCGTGAGGAAGCGCATCAGCAGCTCCCCGTGGTTAGAGGTCGCACTCACTGCTGGGGTGAGGATCCCTGGTGGGCCAGGCAGGGCCGTGGGCAGCTGAATGTTGTGACCATTGGTATGTCCACAGCAGCGCTGACAAGAGCCTCTGTGTGGCTTCCGGCCCTAAACGGTCTCCACCACAGCCACATCACATGGGTGGAAGCAGGAGGAACTAGGAAGCCTCAGGGTTTTTTTCCACTTCCTACTTTCCCAGGATGTCACCAGGAGGGTCTACACTCTGCAGGGTGCTGTTATTGGATTAATAAATACCGAAGCAGTCAGATACTCAGGATACAGTGCAACATGTCTTTAAAAATAAACCATCTTCATGGGTGTAGCACTAGTTTTGGTATACAACTTACAGTATTTCAATTTTCATATATGTGTCCTGGGGGAATACTCTAGCCATTGTAAAACTCATAGTCACAAGGTAAAATGCAAATAAGTGAAGTAAGTGCTCAATAATGATTTAATAGCAGTGTTTTTTTCCATTTCAGAAAATACCAGTTTTATCACGGAGAGGTAAAGACTTAACATTACTATACTTTACTTATCTTAATGTTTGTATATACTTGGACTTTCTAGTTCCAGTTTCTAGGCTTATTGACCATTATCATTAATTATCTTCACAATACCCCATATGTGTTTTCATGAGAATGACCCAGACTCACTGGTCATTGGTTTTTTTTGAGGCAGTGAAGTGAGAAACTCTCTTGGTCTGCTGGGATAATCCCTGCAGTTGTAGTTGTGGTATTGGAGCCCGTGGAGATGCTCATGTGAAGTGACTGCCTATCGGACTCTTTCCTCTCTGCTCACTGTGCCCTATGGCCACAAAGACGTGACCGCTGCTGCTGTCTCCTGGACACCCAGCCTCCCTTTCCTGCCAGTCGGGAGCACTGGGATCTCGAGGCGCAGTCATTTCTTTTCCCACCATCCTGCCTGGGTCTGATGGTAGCACCAAGGTCGGTTCAGAAGTGTGGGCTTTGTCAACCATAGGCTTGACCCAGTGGAATTATAGAAAAGCTTGCCGTAGTTACTTTATTTTAGCCTTCTACTAAAACAGTGCAGTTTGAAAGTGAATCTTAGGAATTGTTTTAGAAATTTCAGAAAGCAAAGTAGTAATTTTTGTTAAGGAAAAATACCCTTTTCTATATACTCACCAGTTTATATATTCTTAGGAATACATAATACTTCTGTTTTTCTCTCTTTCAGCTGGTTTATCATGCCTTGCAACTGCTAGCATATACAGCCCTCGGCATTTTGATTATGAGACTGAAACTCTTCCTGACGCCACACATGTGTGTTATGGCTTCCTTGATCTGCTCCCGGCAGGTGACACGCCCACTGTGGAGGGGTCATAGGTGCTGTGGTCATTTCACCCCAGCCTTAATTACTGAGTGGTCTTGAACTATTGCTCAGCTACTCGGGGCTCTGCGTCACTGTGTTTGAAGTTCTTCATGGGTTTGTACTCACCCTTTCCGAATGGAGAAGTCCACACCTGGTCATCGCCTGTCCAACCTTGAAAATAGTCCTGGGCGTACAGCAAATACTAATCAGCACAGGCTGAGCATGACTGATCACAACAAGTGCTGGCAGAAAGCAGAATGCAGTTGTAGAAATACTTTTTTCTTGACATTCACATCACAAGGAATCCTAACAATTGATTTCAAGTTATAAGTACTTTTAAATTACATCGTTCTTAGTACCAGGCTTAAATTTTGTTTCACTTAGTGAGTGTGCATTTGCATGCACAGCCCCAGTTTCCGCTTTTGACAAGTTAGTTGACTCCATCCCTGGACATTGGCTGCTGGTTTTCCAGCCTCCTTGCTCTGTGCTTCCCCGTCTTGTCACCTGCTGATCAGCCAGCCAGTCATCATGCAGAAGCAGCACCTGTCATAAATGTCATGATGCACAGGGCCCCATGGTGGAAAATGATAAAGCCAAAGTGTGCCTATGCCCTCAAGAAGCTTGAAGTCCAGCTCTGCAGACGTGAGGGAAATGATACCCAGGACAGAGTAGCAGAAACAGCGCTGGTGCTGAGTGTGGGCAGTGTGGGGCCAAACTGGCAATGCAGGCTTTCCCGCCACAAGCTGGGATTGTGTGAGAGGCACTCCACTGTCCATGAGCTTGCCTCCCTGCTGGGGATGAGGGAGGCTGGTTGGAAGCTTTTCCTTTTAGTCCCGTTCTGCAGCGTGAGGCAGGCCAGAAAGCCTGGCCCAGGGCTGGCTCCCGGGGATATGGCCTGTGCTGTCACCTGTGCACCAAGGCTGAGCTCAGAGGGATCCCTCACCTCTGTGTTTCGTGCTCTGGCTATTTCACACTTCTTCATGATTTTGCACAAGGAGCCTCGGGCTCTGTGCTAGACCCCGTGGGTGATGCCGGCCTCCCCTAGATCTGGAGTGTGGCCAGCGGGACGGTCATGTTTCACTTATAGGAGCCAGTGGAAGTGAGCTTTTGATCCCGGGGAATATTGTTTCTGAAACCTTTCTACCTTTCCCTGGGATAACTAATCCTTATCTGAAGCTCTAACCAAGACCGAGTTCTTTTCTGGGAAGCTGTTTTGCTTCTTGGATCCATGCTGCTTTGTACTAACGACTGTCAATGTGCTCTTACTGTGGTTTCAGCTGTTCGGATGGCTCTTTTGCAAAGTGCATCCTGGAGCTGTTGTGTTTGCTGTATTAGCAGCAATGTCAATTCAAGGGTCAGCGAATCTACAAACACAGTGGAATATTGTGGGGGAGTTCAGTAATTTTCCACAAGAAGAACTGATAGAATGGATCAAATATAATACCAAACCAGGTAAAAAGTTGTCGCTGAGCTAGGGTTTTTCTACTGTTACACATACTAGCACACAATCCTCCTCAAGTTGTTTCAGTGGTCTTCCTGTTTCTAAGCAGTGCCGCTTCTAGAATATCCCTCCTCCCAAAGAAGACAGATCAGTCCTGATTCAGTGGTTTGCAGGGGAACTGCATATTTTCTTAATAATTTATTCTGCTACTTTCCATAAATTTGAATTTTTTCAGAGTTTATCCACAATTTGTAAATGCCACATTTTAAAATAATTTTATTATGCTTATTTTCTTGATGAAATCTTCATATTAGTCCTTCACAGTCCCTCTTTGATTTATGGGATGTAATCTTTTATTCATGTTTCCAAAGGGAAGCTCTTGTCATCCGAGTGTCATCTGAGTGAATATTCCTCGGTGCTAGAACAGTTTCTCGGTCACTTTGATACTTCTTCCTTAGAAACAGGAAAGATTTCTGAGGTTTTTTTTAAAAAAGCAAAGAAATCTTCAGCAACGGTGGAGCTGTTTTCCAGCTCCCAGGTGACTCCCGAGCCTGGTCTCCACTCCAGCAGCCTCCATGTGGCTCCCTTAGCTTCTGCCACTGAATCAGATTCTGACTCCCCGGCCTCAGCTCTGTGACCTCTGAGATGACTGAGTTGTGGAGGGAGGAGCCTCAGCAGCTCCCCTGCACCATCCTGAGATCCCTCTGCACCATCCTGAGATCCCTCTCCCTGCAGACGCAGTGTTTGCGGGGGCTATGCCCACCATGGCCAGTGTGAAACTGTCTGCGCTGCGGCCCGTGGTGAACCACCCACACTACGAAGATGCAGGCTTGAGGTCAGTGCTCATGCAAGGAGAAACAGGTTTCCACAGGAACAGACCACGAGTGAGGACTTCAGCAGGGCAAGGATGTGGTGGGTGTGATTCACAGGTCCAGGTGGGGAGATGCTGAAGCAAAACTGCTAAGCTGGGAGCAAACTGTGATGGTTCCACAGGGCAAACACCACAACTCTTAGGGTTGTTGTTTCTGCCAGGCAGGAAAAAGAAATCACACCCTGTGGATTGTCTGCAGATGGATTAGATCCAGGGTACCCTCGTGCTTACTGGCTGCTATCATCCTGCAGCTCCCCCACTCAGTAGCCTGCAGTTGTCATTAAGGTTTTAATTTTAGGGGCCATTTTTCTTGAATTCTGAGCAGTCTGTTGCAATATAGTCCTACCGAACAGTGTTTTATTCTGCTTCTCACCAATATGGCCTATGCCCGAGTGATCTTAAATGTTTCTGTTTTTTTGAGGCTTATAATACCATAATACCTCGGTTCACAAATACTTTTGTTTGCAAATAATTTGGTTTGAAAACAAAAGCATTTGGCAAAATTTTGCTTCTGTTCACAAACTGCATTGGGTGACAAACACGACCCACAGCCATCTTACTCACACAAATGCAAATGCAGCCATCTTCCCTAAAATTGTAAAACAAATGAAGTTTGTAAACCTAAGTAGCACTGTAATTTTTTCATAAATTGCCATCTTGTGTTCTCTTAGATGAGGTAATAGATTTAATTTTGATGCAGCTTCTAGGGTAGATGAAACTATTCATTTCCTAAATGATTAGGTGAATCCTGTTAGTATATTATTTTGCATAGCAGCAGGATATACATTTTATTAATAAAAAGCTTTTTCATTAAGAAAATCAATTTCAACATGCTAATTTCCAGAGCAGTTTTGTCAAGTGCATTTAGTTTTTCTTAAATGTGGAGGGGGAGGATGTCTTCATTCTGAGGACTGCTGGCGTCAGGGTTTGGGACAGCAGTCCTGGAGTCATGTGTGTCCATTTCCCATCTGCACGGGCTCTTTGCTCTTACCTGAGAGAGAGAGGTGAAGAATTAAAAACAAGAACAAGTAAACAGACAAAAATGAAACCAATTTGGAAGCAGCAGCATGCACTGAAGCCGCCCCTGTCCTCCCAGGTCTGTGGCGCTTTCGCCTTCAGCTTGGCCTGGCTGTTGCCCCTCAGCGAGGAAGGTCCTGTTGCCCTGCTTTCCCTGAATAATCTTTCCTTCAGTACCATCCTGTGCTTTCTTCTGGATAATACTGACTTCCTTTTAACCTTGGAAAATTTTTCTGCCCATTTGTTTTTCTTTAAAGAGCCAGAACGAAAATAGTGTACTCGATGTACAGTCGAAAAGCAGCTGAAGAAGTGAAGCGAGAATTGATCAAGCTAAAAGTGAATTACTACATTCTAGAAGAGTCATGGTGTATAAGAAGATCCAAGTGAGTATTCAGCACCATTAGTATTCTACAGTCCTAAAACATGAAAGTTAACTTAGACTCATTGCAGGCCTTTTACTTGTTGTGAGAAATATACAACATTTTGCAAATTATAAATGCAAAGAACTTTTTAGATAGTTATTTGAACTGAGTTTTTGTCTCATTTTGCCATTATAAGTATTCGTTTCTCTATAATGCACACCATACCTTAAAGGGATTGTATTGGCACCGATGGATAATCTCCCAAACTGTTCATGTGAGGTAAAATCAAAATATATGGTGAATGTTCAAATATTACATATTTACTACATTAAAAGACATATTGCCATGAATCCCCCTCAAAATACTTCCTCTCATTTTGAACACACTTATCCCATTCCTCTTACAACTTTTGGAAGCAGCTCTGGAAGTCCTCTTTCATGAATATCTTTTGTTGCACTGTTGTGGCTGCCTCGATGTCCTGAATCAATTCAAAACATTTACCTTCATGATCATGTTGACTTGGGGAACAGCCAGAAGTCACATGGTGGTAGATCTGGTGAATAAGGTGGATGAGGACCCAGGATCTTGTTGTTACCAGTCTGCCTTTCTATTGGATGGCCCTGAGCAGCATCATTCACTATACCTTGGATCCCACCTCATAAAGAGTCATGAGACAGAACTTCCAGAACTGCTTCAGAAAATGGCAGGAATAATGGGATAAGTGTGTTCGAAGGGAGGGGGAGGATTTTTAGCAGGGGTACGTCTTTTACTGTAACAATTTTAAAAATGCTTTAAATATTTGCTATATTTTTTTTTTTATCAGACCTTGTACTTGCCTTTGATGTTTTTGAAGACTTTTACTTCAAGTTGGATATATTTTCTTTCAAAAGACTCCTGGTCAGACCAGATCCTGGCAAGTTTCAAGGCAGTGGAGTTGATCTGTCATGCAGGCCCCGTTGGGCATCACATGGGTCCCATGGGTGGATGAGACCCCTGGCAGCATCAGCCTAGAATGACAGTTTCCTTTCTTGCTGTTTCACAGCTTATTTGAGTGGGAAATTTTTGAATAACCTTACTATGACCTGCGTTCTCTTGGGTTTATATTTTAGAAGAGTTTTTGTTTCCATGAAGAAGTTCACTGTCACCAGGGTAGTGACAGCTGTCAGGAAGATCGAGTGGCACCTGTGGATTCTGAAGTTGACTGTGTCGCAATGCTGTGGGACCAGATGGCAGACGGCAGCATCCTGTTATTAAAGGATGAAGCCCTCATGGCAGGAGGAGCCCAGCACACAAGCAGTTTCACCAGAAATCGAGGATATTTTAGGGAACATTATTTTAAAATTCTTCGATGCTCTTTAGCTAAACAGAAGACTTCAGGAGGTAGCTGTCTGGGGCTTAGTTACAGAAATCTTGCCTACCATAGATTTCAGGGACACACAAGGGTACGAAGGTCAAATGCTGTGCAAGTTCAGGAGCTTTGTAAAATTGCATCTGTGCAGCTTTGCCCACAGGAGACTAAAATGACTGTGAAACGCTTTGCCTGTGAATGTGCCCAGCAACTGGAATTGTGTAGGATTTATACAAAATGTTATTGCTTTTATAATTTAGAAAATGCTTTCAGTTCTTATGGGTATATGAATATATATGAAATCCACACTCACCTTTATTTAACTTTGTTCTATAACTTTAGGACAAAGAAGGTGTGTGGATCTCTCGTAACAGTGTGATGGGGACATTATAATAAATCAGTGGTGGGTAGATATCTGCAATAGGAGAACTCAGTTTTCTCCACAGAACTTTTACAGAATTAGGATCTTCACTCTGCTGTGAGGCACCTGTTCGTTACTGGAACATAGAAATAATTCTCAGAACCTTTTCTCCTTCAAGCTGGAAATGAACCTCAATTCAAGAGTCTTCATTTTTCCTAGACTTTGGTGTCGTGTTTTGCAGATGCCCCAGGTGCAGGCATGCTGAGTCTGAGGTCTTGGTAGGTAGAGCTTCTCACATTTTGGCAGAACCAGTTGTGATAGGCAGAAGTTTTACATATGTACCTGAGATGAATATAAAGGCGAATTTAGCAAGTACGACAGCAAATGTTGTGCACAAAGGGAAACCAGCCACCATGTGGCTGGCTTTGGACCACTCCGGGCTCTAGGACGGGGTAGGGTGGGAGGGGATGTGTGCCTGCCACATTCTCCCATCAGGACTTCAGCTTGCTGAGGTCGTGTTGTGGCAGCAGAAGTCACAAAGGCTTTTGATCATTGGTTTCCCACTCACTAAGTAAATGGCACTGTCCCATCTATGACAGCAGTGGCTGGGCTGACACCCACTGGCAGGGCGGCACAAGCAAAGCTGTACTCTGCCTCAGTGGGGAAACCTAGGGGACCTGGACAGGAGAGGAGGAGGGAGAGGGACAGGGACAAGGATTTGCCTCATATTAGTATTTACTATGGGAACAACTGAGTTTCATCACAGAGCCTTTTATCAGAATTGGAGGTCTCTAGTGATGTGGCCTCCTCTCTTCGTCAGTTACACCAGCCCCAGACACCTGGAAGCTGCAGGGACATGAGACCTTGCAGACCAAGGTGGCGGGGGTGCAGGACAGGGAGGAGGCTCATCTCGTGCTTCATCTGTGCCTACCTGGTACATTGGGAGCACTGGGTCTGTGAGGCTTAGTGGTATGGCTTGAGGAGTTCTTAAATACACCACACTCATGTGCAGACACAAGCACTGAAATACACCCGATACAAATGTGGAAAAGTATTTAGGTAGCTTTTCTTTTATTTTCAGTTCTGCGTTTTCTCTAATTAATTCCAATAGTAGAGTTGACCTAAATTTTTTTTAAAATGTATTTAGAAGAAAGTTATTCAGATTCACACTAACCTTTATTTGAGATGGGGGTCTCATCTCACTACATTGTCCAGGCTGGCCTCAAATCATCCTGCCTAAGCCTCCTGAGTACCTGAGACTGCAAGCATGCACTGCTGTACAGCATTCCTAATGTTATTAAAAGATGTTGCTGGCTACCCAGGGATCCTCAGGAACTCAGATAAGGATGAAGGGGCATTGTACGTGGCAGACAGGGCTCACAAAGGCAACTCTTTGCCTTCTCTTTTTCCAAAGAGAGGTTGAACTTAGGGAACTCAAGGCAGATTTCTGCCCCTTTGTCTCACTCTCTACCCCTCTGGCCTTGACTGGCAAGAGAAAATTAGAAGGTGGAAACCAGAGCCCAACCATATTATCCTTGGCATTCAAGGTCAGTGGAATTGATGTTGGTAAGGACTTGCAACAAATGTACACTGGAGCCCTAGGCAGGGAACACACACGTGGAGCCCTCCCTGGGAGAGTCCAATGAGGGCAAAGTCAGAAATGAGTACTGTGGCCTTTAAATTCTCAGAACAGAACATTGCCACATTTGATTGTTAAGAGACCTAGAGTAATCTTATTTTTGTAAAAACAACCTGGGGTGGGGGAGGGACAGAGAAAGGAACAGGGAGAAGGAGAAAGAAAGAGAAAGCTTGTCTCTATTTGTGTGTGTGGCTGAGTATGGATCGAAAGGTCTAGCGGGATATGTGCTGTGTTATTTGTAGGAGTCGTCTCGGAGAATTGACATAGGAGATGAAGGTACTTGTTGGAGGTGATTTTCTTTTTCATTTAATTAAAAAAGAAAAATGGCGCAACTATGACAAAATATAGCACTTGTCAGTTCTCTGTATTTCTTCATGTATTTTTCTGTTTCCTAAGATTTCTCAAAAAGTAAGAAAGTGTGAACTTTGTCAAACTCCAAGTTATATCTGTAAAGCTATGAACTTTGTCAGACTCCACCAGTTATATCTATAAAACTGTTCTTGATTTAAATGAAATGTCACAGTTATTTTGGAGAACCTATTTAGGCAGATAACACTTGGTACCAATTTCACTTATATCAGTCTTTAGAAAAATATATTGCTTTTAAGATTTAATTATGCATAAAATTAATGCATCTTCCCTATGAATTAAGTATACTTGCCAATTATAATCTTAAAAATCAATATATCTTTTTTATATACTGGGCCTAGTGCTAAGTACTTGACTGTCTTAATCCTTTCGACAAACCTATGTCTTGGTGTTGTGGTTTAAATCTAGGTATCCCCCAGATCCTTGTAAACGCATAGGCAGAGCTTTTGGAAGAGACCCGAATCATGGGGGTGATATAGGTGGCTTGCTGTTAGGAGGTGGAGTCTGGTCAGAAGACGGGGGTCCCTGGAGGCATGACCTGGAAGGGTGTATATCCCTCCTGGCTTCTCTTTCACTCTCTGCTTCCTGGCTGCCATGATATGAGCAGCTTTTCCTTCACTAGGCCCCCTCTACCATGTCTTCCTGTTACTGGATAGAGGTCCAGGGGCTTCTTTCCAGGTCCTTTGTGTCTTGAACAAAGAATTGGACAAGACACACGGAATATGCAACAAGGGTGTACATTTATGGAAGGCCAAAAAGAAGTGAAGTGCACTCTAAGAGCAAGTGTGGGCTAGTGAAAAGTCTCACAGACGCCAGAGTAAGGGGAAGGGCTTTCTGTATCGAAAATACCTGGATTGGCCTCCACCTCATGCAAATGTGGCACTGGGACATTTGTTCTAAACTCACTTGACCTAAATTGTTCTGTCAAAGAACCCACTTGGTCTCTCACCAGGTATAAATGAAGGATCAGAAACTGTCTTTTGATTGGTCATATCTATATTTAAATGAAAGATTGAGCCACTGCTTCCTGATTATTTCTGTATACAGTTCTCAGGAGCCTTAAACCTAGAGTCTTTGGGTCCAGCGTTCTGTCCATGTTTTCTCTTTTTATAAAACATCGGGTTTTTATGACCTTTGGTACATTCTACTGGATTGGTCTTCCCATTTGCCCCAGTCCTAATCTCCTAACGCATTCCTGCCTTGGAGCCAGCAGGCCTTGGGCTGAAAACGTGAACCAAAATTAACCTGTCCTACTTTAAGTAGCCAGTGTGAGGTGTTTTGTCCCAGGGACTAAGACAGATATTTGTCTTAGACAGAGAAGTGGGGTCATCACTGTGACTGTATGTGACCATATGGTGTAGAAGGCTTTGGAACTGGTTTGCAGGAGAGGAGGAGTTCAGAAAAGTTTGGAGATGCCAGCCAGAGAAGCCCTAGAATCCTGTAAGCCAAGATTGAAGGGAGATTATGGCTGGAGCTCAGGGGATTAGGATGCTGGTAACAAGGCACATGGTAAAGATGAGGCTCAGAAGGTTTCATTTGGGAACAAGAACTCCATTGGTTGTTGGACTTGAGATTGTGTATTATGCTGTGACAAAGCATGTGTCTACATTCTGCTCATGTCCTGAGACCTTGAGGGGAGACTGAGATCAAGCGTGGCAGGCTAATCTGGTGGAGGAAATTTCAAGGGAGCCTAGTGTTCAGGCTGTAATTTGGGTACTGTTGGGGGCTTTTAGCCAGCTCTATGTTGAGAGTAAAGAGGAAAGGACACAGTTGAGTGATTTTAAAAAGTTTTCAGTTTCCCCAGAAAGGAAGCTCCTGTAAAGTTTTGGCTGAGGAGAACTTGGTTGCTAAAAAAAAATTAAAAAGAAGTCAAGAACTTTACATCAGGACAATAGGAGGGATGCCTTGAGGGCATCCTGGGAACCAATAAAACCCCATGCTTCAAAGGTTCAAAGTTTAAGAACTTGCTTTAAATAGAGAACCCCAGGGTACCCTATTGGAGACCACATAGGAAATTGGTTTCCCAGATTCAGTTCACAGAGCTCAGCCACCCAGACATTCTACAGCCATAATACAGGGCCTCTGTTTGAGAACAGTTTATCTCCCTACTTCCTGTTGTCTTTTATTTTACTCTTTATTTTTACTCTGGGTTTCTCATATAAGATAAACAGTGCAAATACTTAAACTTGTGTGTCTGATTTTAGTTAACATTATGGTCTCAAGGTGCATCCATTTTCCTACAAATGACTCAAGTTTATCCTTCTCTGTGGCAGAGTAGTACTCCATGGTATGTAAATACCACATTTTATTTATCCATTCATCTGTCAATGGACATATAAGCTGCTTCCAAGATTTAGCTGATATGAATTGTGCTGCTATAAACGTGGGTTTGCATGTATCACTGTAATATGATGCCTTCACTCTTTTGGGAAGATACCTAGAAGGGAAATAGCTGGATCAAGTGGAATTTCTAGTTTTAGTTTTCCATAGTTGTTACACGAGTTTACATTCCCAACAAAAAGGGAGTAGGGTTCCTTTTCCCTCCGTAGCCTCTCCAGCATTTGTAATTGTTTGATTTCTTGATGATGGACATTTTTTTCTGGGGTAAGATGGAATCTCAGCATTGTTCGCAAAGGGGAAGGGGATCAAGAGATGGAGGGATGAGGAGGGAAAGAATGGATAAGGAATAAAAAACATAATTAAGATAGATGTGTTATATACATGTGCCATCTCCACACAAGGAATGCAAACAGGGGGCCTGGCTACTGTTGGAGCTGGCAGCAGACCTTGGTATTGATTTTGTAGACATCTAGAATACAAGAGTTGTGGGGTCAGGAAGCCTTCCACCCAGATTTCAGAAGAAGGCCTGGGAGGCCAGGCAGTGTGCCCATGAAAGGGCAGTGTGTGAAGCTGTGAGTGTGAAGCTGAAGGTGCAGTGGAGACCCAGAAAGTTGGAGAAGACAGGAAGGTGGATTGTCTGCTGTCTGCTGTCTGCACAGTGAGCACAACCAGCCCAAGAGAAAGGCGACGGAGACTACAGCCAGTTGTCCGTAGGTGCAGGGCCACTCAAGCACTTTAGGGCTTGTATCTTGCCCCAGCTTGCCCCAGGTGCTGGACACACAGCTATAGGATCTAATGTTTACCCTGCTGGGTTTTGGACTTGCCTTGGTCCATTCCTTCCTGTCCCCCTGTTCCTCCCTTTTAGAATGGGGGTATTCACCCTGTGCCATTGTATGTTAGAAGTGCTTAGCTTTCTTTTTGATTTTTACAGGGACTTATAGGTAGGACTTTGCATTAAGTCTTAGACTTTGGACTGAGACTTTTCAGCAGTGCTGAATCTGTTAAGACTTTGGAGACTTTTAGAGATGGACTAACTGTGTTTTGCATAATGAGATGAGCTTGAGTCTTTTGTGGGCCAGGGGTGGAACATTATGGTTTAAATCTGGATGTCTATGGTGCCGGTGAGATGGCTCAGCGGCTTAAGCGCCTGCCCGGCAAGCGCGAGGGCCCGAGTTCGACTCCTGGAACCCACATACGGAAAAGGGGCCGGTGATATCGCTCAGTGGCACAGGCACCTGCTGGCGCGTGAGGTCCTGAGGTCGACCCCCCGGTACCCACAGGAAAAAAAAAAAATCTAGATGTCTGTCAACAGCCTCATGCGCTCGTAGCTGGAAGTTTGAGGGGATTGGATTGTGGGGGTTTATAGCTGGACTTGCTGTTAGTAGTTGGGGTCTGATTGGAAAAGGCTAGTTACTGGGGGTGTGGCCTGGAAGAGTTTATCTCCCTCCTGGCTCCTTCCTTCACCTTCTGCTTCCCGGCTGCTAGAAGGCGAGCAGCTTTCCTCTGCTGTGCCCCTCTCCATGCAGTCCTCCTTGGAGCTGGTGGACAATGGACTGAAAACATCAGCCAAAATAAAGCTCTTCTCCTTTAGTTGCAAGTGTTAGTGTTTTGTCTCAGCAACAAAAAAGTGACTAAGACACCTGAGTAATTCTACATTTCACAAATGAAACTGAGGCTGAGTGGATGTAATTACCCAACACACACCTTTTTTTTGTGGGTACCGGGGGTCGAACTCAGGACCTTGTGCGCCGGCAGGCGCCCATGCCACTGAGCAATATCACCGGCCCTTTTTTCGTATGTGAGTACCAGGAGTTGAACTCAGGACCTCGCGCTTGCCAGGCAGGCGCTTATGCCGCTGAACTATCTCACCAGCCCCGTCCAACACACATCTTGACAAATACTTGAGGCAGAATTTATCCAAAGCCTCTCTTATTCCAGTACCTAACGCCTGTAATCTGCAGTTCTGTTTCCTTCTTTGTGGTCATTCACCTTGTTCTAAAGAGAAGTTGCAGCAGCTTACAAAAGCATAAGAAATAGTGATGATTTTCTTTTTTTAGCTAAGTTAATTTAACTAGGAAAACAGTGAAATGAGGTCAGAAATCTAAATTGTGCTCTCGTTATCTACAGTTAGGTAATGTGCGTTGATTCCTTTTCTAGGCCTGGCTGCAGTATGCCTGAGATTTGGGACGTGGAAGATCCCACCAACGCTGGGAAGACGCCCCTGTGTAACCTCTTGGTGAAGGAGTCCAAGCCTCACTTCACCACTGTATTCCAGAACAGTGTTTACAAAGTCCTAGAAGTTATAAAAGAGTGATGACTGCCTGAGCTGCTGCTGACAATGACTGCATCAACCATGGTCTTAATGTTTTGCTAACGAGTCATGTGTTGTTTTTAATTCAAATCCCAAAATTTTTATAGGCAACTTTTCAAATTGAGAACGTTTTTTTGGTCAGTTTGAGTGTCATTCTGGTTGTAAAAATGACTTTGGTGCTTATTGATCGGTTACTATTTCAGTGCACTGCTGGAAACTTGCTATGCAAAGAAGTATATGCCTACACGACTTAAATACGTGTGCTGCAGTGAGCAGAGAGCTAGCTGCTTGTGTAAAACTGTGTGCTGGGTCATGACAGAGATGGTGGGAAAATGTCGTCCATCCTGCACCATGCTGGGCTGACTGGGTGTAATGGAGCACTGGTGCCCCTTGCTTCTCCCTCCACCTCCTGCTCTGTGTCTGTTCAGTCTGTGGTTCTTGCGGGCTTGGTCACCCCACCCGCTCAGCACCAGAGCTGTGGTCGATGGGCAGGCGTGGGTATGGCTGTGTGGTGTCACCCTTCTGATCTTTTTGTTCTCTGTTGCTCTTGTGAACGAAACACTTCCTGCCTATTATTTTTCCAGGCTCTTGGATCTAGCAGCTAGGACCAAATTCCTTTAACATCCAACCCTGTGGCATTATGGTCTCTCCCAGCCCCCGGTTTTTGTCAGATAAATGCTATTTGCTCATTAAGTTGCTTATCAAGTACTTGTTCTTGGTTTAAAAAATGGTAACTGTGTATTTTCCTCATTTTTAGTATTGTTCAGATGTTTATATTTAATACCTTTAAACCAGTTTTAAAATTTTTCATATTTAATCATAGGTTAAAGAAAAATTATTTTGAAGAACCCCAAATATGTGTATCTAGAAGCTAATGTATATTTAAGTAGATATAATATGCAGTGGACTGTAGTATCTGATACTTTTTCTTTTATTATTAAGATATAATAAAACATGACTAATTTTTCTGTCAAAAAAGTAATGAATAATGATGAGTGAGTGGAGTTTTTCTGTTTTGATTTCAAGCCTTAAGTCCTATGTTATAATTTTTGCTTCTAAAAACCATCATTTCAGTGTGAGGATTGAGTATGTTTAGTCTTCCTCTTCATTTTCTCTTCCTACTTTTTATTTTGAAAATTTTCCAAATATGCTTTGAATTTCTTGTATAAACTTTAGTTTCTTAGAAGTTAGTTTGTGAGATCAAAGCAATGAATCATCCTCATTTTGAGAAATGGTTTTCGGGCTTTAATTCTAAGCAAACCGTGACCATGGCTGAGTACGCATTTAATCACACAGTGTTCTCTTTATTAACTACGGGCAGCTTCCCCTCCCTGTGGCTTGTCCTCGGGACCTGGCTCCTCAGGGATGGTTTCCGGACCCATCCTGGGAGCCACTTTTTCTGCTTTCTCTGCCACGGTGCCTGGGGACAGCCTGGTCTGGGGGGCACTAGCTCGCCTGTAGCGGTGGCTACAGACAGCGCAGTAGCCAAGGAGTGAGAGGCCCCAGCGGGCCCCAGAGCCCTGGGAGTCTCCTTGCTGGGGGTCAGCCCAGGAGACTGCAGACTTATGCTTGCTTTCTCTTGTTTGCTGCTTGACAGTTTCATCTCTTAGGGTTTTGCATGTTTCGGAAAATTGGGAAGTAGCTGGGGATTTGTGGATAAGGGATCACACCTGAGCAATAATGCCGCCACTCGGAAAAACGGGAAGAGAGCACTTGAGATTACAGAGAAAGAGCCGACATGGGTGAGGACAGGGGAGGGTGCTTGGGCTGTCTGCAGCGATCCTCACCCGAGTGTGGCAGATTTTGTACATCCAGCAGTTAGGTTTCAGTCATACTTCTAAAGTTACTCTCTAGTCTCACCCTCTAACAATTCCTTTTTCTAGCAAGTTCACATGGAACAATTGGAAATTCTGTACAGCAGAAACCATTCAGATACCATTATAATCATGTTATATGCCGGGAAACATTAAAAGTAGCCTAAACTAATTTTTTCAAAGAATCCTTTTATAACAGTATTGCTTCACATAACCCCACCAGCAAATGATGCTTCTGTTTTTAGGAGTCAGTCAGGCAGAGGCCATGGGCACTTCTGTGCTGCTGGCTACAAACACGGAGTCACAGTGCGTTCTGGGCAAAGCAGTATTAAAGCTCAGTATTTTGCATATTTTTAGCATTTAAAAATATTTTTGCTTTAGTGTGAAGACAGTAAAGGAGGTGATGGAAATAGCTGTTGCTATGACATTTAGGAAAAGCCAAGCTGGGGCAGTGGTTCCATAAAAAGACAAGTCTCTCCGAACACCTGGCAGAGAGAGTGCCATTGACCTAAGCCAGTGCCATTGAGGGGAGACAGTGTGGCGAGATACAGAGAGACTGCGCGGGACTATTGTATTTTTATGAATTTTATGCCACTTGTCTACATGGACTATATGTTAAATAAAAAAGATCATGAAAACATGTAGAAAGTGTTTCTCTTTCCTGTCCTTTTCTTTCCACCTGGACTGAATGTGCATTTTGCAGTAAGGCCAGGTTTGAGTCAGCTTGCCATTCTGACAGACAGGGAAGGAACTGTGACAGGCTGACCAGTTTTTTCTTTGGGCTCTTGTCCTGTGGGCAATGGATGAGAGAAGCCCAGGGGATAGCAATGGGGAGAAGACCAGGTATGGTTTATCAAAATGAAGAAAAGCTCTCAGTAGTTGTGGGGCTCCAAAGGGGAAACAGCAAGGAAGCAACCAAATCTCAAAGTTTATAGTATGGAGCATTTTGGCATGAAAGGGGCAGAGGGACCTGTGGAAATGCAGGTATGCAGTTGTCACTGCTTGCCAGGCTTCTAGGCCTTTGTCCTTTGCCCTCCAGTTAGGCCTTTCTCCCTTGCCTCCGCTTTCCTGAGGCTGATCTCCCTTGCCGTTTTATTCAGGCCCTTGCACTTTGTCCCTTTATCTCCTGGTCTCAGTGGGACCTGCTGGACTCCCTGACCTCATGTATTTACAGCAAAAGTCACATTATGCTTTCCAGCAAGGGATATATATGTTAGGGATACTTATTATAGAGTTGCTGAAAGTAACTTTTTCATACATTAAACCACAGACAGTTTGGTGTCTTAACATTTCCTAAATTGTAGCTCCATGATTTTGCATTGTTTTGTGCTTGAAGGAAAGGCAGTTTAGCTTTGTTCATTTCTGTATGACTGATCTCCTAACACCATGGCACCTTGATTTTGATTTCTGAGGAAAGAGATGTTCTAACACAATGATTCGCAAAGTCAATGGGCATCAGAATTACCTGGAAAGTTTACAGATCACTGTCCCTACCACAGAAGTCTCAGATTTGGTTGGTCTAAGGTGGGACCCCAAAATTCACATTATTATGCCATTTGTGCCAAGACCACCCTTGAGACCAACAGGCTAACAGGCCCAGCCAGCTGGCCGCTGGGGGGCGCTGCATTCTGGACAGCACGTCCGCCATGGCACCTTGGCACAAGCACACTGTCCTTGTGACTGGAGCTAATTCTCCACTGTCCCTTCTTTGACTCTGAGGGAGGTGCTTCCAGGGGACTTGCAAGGAGCAAAGAATAGATAAGGTAATTTTTAACCAGAATACTGATAGGAGTCATGGATCATTTAAATATTTGAAAGCTATCACCTGGACCTTCTTTTCAGTTCAGACAAGGAAAATCCTGTGAAACAGAAATTTCATTTCTAACGTTACTTTGTCTAGGAGTAAACAGGTAAATTCAGTAATGCGTAGGGATTTAAAAGTTTTTATTTTTCACCCTTACTTTTGTTTTGACCCCAGACATCTTCAAACTTTTCCCCCTACTAGGGAGCAGCTAGGAGTCAGTACGAGGACACAGCCATCTGCTCTCCTGCCTTCCCTTTCTCCTTTATTCCTGAACAATATATCAGGACAAATACATTTCCACCTCCCAAATTGAAAAGGACATCACAGTACATAAAGGTCTTGGAAATTCCATTTTACATTATTTCGCAGGAGGGAATTTTAAGGACTCCAAATGAATGTAAGAGTTAGAGGGTTTTCTTTTAAGATTTTGAGTCATTATAGTGTAATTAAGAGATAGGATTTTCTTTTATTGTGTAGAGATTAGGATAGCATTGATATTGGCTTCCCTTTCAAAGCAAATTTTTTTATGCTCAATTATCTCTAACCTAAAACTTTAATTACTTTATATACATTGTTGTCAAAATGACTTTCAAAAAAATAGCAGGCATGCCTGGTATTCTGTTTTCAAAAGCATGCTCTTTTTAATGCAACCTAATAATCATTTCATTGATTTTTAAGTACCTGAGTGCAGTTTATTTTGTTCTATGCAAATTTAATACCTTGGGGAGACAATTGAATTTGATAAAATTAGGCTCATTTAGTTATGCTGATTACTCTGACAGCTGTAATCTTTATCCATTTATTACAAAAATACAAGTGAGTGTAAGAAATGACCATTTCTGAGTAGATGTGGCATCATGCCATGGGAACTGATTTAAAAAGGTACCGGCAGACCAGCTCCTGACACCTCTGGCTTTGTCCTGGGCGACTGAGTCCTGCTGTCGAGCTAGGCCCTGATGTTTTTCACTCCTGGTGTCAGCTTCCTCACCAGACATCAGATGCAGAGCCCTACTCTCATGCGGGAAAACCCTCTTCCCAGAGAGTGAGGCTTGGATCACCCTCCAGTCTATGATGTTGGTAATGAACTTGGCTTTCTCTAACAAAGACCCCTCTGGCCATTATTCTCTGCACATTAAGATAACTTGGGGAGCTTCAAAAAATACTGAAACCTCCCAGGTGTGGCGGTACATACCTGTAATAGCACTCTGGGAGGCTGAGACAGGAGAATTGCAAGTTCAGCCTGGGCAATTTGGTGACTTATGGGGACCCTGGGGGATGCAGCTCAGTGTGAAGTCCCTGGGTTCAATCTGCAAAATGAATGAATGAATGAATCTGAAGCATTCCCACCCCCTGAGAGGTAGGTTTGAGATTAGAAATTGTTAGAATCACCAAGATTCTAGGCCCTTAGTGCTCACCTTTAAATCCACCCGCCGTGCTCCTGTGGGTGCCTCCTAGCCCACATTCCTTTATTAGATGTGATTGACCATTAATGTTTATATTATTTTTACCCATCGTGAAGCCTAGTGTTGAGCAGATTCTTTAAGAACAGTTCTGTTCAGTTACAGCGCTGACCTTAGCAGGGAGCAGGGGACAGTTACAGGATAGGTGCCACTTACTTGTAAGTCTTGATTAGAGTGTCAATGAGAAATCCAAATACAGCAACAGAAAGAAAAATTATTACTTTAAGAATCACTTTAACAAATTAATGTGTGTGCAGAATCAAGTCTCTTCCACTAGCAGATATATTCTTGGAATGCCCTTTACTTGATCAGTAACAAATCAGATGTCACCTCCTCTGGGAAGGCTTCTCCGACTGCTTGCCACACATCCTTCATCCTGCACTGCACAGGCTTACACACATGACTTTTTCCTGTTACGTTGTATCCTTACAGATGGGCGTGTCCCTTGCTTCATTCTGCATCCACAGTGCCCCCACCACAGTTCCTGGCAAGTAATACTGCTTAATGAGTTTTGAAATAAACCATACTTTGCACTACAATCGGTGAATTCCAGATGGCACTACAATTGTTTTTAAAACTTAAAGCAGTGGAAGCTTCTTTATTCTTGCTGTGGAGAAGAAATAATAAAGAAATAGGAAATCAGATGAGATTAATATCACAGGTAGGAGAAAAATGTTCTCGACAAACAGTAATGCAGAAATATACCCCATAGCACCTCTTGGCGAGTGTCTTGGGAAGCAGTATGGCAGACACATATGTCTACCTCCTGGTCTGTGGGCCAGGTCTTCCTTGGCTTGGTGCTGGTAGTGTGGGGCCCAGGACACAATGGCCAGCCAAGGGCACTTTGTTCCTGACCAGGGAGCAGGAAACCCTGGCAATTTGGGAAAAGTCTGGGAAGAAGGATTTCCCAAAGGATGGGAAGAGAATGGTGTGTTGTTATTAGATGATGTCAACAAAACAGATGAGAGCATTAATGGTGTCATAATAAAGCAGACAGATTGGAATCCTGGATCTATCCTTTACAAACTTTGTGAAATAGGGCATGTTTTTTAATTTGAGCATTAGTCTTGTCTTTCAAAATGACATGTGTCCTAGGGTGATAATTAGAAGCAGGAAAAATAGATAAATCTACAATCACAGGAGGAAATTGTAATATCCTTCTCTTAGGCATTGATAAAATAATCAGAGCAAAAGATCAGTAAGGAGAGCCAGTGATATAGCTCAGTGGCATAAGCGCCTGCCTGGCAAGCGCGAGGTCCTGAGTTCAACTCCCGGTACCCGCACAAAAAAAAAAAAAAAAAAAAAGATCAGTAAGGAAATAGATGATTTATAGAAGAAGCAAAGCAGTGTTGACTTAACAGTCATACATGAAACAACTGAACCCAGAACATGAAGAATACACATTCTGCTCACACACAGGACTTTTCCAAGAAGTGACAACACAGCACAACTCCCAGAAGGCCTGACTTTCGATCTACTTTGTTCGGTGTAACCCAAGCACCTGGAGCAGGACCTGGCACATGCACACACTTAGTGTTTGTTGAATAAAAGAACCAATCACACATGGGGCCAGATAGCAGTTTTAAAAAACAAAGTTAATGATAGAAAACCCTTATGTTAGAAATCAATACAAAAGGCAGAAACACCATTTTAAGTATCAAATTAGGTACTAGGGATTGAACTTGGAGTGCTGAGTTACAGCTCAGCCCTATCTCTTTCTATTTATCTATCATCAATTACCTATCTATCATCTATCTGTATTTATCATCTATCTATATCATTTGTAACATCTACCTATATATCCATATCTATCAACAAGTTCTCACTAAGTTGCCCAGATGGGCCTCAAAATTATAATCATCCTACCTCACCCTACCAAGTAGCTGGCATGATGGGTGCTCATACATTAAAAATACATTAAGCCAAAAATCAATGAACTCAAATGCCTATGTCAGGACTATAGGTAAATAATAGCAAAATGGCCCTTTCGCACGAAGTCGGAAAATAAGCAAAAATTGATGACATAGAAAATAGAAGAGATCAACAAGCTGATTGTTTGAAACCAATAAGGAGAAAAGTGAGAAAGCGTAAAAAATGTAGGAACTGCGAAGTATAGAAGTTGCAGGGAGTAAACATATGGGCAGTTATTACAAACAGATTTGTCAATATATTTGGGGGCTGGAGACATAGCTGAGTGGTAGAGCACTTACCAAGCCTAGCAAAGCCCTGGGTTCAATCCCTAGCCCCACAATCGATCAGCAAATTTGGATACAGATAACATGGCTGAATTCCTAGGGAAAGAAAACTTTTCAGAGCTGATTCAAGAAGAAATTAAAAATTACAAATGACAGTCATCTCTGGCAAAGAAATTAATAATTATAAAAAGCATCTTTCCTTGAAGAATCAAATATCCATTTTATAAGCTTTTCCTGCTAAACATTCAGAATACCAATTATTGCAGTCTTGCACAAACATCCAGAGAATGGGAAATAAGAGAACTCAGTTTTTAGTCAACTGTGATATTAACTCCAAGACCAGACCCTATGTCAATGCGGTAAAGGAAATTTGCAGATTTATTACATTTATGAATAAAGATGCAAATGAACCTAGGAATAAATTTAACATAAAATGTGAAGATACCAGTTTCTTCAAATTCGACTATGGTTTTAGTCAAAATCCCAACAAGATTTTCCTATGGAGCTTGAAAAAATTAACTTAAAATTTTTTATAGGTTAAGAATAATCAAAGTAAGTCCAAAGAACATGACGTAAGAGGATTTTCCTACCAGACAGCAAGATTTATTACATCAGCTGTAGAAGTACTGGCACAGGGGTATAAACTTGCTAACAGAACAGAATAGATATCTCCAGAGCAATCGCGCATGCATTTAATAAGTGAGATTGTGAGGGATCTACACAGAAAACAACGAAGAGTTCCTATCTTGCATCATATACAAGAATAAAATTCCAGGTGGATTATGGGCCTAGACATGAGAGACAATACTATAAAACTTAGAAAATGATTCTGTATCAGACACTGAAATATAATTAGTTAAGTATGTAAGGGTGGATAATCCTCCCATGAAACCCTTCTAACTGCCTAATACCACTATGGTTGTCTCTTTTGGTTTTGAACATTTCTCCAAAGGATCAGCACTGTCAAAATTCTCCAAACTCTTGTACACAGGCAATATGAATCCTATAATGTGATGTCTCTAAGTCAATTGCATTATTTATGTTTTTCTATTAGTTTAGTTGTGTACATCTAGGGCCAAAATGATGCATTGTACAATTTTTTACGCTAAATAAAGGTAGACATTGCATTTGGTTTATGAGTTTTAAAAAGACAATATTTACCTTCTTAAGGAGGATTTCCTCAAAGGAGAACTTTGTGAAACCCTGTAATCTCAGCACTTTCAGAGACTGAGGCAGGAGGATCACAAGTTTGAGGCCAGTTTAGGCAATTTAGTGATGTAGTGAGACTGTCTTAAACAAACAAACAAACAAACAAAAGACTGTGGGGCCTGGGGGTATAGCTCAGTGCAAAGGCCCTGGATTTGTTTTTTTGTTTTGTTTTGTTTTTTTGGGTTTTTTTTGAGACAGAGTCTTGCTATGTAGTTCAGTCTGGCCTTGAACTCACTGTGTAGCCCAAGGTGGCCTCAAACTTGAGGTGATCTTCCTGCCTCAGCCTCCTGAGTACTAGGATTACAGGTGCATGCCACCACACCTGGATAGGTCCTGGATTCAGGCCCTAGTACATATGCACGCACCCACAAAGACCCCCAAAACACTATCTGTAAAGGATCAATAAATTCACTGTATTACAGAAATAACATGCTCACTAAAAGACAACATAGAGTGTGAAGCAGGCTTGCAACTTGCACAGTGGACGAAGGCCTAGAATGCGTAATACAGAACTGTGAACAGTAAGAGAAATGCCCATTAGAAAAACCAAAGACATGGACATTTCAAAAAAGAAATTCAAATGACTCATAAACATTTTACAAAGCAACTTATTCATCATTAGGGAAGTGCAAAATAAAATCATAATGTTACCATCTTTAACTCATAACATTGGTGAGATTTTAGTACCCAGAAACAGGTGGGAACAGCAGGATCTCTAATTTCCTCTCCACAGGGAGTAACCACTTGGAAGTACAATGACATTACCCAAGAAAGGAGCAAATTCACCTGCTAGGACTCAGCTTCTCCATTCCATACACGTCCTGGGAAAGCTCCCACATATGCACCGGAAAGCATGTGTAGGATGTCATCACCGCACGGGTCCCAGCAGCAGATAGCCAGGAAATCACCTAAGCGTGATACGAATAAATAACAAAACAGGCAAAGACACTGAGTGTCATCATCCAGCAGGAGCCAAATGAGTATGGAAAACTGTAGACCAGCTACAGGCAACAACAAGGATGTCTCTCGGGAAAATATTGTGAAACAAAAAAATCAGATTTGGGAAAGAATAGTTGTGATAGAAGTCCATTTAGAGAAAGTTCAGTGTACATTGGGCTTTTTCATTTGTGATGCTGGGGATCAAACCCAGGGCCTCATTCATGCTAAGCACACATTCTACCATTAAGCTACAATGGCAAGTAGAAACACCAAAACGACACCCAGGAGGCCGATTTGTTTATGTCAACAGGCACCGATCATGATCATTCCCAGAATATCATGTCCTGATCTCCGGTGGTCTAGGGCTTATATGAGATAAGCAAGCAGGAAGTGCAGAGGCAGAATGGCTTGTCAATTGGGGATTAGTTTATACAATGTGCATCATAGTGACCAGCTATGCATCGCAGTGAGCAGCCGTGTCTAAGAGACAGGAGCAACAGGAGCTGTAACAGGAACTATTACCTGGGCAACTAACAAACTGAAGTATACTGGCTAGGGGGGCGTTTTCTGCTACAAAGCCACACCCCCAGCCCTAATAAGATATATTAAAGAATTAAAATGCAGTACAATATGAAGAAAAGCAAGTGAATGATACAAATTAGATGAGTGGTCATCTCTCTGTGGTTGAGATAGGAAGGGACTCACAGAGGTTTGAGAGCTGAAGATTATGTTTTTTGAAATTGGGTAATGGGTATGTGGATGTAATTTTATTGTACTTAAAACTGGATTGCAACCTGACAAACCCTTCCTAAATTGAAAATATGCTAAGTTGAATCTGCGATGAATTCGCCTAACCTACCAAACACCCTCACTGAACAGCACAGCGGCCCTGCGTATCCAGTTGTTTCCCCTCATGGCTATAGGGCTCTCCGTGGCTGCCTAGCCCCATGACAGAATATCGCATCGTGTATCACTGGCCTGGGAGAAGGTCAAAATAGAAACTTTAAAGCACGCTTTCTACCAAATGCATGTCTTTTTCACACCATTGTAAAGATGAAAAATTCTAAGTACAACCATTGTAAAATGGGGAGTGCCTGTAATTATTTATACTTTATTCATATTTTACAAATCTTCTTCCCATCTGTTCAATATTAAAAAAAAAAAGTAGTCACCTTCAGATGCTAATACAAATGAAAAGAACAATCTGCAACAGGTGTGGCAGGAATCTGAGAGGAAACCCTCCATTTCTGTAGCAAGGACAACTTGCAGGTCGTATTTCCCTTATTTCTCAGTGTCCCTGTGTTCTCTGTGAAGGGAAAAGCCAAACAAAGGAATCATCTGGTTTATGAGGCCAGCAGTGGCCACTTACAATGATAAAACCACAGACTATTAAAACAAAGTACTTGTAGACAACATTGAGGCCGATGTCTTTTTGCAGATGAAGAAACTGAGGTTTGGGGAGCAGTGATTTACCCAAGTTCACTCCAACCTTTAGAGCAGAGCAGAATTAGAGAGCCAGGCCCTGGTGCTAGCCAAGAACACTCCATTTCCTGGGGAAAAATGTGGCTTGGGGGAGACTTTGAATCTGGGTTGAAGTCCTAGCTCTAACACTGAGCTGAGTGGGCTGCAAAGGCAATGCCCCTCCTGGAAGCCCATTTCCTCCTGAGTAAAATGTGAATAAGAAATAAAGCCAGTTTCCTGTGGCTGATATGAAGTTTGCATGGAATACTGGGTGCAAAAGCTTTATAGTCTGGGTGGAGAAAATGCTGGCTCCTTCCTTACATCCTACCCGTGAGAGCGGGAGGAGGATACAGCAGGACGTCATTAGCCCAACACAACCCGGGCAGGGGGACAGAGGCCTGCACTCCTCTGGGCGAGCTGGCTCACACATGGACACGTCGCTGCTTCCAGTTCAGTGTCTTCTCAATACCCTTTGCTTTTCTCTTTTTGTACTTATACTGAATTTATTGCTGGTTTCAACTGAGTAGACATTCATGTTGCATACGTGCAAAGCATTTTGGTGGTTCTCTGTTTACTCCAGGCACGTGGGGCTTTGTTACCTCTAAAAAATCCCTATGGAAACCAAGAGAATCAAGAGGAACAAAACAAAGGTTTCTGCTTGGAACCAATTTCCTGGAGCTGGGAGGCTTTATCATTCACACTCTGTGGGCAAGGTGTTTTCGTTATTCTTTTTTTTTTTTTTTTTTTCTTTTTGGAAGAAGCACAGGCTCCTTTATTGATTCTCCCTCTACCCACACCCACTGCCCGCCCAGACTCTGGGATCTTACCCTGGGTAGGAAATGATCAGAATGACATTCCTTCTCCTTGGGGACACTGTGTGACATCATCTCTCTGCTCTCACTTGGTCAGGACAGGTGTGGGGGGCTGGGGCCATCTGGTGCCCAGGGCCCCTACGAGGTTGGCTGAGAGGTGCCAGTCAGACTGTTGTTCCAAAATACCATGTGCCTTCCCGTCAAGGTGTCTAGAAGCCAACTATTAGAAAGACAGTTCGTGAATTAATACTCATTTCCTGAATGTTCTAAAAAGAAAAATAGGGCAGATTCCCCTGAAGGTACCAGGTGTGGGACTCCTCTAGTCATTGTGTGTGGACAGAGGCTGGAGTAGCAAAGAGGTCAGAGTTGTGAGTCAGGGGAGCCCCTTCCTGCCTGGCCATTTGCTGCTTGCAATCCTTAACTTATGTGACCCTCAGTTTCTTCATCAGGAAGCACAGAATCCACGCTGCCTGCCTCACAGTGCTGTTGGAAGAGGTAGCCCGAGACCCTGCGCCCAGGCCCAGCAGGGCCATCAAAGTCATTCACAGGTAAACACTGTTGGCTTCTGCGTGGAAGTCGCCTCACCTTCTTCAGGAGGTTGGATGTGGGAGGGACCTCGTTTTCCACAATAGATGCCCAGTTTGATGTGGGCCAAAGCTCAGGGAGTGCATGACACCAGGGCCTTCAGCACACTGTCCTGAGGTTGCAAGGGAAGACAGGCAGCTGAGCCGCGGAGGCAGGAGCAGCTACCATCCCTGCTGAGAAGGCCATGAAGCCCTTACACAGCAGGAGCACAGCTCCTCTAGGGTGAGGCCAGGCCCGGTCATTGAGGGTCCTCAGAGAAGTAGGTTGCAAATGCTACAGTTTGGACCTGAAATGTCCCCGAGGACCCATGATTAAAGGATTGATCCCAGTGTGGCACTGTTGGAGGTTGGTAGAGACCTTAAGAGCTGGTGCCTGAGAAGATCTTTATGTCGCTAAAGGGGAGCTCTTGAAGGGGAGCTCTTGAAGGGGAGCTCTTGAAGTGGGGCCTTGAGAACCTAGGCTCCTCCTCCTCCTTTGTTTTGCTTCTTGGCCACTGTGAGGTTAGTAGTTTTGCTCTGCTACACACTTTTGTCATGATGTGTGGGGAGGTGGCTGGCCTTCACTCAGGCTGGAGTTCTGGCAAGGTCACCCTGGGGACAAATCCAAGTGGAGAGGCCAGGAGCAATTCTGATTATCATTTCACAGAAAAAGATCATGGACCAAGGTCTGGACTTTGCACAGGTGTGATAAAAAACACAAAGAATATTAAGATTTTAAAAACGTATTACAGTGAAAAACATTGCCATGAATCCCCCTCAAAACACTTCCCCTTGCTTCAAACACACTGATACCTTTGTTCTTGCCCTCTCTGAAACAGCTCTGGAAATCTTCTTTCCTGAGAGTTTTTCATAGCCCTGTTCTGGTTGCCTCAATGTCCTGAATCAATTCAAGACGTTTCCTTTTCATGGTCATTTTGACTTTGGGAAGAGTCAGAAGTCACGTGGTGCCAGATCTGGTGAATAAGGTAGATGACGACACGCTGTAATATTTATATTTGACAGAAACTGCTGTGTTTTTAAATTGATTCAGAACCCGAGGAAGCCACAAAAACACTCCCAAAAGGAGAACTTCCAGAACTGCTTCAGCAAGTGGCCAGAATGGTGGGATGATGTGCCCGAAGCAAGGAGGAGTATTTTGAGGGGGATCAATGGAATGTGTCTTTAACCATAATAGATTTTGAAAATTTAAATATTCACAGTATCTTTTGATGACACCTCATATGATTATGGAACTTCTGTTGTTTCCTCCTGATGAAGGTACTTTCAGGTCAGAATTCAAACTTCCCATGGACTCTAGAGCAGCCACCCCCAGCAGATCTTCTGCAGGGATGGAAATGTTCTATATCTATCCTGTCCAGCAAGGTGGCTACTGGCCACAAGAAGTCATCAAACACAAGAAATGTGGCTAGTGTGTCAACTATATGTCAAATTTTATTTAAGTTCAGTTGACATTTAAGTAGCTGCTACTGGCTACCATATTGGACAGTGCAGCCTTGAGAGTCTGGCTGCTCAGAACTGGCAAGAGCTGGTCTCTTGAATTGGTGATATTCCACCTGGTGGCAGGTGGTTCCTGAGACGGGCTCAGAGAGGGAGGCCTGGGACCAGTGGACAAGGACTCTGTGTTTTTCCCTTCTCTGGAACAGCAAAGACTTGACCCACATAGCTGGAGAAAGAAGTTACTGTTTCCTCCCAGGCTTCAGCCTTGGCTTCTCCAGCACTTGGGACTTGAGTGCCTCACTTATCTGTCAGATGCCAGATGTCATCTGCCTAGAAACCAGTCCTTTCCCTCCTTCCTGTAAAGCCCTCAGTTAGGTGCCCTGCTCTATGTTCCTGCGATGCCTCAGTTATTGTCACCGTTGACTTGGCTGTCTGTCTGATGAGCTCTACCTGGCACCCAGTAGGCCTTCAGTAATTATTTAATTGGGGCAGGTAGGGGTCACATCAATGCATCCATTCTTGCTATATGACCTCAGACAAATTATTTTTGGACCACCTTCATGGCAGAACTTGTGGAATTTAACCTCGGTTTTTTGTTCCACTCTAACAAACCCATATTGAGGACCTGTGTGTGTCAAGCATTGGGCAAGCATAATAGAATAAGAGCCAACTCTGGGACCTCAGGCTTTTGCAGTGCAGTCTGGGCTGGAGCAGGGCTTGCACCTGGGTGCTGGTTCTCTGCTTGGTGCTGAGTGACCTTTGTGATGCAGTAACCTTCCTGATGTCTGTTTCCATGTCTGTAGAGGAGGAATGATGGTTCTGCACCACTGGGGTGAGGTGCAAATAAGATATTATTTTGGTGACCACATTACTGCCGGCTTTCAGTGCAGAGTCTTCCATCAAATATAAAAATAAAAGTGGTCGAGTGGTCTTGTGTAGTCACTTGTGTCCCTGTGGGATCTGGCTGGCTTTTGATCACACCATCACCCTCCTCTTTCCCTCCCTGAACTGAGCGGGCAGCCTGTTTGCCTGGAAGCCTGCAGATGTGGTCAGCTCCAGGCGCACAGGCCACAGACCTCCACTGGGGTAGGCAAAGGGACAGGATCGCAGTGCTGGTGCTGTGTTGTCATCTCCACTTTGGACAGTTCCTTGGCCATTTCTTTGGCCTCAGCCCTCTGCCCTTCTGTTGAATGCTGTCCCACGCACTCCCTCAGTCTTACTCCTCCTCTGGTCACAGGCTCATCATCCACTCTGCCAATTAGGGCACCTCTGCTTCCAGTCAGTCACATCCTCGTAGCGCTGAGTGATCTTCCTCTTTGTCTGACCCTCTGATCTGAGCTATCTATTCGTGGGGGCTTCATGTTCAATGTCAGATATATCCCTTAGGTTTTTTTTTTTTCTTCTTAACCGGATGATCAGGACTCCTTGTAAGAGGAATTCTCTGACCATCAAGCTTAAATAACAGGGAGCTTTTAAAATACCACTCCCTCTCCCCTTTCCTTAACCAGCTGCTCTGCACAAAGCAGCAATGCAGTCTGCAAGTCCTGTCACCAAGCATTTTTAATACAGGAAACCTCTAAGGGTTCCTTTCTGTGCATTTCCTTCCAGGTGCCTTGACAACCCACCCAGAGTCATTTCTTGCTGTTTCTCTTTGCTTTTCTATGAGAATAGAAAGAATTTGCCCAAACACATGGAAATGTGGGGTGGGGGTGGGGTGAGGGGGAGGAAATGAATCCCCTGTCAAAATAGTCTGGCTCCACATCTGCCCCTTTCACTCAGCCTTGCTGAAAGCGGGCCTGCAGGGTGGGTAGCTGGGGGCTCTGTCACACCACGTCTGTCACTGCAGGCACAGCCAGGGCTGTCTTCCTAGCTGAGTGGTGAAACCACTAAGTGGTGACAGGGAGATGGCTGCCAATTCCAAAGAGAGCTGCCACCCCGAGAAGACACAGCAGTGCTTCATAGTGCGCTTGCTCTCCCTACAGGAACTCGTGACCTGAAGATCGATTCCTGTCCAGATGCACAGGAGGCAGACACTGAGGCCCAGAGTTGTAGTTTTATGCTGGGAAGAAAAATAAAACCAAACAAACCCAAACTTGAGAGTGAAAGGCAAAGTTGCAGCAGTGGGATTGGTTTGCAGGTGCGGTGGCTTTGACCTGGAATGTCCCCCAAATCCCGGTGTTAGAGGGTAGTCCTCAGCCTGGTGCCCTGAGAAGATGGCGTAGAGGGGAGTGTGGGGAGGTCTGAGGTCACAGGCTGAGTACTCTTGCAGATGTCTCAGCTCTGCCTGGCCCTCTGCTTCCCAGGAGCCCTGCGGTGAGCAGTTAGGCTCCACCACGCTCTCCCTCATGATCTGCACAGCAACAGGACCCCCTGATTATGCCCTGGGACCTCAGAAGTTGTGAGCCAAAAGCACCTGTCTTCTTTTTGAGCTGATTTATCTCAGGTATTTGTTATAGTAGCAGAAGGCTGACTATCAAAAAGGGGTAGGCAACTCCTAAGAAAAATTCCAAGAATTCCAAGGCTTCTGGGTGAAAGCTGAGGCAAGAATGCTAGACTTAGAGGAGAGACTTGAGTCTTACCAGAGATTAGTCTCTGCTCTGATACTTACCGTCCTGTGTGATCTTGGGCAAATTCCTTTGCTTCTCTTGACTTTGGTTTCTCAGTTCGTATGTGAAGACTTTGAATGGGATCAATAATTTTCAAATTGTACTTCAAGGATCTTTTAATCAATACACTGGGGGAAATGCTGGGATAAATAACTTAAAATTGCATACATCAGCAGTGACTTCAGAAATTATAATATGCCAGTGTACACCATGAATGTGCAGGACGAGAATGAAGTGCAAACTTCCCTAAGCAACCAAAAGCCTTCTACTGCAGTGGGTGCCACTTAATGGACTTATTGACACGAGTGATGCTTATTCTGGGCATTTGGCTTCACAGTTCAAAAAGGTAGGGGAAGTGAGAGGAGGTGTAAACCACAGGCATACAGGACAAGCACTGAAATTACAGAAGGACGAGTCCTCAGGAAGAAAAAATTAATGTTAAATTAGAATGAGAGATGAGTAAAGGGCAATTTGATTGAGCTCAACTTATATGAAGGCTTTAATAAAGAACTGGAAGTCTTGTGAACAGGTGAAGGAAGAATGAGTTAAAATTTAAAGGATATGAAAACATTGCACATTTGCTCACATTTTTACCATCTAATCTCTTTATTCCTTTGTGTAAATACAAATATTCATCTGGCATCAGTTTTAAACTGCCTGAAGGACTTCTTTTAACATTTCTTGTGAGGCATGTTTGCTGGGGAAGAATTCTTTCGGTTTTTATATAACCCAAAATGTCTCCCTCTGTTCTTGTTTGGGACAGATTTTAGTGGGTGTAGAACTTGATTTACAGGGGATTTTTTTTCCTTTAGTACTGTAGAAAGTTTGTTTCATTGTCTTCCTACTTTCCCTGCTTCCAAGGAAACATTTGCTGTGATCCTTACCATTATTCCTCTGTATGCAATGTTCCTCTTTATTATTGGTTTTGAGCAGTTTGATCATCTCTTGGTATAGTTTCTTTTTTTTTTTTTTTTTGTGGGTACCGGGGGGTTGACCTCAGGACCTTGCGTGCCAGCAGGCGCCTGTGCCACTGAGTGATATCACTGGCCCCTTTTTCGTATGTGGGTTCCGGTAGTCGAACTCGGGCCCTCACGCTTGCTGGGCAGGCGCTTAAGCCGCTGAGCCATCTCACCGCCCCTTGGTATAGTTTCTGTGCTTGGGTTTCACTGAGCTTCTTTGAAGCTGTGAGTTTATAGGTTTTATCAAATTTAGAAATATTTCAGCCATCATGTCTTCAAATATATTTTCTGCCTACATCCCTCTCTTTTGTCTCTTTTGGAGGAGACTCCAACTACAGAGAAATCAGGCAGCTTGTGACTGCCTTACAACCCACTGACAGTGCTTGCATTTTGGGGGGACAGGAGGGAGGGATTCTTTTCAGTTTTTGTGTTTCTGTTTGAGTAGTGCTTTTGCCATATCCTTAGGTTTACTAATCTTTACTGTTGAAATGTCTAATCCACTGTGGAGGCCATCTAATGCATTTTTCATCTCAAAAATTACAGTTTTTATTTCTTGAAGTTCCATTTGTATCTTTCTTATATCTCCCATGTCTTTACTGACCTTTGTGAGCATACTAAAATGCAGTTAGAATCAATGCTTTAACATTTTGCTCTGCTTCTTCTACCATCTGTGTTGGTTTCTGTTGACTGATTATTCCTTTAATTATGCTTCATGTTTTCCTGCCATTTTGCACATCTGATAATCTTTGATTAGATGCCAGATCTGGTGAATTTTACCCTGTTTGTTGCCAATCATTTTGTTATATTCCTATAAATATCTTTGAATTTGGTTCTGGAGGCAGTTGAGCTATGATGAAACAGTTTGATCTCTTTGGGTCTTGCTTTTATGATTTTTTGAGGGGACCAGGGATTGCTTATTGTAGTTTGGGTCTGGACTGTCCTGCAGAGGCTCATATGTTGAAGGCTGGGTCCCCAGTGTAGCAGTGTTTGGAGGTGGGACTGTTGGGAAGTGACTGGGTCATGAAGGCTCTGGTCTTGTCAGTAGAGTAACTCATTGGCACATTTCTAATTGAATGGACTATTGGTGGCTGGTGGAGACTATAAGAGATGAAGTAGGTCACTGGGGATGTGCCCTGGAAGGGAATGTTGTCCTGTACCCACCTCTTCCTCTCTGCTTTCCAGCTGCCATGAGCTGAGCAGCTTTCATCTGCCACACCTTTCACCATGATGTCTCCACCTCTCTACAGGCCTCATAGAAATGGAACCAGTCAACCATGAACCGAAACCTCTGAAACCATGACCCAAAATAAACCTGTCTTCCTTTAAGTTGTTATCATCAGGTATTTTGTCACAGTGCCAGAAAGCTGACTAACACCGTGCTCAATCTAGGGACATTTGTTTACCTCTGAGGCATGTCTTTCCTGAGTTCTCTACTAACGGGCCATGAATTATGTTTTGCCCATCTGGCTGGTAGAAACAGGTACTATGTAGTTAGCTCTGTGCACACACTGGGCACCATGCTGTAACCTCCCAGATGCTCTCTCCACAGCTCTGGTCGTTTCCTTAAACATACATCAGAGCTCTGCTGAATTCCTGAGAGGGAACCTTTGTAGATCACGCCTGTGCATTCTGGTCTTCATGGTGCTTTGTCTCTCTTCACCTCCCCTGACTCTGTTGTATTTCCTCACTTCAGAGAATTTAGCAGACTCCATCCAGCTTCTCTGTATGTGCTGTAACCTGTGAGTCTCAGAAGGTGATGATTTAGGGTAATGACAGAGCTCATTCTCTTACAGAATTCTGGGGTTCTGTAGACTCTTTCCAGGTCCTTGATGTCCTGAACAAAGAAAAACATGTGAAAAAGGAAGTGAGATTTTACATTTATTGAAGGTAGGAAGAGAAGTCCACTCTGCAGAGTGAGAGCAGGACACTGAGCGCTCACAACAGCCATGAAGTTAATGGTAGAGGTCTTTTATGTACTTCATTTTTCAGGCTGACATCAGACCTAGGCCATCCTATCAAAAACCTGATTTTACACCAGAAGAATTGAAGGTAGCTCTTTCTGACCACCTTCCCCCAACACCGCTCACAGGACTTGGGAACTGTGTTCTGTGCATAAGTCCCAGATCTCTGTGATTGACCGGTCACGCCCACTGACTCAATCAGTTTGCTACACCCCAATCGCCTGCCTTGATTCCTCAGCTACTTCGAGGATTGCTGTCCTTTGTTGCCCAATGTCAAGTGACCTGAAAGCCATTTTTTCTTTGAAAACCTTTGTTGCATATATTTTGTCTGTTTTTTTTTTTTCTTGCTTATTTCTGTAGGAAGGCATATCTAACTCCTATTACTGTATCTCAGGTAGAAACGAAAGTCCTTAACTTAAAATCAGAGCAAGCAATTTTAAGTTGACCATAAGGAATTTTTTTGTTGTTGTTGTTGTTTATTATCACTATTCTAAAAGCAAAACTCCTTGAAATTGTAGACCCGGGGATACTGTGATGTTATTGTGCTTAAAGACCTTAACAAAGTGGACAGTTGACATTACTTATGGGTGTTCATTTATTAAGAAATCTTTCTGGTGCATGTGACAGAAAGTAAATTACAACCTTCAGTAAAAGGAGTAATTTATTGACTTGCTGCTCTTGTGGGAAGCCCAAGGAGGTAGGCCAGGCACATCTGTCACTCAGGTTGGGATGACATTCCCCACTAACCTCTTCTCATGACTTGAAGACCAACATGAAGAGAATAAGCTTCTCTCCAACAAAAGTAAACTGATTGGCTCTGCTGAGTCACAGCAACACTTCTGGATTAATCAATGTTTCCAGAAAAATGAATTATTTATGTTACTTCGAGTGTTTAGTTTAGTTGAATCTTGTTCTGTACCCTTTCATATCCTCCCCCATCCTACCCATCCCTGTGCTAACAGTGTTGCTAGACTCTTACATGGTAGGGGAGGGACTCAGGGTAGTTGAATTTACCTTTCAAATGAGCGAGGAATACCAGATAACCTTGTGAGATACCCACCTACTTTAAAAATTCATGGAGCCAGGTGTGGTTGTTCATGCCTGTAATCCCAGCACTCGGGTGGCTGAAGCAGGGGGATCACTGTGAGCTCGAGGCCAGCCTGGGCTACAAAGTGAATTCGAGGCCAGCTTGAACTGCATAGTGAAACCCTGAAAAAAAAGCATAAATAATTCATGGTTCCAGGAAAAAAAAATAACAAAAATGAAAATTCATGGTTCTAAGGACCAACATGATATCAAAAGTATTTTAAAAATATTATAGTGCTTCAGACAATGCATAATTAATTCTTTTCTTGAGAAGCATTTCTTAAACTTTTATTGTCTTTTTGATTTCCTAAGGTAATACATACTTATTAAAATTTTTGATAATTAAGAAAATCCCACTACCCATAGAAGATGGCAGTAACATCTCAGTGTTTGCCCAAATTGTAAAGGAACTTGATTGGTTTGAATTTTAAAAGGCATACCTGAATAAAGACTGCCTTATTTCATGTTTATAGACTGAGCTGAATACTAAACCATGGCACTGATGCCCCCAGTAAAATTGAACATATTTTTTTCAATTAATGATGGCATGTGTGCACTTTCGAAGGTCTTATTCCACTAATTACTTACTGTTGCTGCCCTGAATTATGCTTTATTCAGTAAGGCACACATAAGTACCGTCCAGTCACTGCTGCTGCTCCTGCTGCTTCAGAGCTTTGGTGTAACATGATTTTTATCAGAAGTATTTCAGAAGGGTCTTACTTACAAACAGAAATACAGACAGGCTTGATGGGACCCGTGGTTCATTTCCTGTGATTCTACTCATCCCTCCCTGCAATCATCATTCACTGAACAACCTCTCACTGAATCCTGTTATGTTCCAGGCACTTACAGGTTGTAGAGAAATAACTGTGAACAACACAGAACTACTTCCTTTCCTCTCCTAATTCAAAATGTACAAAAGGTGTGCACGTGTACACATATATCTGTGTGTGTATGTGAAGCCAAAGAAATAATCATAAACTGTGAAAGGTGCTATGAAAGAAGCAGAGTGTTGAAATGTATGGAATTTAGATCAGACATGGTAATCCTCTTCTTCAAACCTTCCATGGCTGCCCATTGCCTACACCAGTGGTGGCAAACCTATGACATGCATGCTGTAGCAGGCACTCAGAGTCCTCTCTGTCTGCACCTGAGCCAAGTGGCCCCAACAGCTGAGCATGGGATAACAACTGTTTTTTCCTAAACTAAAACCTCAGTATTCAGGCTTAGTAGCAGTGTTGGCACTTTGTGATGAATGAGTGGGTTTTGGTTTGCAGTTTGGGCACTTGTCTCTAAAAGGTTTGCCATCACTGGCCTATACAATGCAGCCCCAGTCCTTAGCATGGCATTCAAGGCTGTGTACAGTACAGATCTTGCCTTGTGTCCCTGGCCTCTGATGCCCCCAATACTCCTGGCATGGTGAAGCACTCACCACTCCTAGGATGTGAAGGTTGTGCCAAGGAGCCCTGAGTTTGACTTGTCAAGGGTGGGGAGTGTTTGGGTGGTCCTAAGGAAGGAGGTGACACAGTCCCACTGATGTTTGCCATGAGTGACAGCTTAGCAGAGTAGGGTGTGCAGGAGGACCTGGTTGGGTGGAGACGGGAGGACTGGTGGGAAAGCATGGGTGACTTCAGCAAGGGTATGGTCGGGCCTGAGATGCCAGCAGGAGGGACAGCCCTGGGAGTGCTATTGAAGTCATCTTTCTCTAAGGCCTGGGTGCAGATGGGCTATGAGTGTGGAGAAGCAGACAGAAAATGGGGTGGCCTTGAAATTGGCAAGCTGCTGACCGAACCAGTAAAAGGGCGGAGAGTGAAGTTAAGGTAGCGAGACCCCTTCAGTCAATATACAGATCTTTCCAGGAGGAAGGCAGAAGCCATCTCTTCCTCTGGGGCCATCAGAGGCTCAGGAGAAAAGTATTCAGACATCTTGCCTGAGGTGTTCTCACGTCACAGTGCAGGGCAAGGCCTACGTCTTTAATCCAGGAAGTACAGCTGTGGCCTGAAGGCTGAGATGTGGCTGTGAACCAGCCAGCTGATTTATCCTGTGTGTTTAAACTGTGAAACTCCCCCACAAAATGCATAACTTCCATTACTTCTTTAAAAGATCTGCTAATATTCTGATGGGACAATAATGGGCTGGAACTGAGGGATGGATCACACTTTTCTAAGGCTTCTGCACCCCTAGTTCTCCACAAGCTTCACCACTTCCTAACGTCCACCACCTTGCAGGTTGAGGAATCCTTATAGAGAGCCCTTCCAGGTCCTCATCACAGTCAGGGAGGTTTATATTTGTAACCCCAAAGGAAAGTTAATTCTAGTGAGTTAATTCCAATCTACCACTTCCAATGCAATCCACAGCGAGAATAAAGACACTAAGACATATCTATAGTTGTGGGGAACCAAGGGGGTCCTAAGTCCAGCCAGGGTGATGGTTACTGGAACAAAGGCACAGGGCCAAACCCAGGTTTTATTATTTCTCGAGGAGAGGAGTGGCTCAGGGATGAGTGACTGTGAAAGTGGCGAAAAGTACTTGAGTACGGGAGTACCTGTGACCTGGCCTATGTAGGTGGCCTGAAATCACCTTAGCAATATGCAGAGGGGAGGATATGCAGAAGGAGTAATCTGCATAACACAATTCAAGATAGTATCTAATGTTTTGGGGTCGATGCTTCAGCTCTGATGTGTAATCTTCCATGCCCTGGGAAGTCGTAGCCTCTTTCTCGAGGCTCGATCCCAGCCTACAGTGTGGAGCATGGCTCTCCCTCCCACCCGGCTCACACATGTGTTTTGGGAGCTATGGGGGTGGGGAAACACTGACCTGTCACCTTGCTTCAAAGACTACACATCAGCTCCTCATCTGGACCGATTAGCATAGCTTAAAGCCAATTGAAGGGATAAGGAAAAGTCCTAGCCAGCTCTGTACATATCAATGCATGGAAATAGAGCCAGGTTCAGCCAAAATGGAGATAACTGCTCTTCTTTCAAGGAGAGCCATCCAGGTGTCCTCCACAATCCTTGTCGACAACATTATGGAAGGGACCTCGTGTGCAGGTGTGGATGCCAACCTGGGGGGATATCAGGGTGCTCTTGGGGGTCTCTACTCAGAAGGTCTCCTCTCTGGACAGAAGATATAACTTCTGAGGCATCTGAGGCCCCTCGCAAAAGGGCAGGCTGTGAACCTGCAGTAAGAGGATGAGAGAAGAGAGACCATGGAAAGTGATCTTGGACTGCAGTCAAAGAGGGTGGCTGTAGGTATAGCCCAAAAAGAGGAGCCAAATGCGGCGCCTGCAGTACTCAGGAATCATGGATCCCTTTCTCTTCTGACATCAAACACCTTGGCCTTCCCTGGGGCTGCTGGATGCATTTATTCCCCAGAGACAGAAAGGCATACAGAGCAGTTCCAGTGGCGGGGTTGGGTGGAGTCCACATCTGTGGCGTTTGGGAGGACCTGGAGCAGTCTGAATGGTCCTGGGGTTGAGTACCTGACAGCATGTGTTGCTGGGGACCTGGCCAAGATCCCCAACTTCCTGTGTGAGGGGTACGGCAGAGCATGAAATAAGAGATGGAGACTATTTAGTAATGCATAAAAGTGGAGATGGGAGGTCAGTGCCTCAGGATGGGCAAAGACAAAGACCTCTTCCACTGGCCCACTTTTGCTGAACACACACACACATTTTCAGAGGGGACAGTGAGTGAGTCTGGGAACAGCAGCCGTGATTGCTGTGGGCTAGTAAAAAGGACAAAGCATTCTTGCAAGGCTGAGACATAGGTTAATAAAGAAACTGTTTTTTTCCCCAAATGAAAATTTTACTACTCTACTGTATATTTTAAAGATGCTTGTCCCTCTCAGGGGGTCTGCCTGGCAAGGTCCTTATCTTGCCCTGCGAGCATCAGGGTTCTGTGGGTATCCCTGCCTTGATCAGGGACAAGTGGAGCTTCCACTTACCTCTAGGCCCACAGGGCAAAACATGCATAAGTCTCAAATCCATGAGCCCCCCTCTTATTACAGTTTCTGGTCCCCGACAGTGAGTGAATGATCCTGGGGATGAGGACCTGAGCACTGTGTGTGAATGGTCATGAGGTGAGGAGCTGACACTGTGTGAATGGCCCCTCCAGAAGTGAAGGTAGCAGTGGGGCTGTGGCTGGAGGGGCCCACACAGTGTCAGCTCGTCACCCCAGGACCATCCAGCCACAGCCCCACTGCTGCCTTCTCTTCCTGAAGGGCAGGTGGGGAAAGAATGGGTTGCTTGTTTTGGGGGACCTGGCAAAAACAAGATGGATGACTCCAGGAGAGGAAATGTGGAATACTTGCCCTTGCTTCACCTCTGGCTATTCTTTTAGGAGGGGGCCCTCAATCCTATTTTTCCAACCCTGTTGCCCCCTGCCCCCCAGTCACTGTCCTCACCCTTCTGCTGACTTCCTGCTCCCCATGTCTGGCCCCTGGAGTGTTCATTACCAAAACAGAATCTGATGTCCATAGGGCAAGGTCACCTGGCTCTGAGTGAGTGAACGGGCAGTGGGGAGGAGGGCCAGGGAATAACCCTTAGAATCACCTCAAACCCCTTGCTTCTTCCTACAGTCAGCAAATTCCATCATCTCTACTTTCAAAATATGCTCTGAATCGATAGCAGCACTGCTTGAAGTGCAATTATCTTGATGGGAAGCCAGAAGACATTGGACATGTGCATCAATCATCAATTGCTTCCTGTCTGATCTCCTGACCTTCCTTTCTTCCCGAGGAAGAGACCGCAATCCCTGTAGGTGGGGTCTGCCTGGCACTCACTCGCCGACCCACGCATCACACATAGTGTCTCTGTGACTGACAGGCCATCACCCAAATTACACAAGAGACCACACATCCTCGTCTCCTGGCTGCTGCTTCTCACCAAGCTCTGTTCTCACTTCCCAGAGAAGAGTTATGAATACACAGATCACCAAGGAGCCTACCAGCATCTGGTCCAAAACTCTGCTTCCTCAGCGCCTCACATTACCAGACAGACCCAAATCCCAGGGTAAGCTCTTTCTAAACCCTCTCACACTTCTATGTCATGTTGCAACAAGTCAATGTTGCCAAATTACAGAGTGAGGTCCTAGGGAGCGGGGGGGGGAATGGCACTGATGCCCCCTATGTCTCCCCCCACCCCATGTCTTAATCTCTACGTAGCAGCCATGGAGCCTGTGAGCATTAGATCATCTCACTGTTCTGCTTAACTCCTTCCATGGCTTCCTGCCTCACTCCAAGCCAAGTCCAAAGGGCTGTGTGTGCATGGTAGGCACCCCACACCCCTGCCTCCATCCCTTCCTATGCTCTCTTCTGTTTTTGATCCTCTAAAGGCAATGCTTCCTTGAAGTTTCTTCAATGTGACAGACAGCTTCCTATGTTAGGGTCCTAAATTTGCTGTCTCCTAAATCCAGATATTTCATAGGGCTCATGTTATGTTTGATATGTTGTGTCAACTTGAGAAGTTTAAAAGCTTAACTAAGTGACTCAGAAGTTCTACATCCTAGGGTGCAGAGGACATGCCCTAAGGTAGCTGTTTATGCCCTAGGATGTTGTAATGGTTGATTCATTGTGTCAACTTGAGAAGTTCAGAATCTTAACTAAATGATTCAGCAGTTCTACATCCTAGGGTGTAGAGGACCCACTCTAGGGTGGGTAGCTTGCTTACAATATAAGGGAGGAAAAGAGGATTTCTCTCCCCAATTTTTGCTCTTGTTGCTTTTGCTATCTTCTGCCACCATGGACTGTTGCTCCTCCGCCATGCCAACCTGCCTTGGAACCAGCAGATTACAGAATGAAACTTCCACAAACTGTGAGCTAAATAAACCTTTCCTTCTTTAACTTTGGATGTCAGGTATTTTGTCTCAGCAATGAGAGAAAAGTAAGTAAGACAGCTCACTTTCTCATTTCTGCAGATTTTTGCTCAAATGTTAGCCCATCAGAGAGGCTGCCCCTGCCACTGTATACAGAAGAGCACCCCTCACACCCTCTTTTCTTCTTTAGCACACATATTACCACCTGACATGTTACACCTAGAATTCTTTTTTTTTTTTTTGTGGGTACCGGGGGGTCGACCTCAGGACCTCGCGCGCCAGCAGGTGCCCATGCCGCTGAGCAATATCACCGGCCCCTTTTTTGTATGTGGGTTCTGGGAGTCGAACTCGGGCCGTCACGCTTGCCGGGCAGGCGCTTAAGCCACTGAGCCATCTCACTGGCCCACACCTAGAATTCTTGATAGCTTTCCTTCCTCTACTAAAAAGTAAGCTTCAAGAATGTAGAGGAATCATATCTTCCCAGTGTTGTATTCCCAGCACTAGAGCTGTATATGACACATGTTAAATATGTGTATTTACTAAATAAATGAATGAGTGATTCTGGAGGCAGGCACCTGAATCAAGGAAGATGAATGCGGATCTTCCCACAATTGCCCTTGCTGGGCACTGGGAGAAGAGAGGCCCTCTTCATTTTCAGTCACTACCAAGGCTATGGGTTTGGAGATGCCAGTGGCCATCCTGCCTGGTTGGTGGAGACTCCAGCTGAGAGCAAAGTCAACATACCAAGAGTCAGAGATGGCCGGGGAGCAGGATGTGGTGGGACCCCTAGGTCCAGATGGACCTAGCATCGCTCTACCATGAACAGATAGTCATTTGAGTCATCGACTCTTTCTGCTTGCATGAGCCTGAATTGGGTCTTTGCAACTTGGAACAGAAGGACACCTGACCAACAAAAATGCCTCCTGTGGCCTGTGGGTTTGACCATAATAGTCCAGGTGCAGCCAAAGGACAGTACCCAGTGGGCCCACACACTGTGTCTCCTCCGTCAATGCTTTTGTCCTTGGCCGGAGATGGTGCCCCTTCCTTGGCCAGGGTGTCACCATGTTGGTGCACACTGGCTGGTTGCACAGAGGTATGTGGGAAGCTTCACTTTCACTTCCTGTGTGGGGGGCTTCATTGCTAGGAAGGGGTGTCAGGGCTGTCACCTGTGAGAATGGCTTTCCCTGTGAGAGAGGATCAGGCTGAGCACTCTGGACCTGGGCTTGAGAACACACTCAGACTCCCTGTTGTGCAGCCCTGAGCCAGTGCCCCTGAAGGACATTATCCACAGGAGGGTGCAGTATGAAGAGGTAAGGCACCCACCTCTTGGTGCCCACCATGGCCCTGTTCCTCATATGGCCCACTGCAGAGTTCCCTTGATGATTTGCCTGGAATCCTCAGAGGACATTGCAGGACACATCATTATTCACTACTATAGAAATATTGAGGTCATCCTGTTTCCTATTTCCTCATGTCTCCTAAGTAAAGGAAGAGAAAGGACATACAAAAATAACATTTAAAATCAGTGCAAGAAAATACTTGGTATTCCCCTGAAGAAATGGCATTCTTTATCCTTGCAATAATGAGAATTATATAACTGACCCCAGTCTCCTTTTGCATTGGCTCCTGGGAAGCTCAAGGTCAGCCCTCCCTCCCCCCCTCCTTATATTCCTCTCTCTTTCCCTCCCTTCTTTGCTGTCTGTCTCTGGTCTATTTTGAAGCTTAGCCATAGATATTCTGTTGGCTCTGAGGAGACAGTCTGCACTTTTTTCTTTTTTTCTCTTTTTTCTTTTCTTGTCTTATTTTTTGAGATAGGGTCTCACTGTGTGCCTCAGGCTGGCCTTGAACTAGAGATCCTCCTGCCTCAGTTTCCTGAGTGCTGGGATTATAGGTGTGTGCTACATGCCTGGGTGTTCATTAATCTTTTGCCTTGACTTTAATTTTCTACTTTTAATCATATTTTACCCAGATTTTGAATCTTTTTTCTATTTTAACCATTATTTTATTGAACATATTCTTATCTTTATGATTTAATGTGTGTATGTACACTTGTGCACATGTGTGTGTTTAACAAGGCCCTTTGGACAGGTCTGAGGTGTTATGCATCCTTGATTATTAGGAACTAGTTAATTGTTCTTAGAAAATGCAAGTAATCTCTCTAAGTCTTACTTTGTCATCTGAAAAATAAGGTCATTTGGCCCCACATTGGCTTCTTTCAGTCCTGCTGCCTCCTGAATTACACAGTGATCCTGAGCCCTGATGGGCCTCACTTTCTCCTGAGAAGAACTAGGGCTTCAGCAGACAGCAGCCCATTTCTGCATTGAGAAGCTTAGCCACAGATATTCTGTGTGGAATATCTGAGCTATCTTAGCCATAGATAGCTGTATGCTAGGAGACTGACACTTGCTGTATAGTTTTGCTCACATCCTCAGGGAGTGCATCTTTCACCATCTGTATTCTTAGGCTGCTGCAGCAAATTCTTAAAAGTGGTGTGGCTTAAACCACAGAACTCTATTCTCTCCCAGAGGCCAGAGGCTGGAACCAGTATCATGGGGCTGGCATGGGGGTGTCAGCAACACAGAGCTCCTGCGGAGGCTTGGGGAGCAGCTGCTCCTTGCTTCCTCCAGCATCAGCAGCAACCTGGATTCCTTGATTTATGACTGGCTTCACTGGATCTCAGTCTCTGGTCCCACGGTCTTCTCCGTGTGTGTGTATCCTGTTGGGACCTCTGGAGGACCTCTATAAGGACCTCTGGGTTGAATTTAGGGTGCTCCTTGATAATCCAAGATTATTTCCCCACATCAACATCTTCTCTGTGTTTGCATCTAAACCCGTGTCCTTATAACATTCAGAGCTCCTGCCGTGGCTGGAAGCTTGTAACATGGGCGGGTGGCGGTTTCCAGCCTCTACTCTGGATGGGGGAGAAGTGACTGCAGGGTGGTGACCTCTTCACCCGTTCTGTGAAATCAGCCACAGAGGCAGTGCAGGTGATGGTGGCCCTGGCAGCCTTAGAGGAAAGTGCATGGAACTTTCCCAACAATGAAACAATGAAGAGGCTGATGATGAAACCCTCACTGCCCCAACTCCCACTGGGTGACAGGAAACAGAGGCATGTCCAGAGAACTCCTTCTTTAGCTTTCCTTTTCTTTTTCACTTTTCTGAGTGAGGGCAGGATGGGAGGCAAAAACGCAGAAGTGGCTGCAGACCCTGATTCTAACTATTTTATAGCAAATACAAGATCCTTAGATCCATATTCTACTAACTCCCAAGAGCTGTTTTCCTACTTCTCCCTCTTTCCTCCCTGCACATCACTGAGAGGTAAGACTGTTATAGGTGTTCTTTTTCACTGAAACATGTGAATTCAAAGTCCTGAACTCAAAATTCATTGCCTGATTTACCCCTGTGGCTCTGGGGAGAAGTCCCAGACTCGGCTTGTTGACTTCTGACCTGGAGGGGGTGTGGCAGAGGCAGGAAGGACTTGCAAGTGCTACGGATTGCAGGACATGGTGGGACAGCCCATGCCCAGGGCAGGGCGTTTTGAGTTCAAAGCCTGACTCTGTGCCCTGCGGGGGGGGCGGTGCTCATGAGCACGCTGCCTTTCCCCTGCTTCCTAGGCTCCTCCTGTAAATGGGGCTAACAACTGCTTTGAGAATTTGCAGGACAGTGTCTTGTGCAGAGGCTGCACAGGGCCTGGCATCCTTCTGTTCTCTACTTGTAGCTAAATCCATAAATATTAAGAATATGTGTCAAGAGAGAGTTATAGAAAGGTTTTAGATATAATGAGATACATAATAAAATCAATCTGGCTGCCTATTTGTCTCTCATCTATCTCAAACCTTTTTTGAGAAGGGGAAGTTGCAGGGAAATGGAGGGAAAGTCTCCTGAGGGAGAATCATGGTGGCTTAGTCCATTTGGTGCTGCTATTCCAAAATACCTGAGGTTGGGTCCTTTATAAAGAAAAATGGCTTGTTCAGCTCACAGTTCTGGAGGACCAAAAGCACAGCGCTGACTCTGCTTGGCTTTGCTGATGACCTCACAGCAGAGAGCATCTTCATGGTAGAAGCACATACTAGATGAAGAGGACTCCAGCAAGGTGGCAGACTTGCTTATACAAAATGTTTTTGGAATACACTGAATGTTTAAATATAAAACATTTACAGTAAGAGGCATATTCCCATGAATTCCCCTTCAGTTCCTCCCCCTTACTTTGAACACACTTGTCCCATTGTTCTTGCCACTTTCTGGAGCAGCTCTGGAAGTCCTCTTCCATATCTTTAGTTGCACTGTTATAGGTGCCTTGGTGTCCTGAATTGATTCAAAACATTTCCGTTTCAAGGTCCTTTTGACTTGGGAAAGAGCCAGAAGTTACACAATGCCAAATCCGGTAAATAAGGTAGATGAGGACACAGCGTTTTTAATTTAACAGAAATTGCTATAAATATTTGATCAATGAGAAGTGATTGAAACATATGGTAAATATTTAAGTTCAAAAGTTTTATTACAGTTAATCCTTTGGAAACCCCTCCCCACCTTGAACACACTTATTCCATTTTTGTTGGCGATGTGTGTCTTTCACTGTGATAAGATTTTTACATTGAAATATTCATTGTATTTCTATCACCCCTTGTAACAACATCCTGTTCTCATGACAGCTCATCCAGTCCTACTAGACCAGATCCCCCGCCCCCCAGAGGACAGCCCTAACCCAAGCGCAACCCGACCACATCCACTGCAGCCACATCTCAAGGTCCTGCCATGTCTGCACCACCTCTCTGGATGCCATGTTCCCCACACTTGAGTGTGGGGGACACATTCAAACCACATCCACCCAGGAAGCACCCATAAAGAGATGCTGGGCACTGAAGAGTCTGGCTGTGACCCCAAAACTGCTCAGCCCCCACATTTCAGCTGGGGCACACAGCAGTAAGATCCGCATCCTGAAGACCACACCAAACCAGCTGTCCTAGGTCCACCCATCCCAGGAGTTCCATTACCTGACATTATCAAGTCCTTCTTCAAACCAATTTGGGTTGGAATTTCTTTCTTTCTTTCTTTCTCTTAAAGGCAAATGTATCTTAACTGATGTAGAAGAAAACATTTTATTTTCAGAATTGTGATTGATCTATAATCTCATGGAGGCAACACTGACAATGCCTTTTATCTGGATCAGAAATATCCTTTTAAGTAAAACTTTCATTGATCTGCAGCATAGATGCCCATTAATCATGCTATGTCAACTTGAGAGGGCTAAGAGATGCCTGGCAGATCAGTAAGGCACAGTCCTGGGTGTGTGGAAGGGTGTTTCCGGCAATGACCAGCAGGTGAACCAGCAACCTGAGTGGGGAAGACTCACTCAACTGTGATCAGCACCATCCAATGGGCTTACAGCTTAGATGGAACCAGAGGAGAAGGCAGAAGACTTACATTTTCTAGGGAGCTCCATTCTGCTTGAGCAGGCAAGATTTTTGCTGCTGCTGTCACCTGTGAACATCAGACTCCAATTTCTTCTGATCCCAACACAGATTCGGACAGTGACTCTCCAGGGAGCTTCCGGCCCTTTGACTTGGACTGGTGCTGCCACCTTGGTCCCTCCTGTTCTGCAGCTTCAGCTCTTTAGGCTGCACAGCTACTGGATCCTCAGGCTCTCTGAAATGACCACAGGTGGGAGGAAGTGTGTGGTCGTGGCCTCTGCCCAGGGCTGTAGCATGGTTTATCCTCTTGACAGGCTCTGTGACGATGGCCAGATTTCTGTTTAGGATTGGCAGAAAAGGTTTAGTCCAAAGTGTCACTGCTCTGATGGCCTGAACCTATCCCCCCCACCTGGCTCCCAGGTGTCCTTTGGCTAGAACCCCTGAGAATGTTTCACACTGCCCCTTTCCATGTTGGCCACAGGCAGAGTCATCTCCACCTGGGGCTGTGCTCTGGGCTCTGTGGTGTCCTCTCCTGTCCTTGTTGGGTAAGACACTGTCCTGAATTGTCATAGTCACTGTCCTCATTGCTGGAACAAAATACTGAACACTCACAACTTAAGGGAGGAAAAGTTTATTTTGGCTCACATTTCAGTCCACATTTGGCTGGCTTCAAGGCAGGGAGGCATGGCAGAAGGGCATGGCAGAGGAAAAGCTGCTCACTTCATGGTGACCTGGGTGCAGAGAGTTAAGGGAGAAGGGGAGGAGACAGACCCTTCCAGGCCATGTCCTCATGACCAGGCTCCACCTCCCAACATCACATTTATCTATAAAGTCATCTATGGATGAATCCACTGATGACTGTGGCACCTCTGTGATGCGATTGTCTCCCAAAAGTCCCACCTATGAGTGCACGAGGCTTGGAGACATCTAGATATAAATCATAATACGAGTCCTGGCCACTCCACAAGCTGAGCTCTCAGGCAGCAGAATATCAGCTGGGTGCCTGGTGCGGAGTAACGGTCCATCAATAGGACTGATGGTGGAGCCCATTCACGTAAAGCAGAACTTGATAGCCCAGTACAGTCACCATTCCTGGTAAATATCAGGAAAGTGGCCTTAGGGAGGGCCAGGAACTTGCTGAATGTTAAACATTGCTTCGTTCTGACTCTAGAACCCATTTCTTAGCAAGTCTTCCCCACCTCATCCTGTCACAGGGCAGTGGGACACCTCCTTTGGGCAGGGGGACAGGTTGTACTCATACCCTGGGAACTTCTTCCAGTAGTGTATTGATTGATCGGTTGATTAGCTTCTCTCTGCAAGTGTCTTCTTACCCTGGTGGAACCCCCTGTGGTTGGAACCACTGACCCGCAGGAAGAGGAGGTGGGCCGGGGAGGGTCAGTCAGAGCCCTTTATGAAAGAGAGGCTCAGCCCTGAGGTGCGCTATGGGATTACTGTGGATGAGGAAACATCTTTGGGTCAGTCTGAGAACTCATAGTTGATTAAATAGACGCGGCTTGGAGCTCCTGGCCCAGGATTCTGGAAGATATCATAGGAGTGTTTCCTGAGAGCCTTTTGCCTCATTCTGAGTTACTGCTTTTTGGTGATTGATTCATTAATGCATTTTCCCTACTATTCTGCAGGCTCTTGTGGGGAGGGACCACACTGGGCTCCACTTTGCTCAGCTCTGGACAACCAGCGCTTGATCTTCCTACTTCCTCCTGACTGGAGCCCTGTCCCGAATGCATGCCCAGATGACTGCATACTCCTTAACTCTTGGTAAAGAGATGTCAGTGTATTTATGTAATCCATGGAAATGAGGGTGCACTTACAAAACCCTGAAGTTTGCAGGTGGGAATGAAGGGAGTGTTGGAGTGCACTCAGGGAACAGAGAAGCTGTGTTCTTTTTACAAAGCAGTGTGGGGTTCAAGTGTGTGCCAGTCTGTTCCCCAACGTTCACACAAACATAATTTTATTACAAAAGAAGTTTGTTACCATTGTAGAAAATCTAGTATTTTAAGAAATAAAGAAGAAAAATGTATATAGATTTGGGTATGTGTGTGTGTGTGTCCATTTACAAGGTTGGAAGATACCACTTATTATATAGCACAAAGCATATGTGCATATATAAAAATTTGAGGCTCTACTATTTAGAGTATTGGCATTTAACTACTTTTTGTTAAGTCATTTTTAGCACTTGGCTGGTAGTATTATTTTGTGTAAATCAGGACTTTCCAACTTTGGCTGTGGTTCATAACTTCCTGGAAGCTTAAACCTTTTTCTAAGTTTCTGAGTTCCTTTCTGCAGGTTCCTGTGTCAGAACTGCTAGGTTTAGAAGTCTGCATTTTTTGCAGGCCTCCCTGGTGACTCAGATGCAGCCTGTGCTGCTGTGACCCGGTTTTGGAAACCTCGAGTCCGTGTGTTGATCTCAGGAGTGAGAAGTGGCTCCAGGCACAGGGCTGCTGCAGCACAAGGTGACAGTTGTCATCTTGGAGGGGGCCGGGGAGGATCAGCCAGCCAAACATCCCTCCTGGTGTTTCCGAAGGCAGGTAACTGAGTGGGTTGCTGGTGGTGTCGCTGGATAGAGACCCTGGGGAGGAAGGAAGGCTTGTTGATACTGACAGTATCCCACATCTTCCCACTGTCTTAGCATAAGAAGGACGTGTGACGCCCTTTTGGTAGTTACTCCTGAGACTTGTGACCCACCTCCCACTTCAGTTTCCGACTTTCTATTTAATGGTATGTAAATACCTTTTTGGGGTGTGGGGTAACTTCCCTATTTCTTTTATCCTCTCCAGCTCTTTCCCAACAGCTGGACCCTGATGCTTAGCCTGGTGTCTGCTGGGACAAGTGGCAGCTGGCCCCTCTGGCTGCCTGTGACTGCACATGGATGACTAGTGGCACGCTTGAGGCCTCTCATGCTCCCATGAGATGGCAGCTCCAACCTCACTGCCAAGGCTTCAGGATGACTCTGGTTAATCCTCAGGTATTCAGGGTCACAATTCTAACAGCACCGACATTTTCTCCCTCATCCAGTCCCAGGCCCACCCTTCAACCCACTGTCCCCTCTGTTTTGGACTCATGGATCCCATGGTTGGTGGGTCGACCCGCACCATGAGTCTTCTGGGCCACTGGGCTCCCCCGTGCTCTGTCCAGCTTTTCTGAGTCTGTGCCTCTGACCCTGACTTCTCTCCCATCTTCATCCCTAAACAGTGTGGTGACAGTTGCTGTGACACCTGGACCTGCTGTTCTCCAGATACTCTGTCTTCCCTTGCCTCTCTCCAGGCTGTTGCAGGATGTGGGGGTGGCCCTACCCTCTGTGATGGGCTGTAATCAGGGGCCACTCCTGTGACTTCAGCTTGGCTCTGTAACCTTCCAAGCTCCACCCCATGTCACCAGCACCCACATACATCCAAGACTCATTGCCTATCTGACTTCCTCTTCCTAGCCCCACCTCATGAGGCCTGTGGCTCCGTGGCCAGGACCCAGGCATTTTGGGCATCAAAACTATTGTCATTTTGGTGGCCCCACTCCAGAACTTACGGAACTTAGAACTCTTAACCCCGTCCTCCTGTGGGTCAGCGGGTGCTGGTGTCCACTGATGAAGAGCTGGGGGCTGGCCCAGCCTGGGTGGTGGAGCCATCAGGTTTGCATGTCACCAGCAACCCTGAATCTCCAGGCCTAAATTCCCACCAACTGCAGTTGGCCCCTGACCCTTACAGCTGGTGTAGAATTGGTGTTCCAAGCTCTGCTGCTCTCACAGCGTCTCATGGTATCTCTCTAACCACGCTCAGCAAATGCTGCAGGTGCTCAGATAGCCAAGCGGCTGCACAGAGGCTATGATCCCAAGATGTTGATCTGTGTCCTCCCCAGCTCTTCTGATAACATTTGCACCATTAGAGATTCTTTCTTTCGCATAAGAAGCCATCAACTCTTAAGTACAGACATGGTGAAAAGAATTGTTCAGCAGCCTTTCTTGGGTCGGCATGGATAGGCTGGGTAGAGTTGTGCTAGCTGACAGGCAGGAGAATGGCAACCAGGTACTGCCATGAGCATGACTCGGAGCAGCTGGAGGCTGAGGGGCTGGGGATGGGGTGCTGGGTGGTGCAGAATGGCTAGATTCCTTGCTTTAAATCCAGGGGTCTCCAGGCTGATTTGGAGTACAGGACAGACAAGGGTGGAATTGCAAGTCCAGATACCCTTACCTGCACCTTTCAGCGACATGCTGGCACTTGCAGCCTCTCCTTTCCCTACTTCTTTCTGAACTAGAATTCACCACTTCTGTGCCAAGTACTGTGCTAAGTACTTTCCTATACTTCACGTCATGAAACCTCATTGTCACACCATACACATGAAGCAAATAACAGCACCTGCACTTTGCAGACCAGAAAAATGAGACCTAGAAAGGGTGAGCAAGTGCCCAAGCCATTAAATTGGGTCAGGGTATTGAATTTGGGCTTTAGGAATCCTGTATAAAGCAATGATTGATTTTTCTGCCCTCCTCCTCCTCTGCTCCCCTCCAAGGCACAGTGCAACATTAGGGGTCCTGCTATCTGCACACCTTCCTTGATTTGCTTGCAGTGCATAACTGTCACCTGCTGTCCCACTTGTCCTATGCCACTTTATCTACCCTTCCCCACCAGCCTCCCAAATGCTAATGAGGCTGACTGTAGCTTTGTGGCTTCCCTTGAGCAGAGGCGAAGACCTCAGTGTGTCTGAAGAGCCCACAGTATTTCCAAGGAGGGGTGGCCCAGGTAGACTGTGGGGACAGTGGCTTTTCTCATGGGGTGTTGTTGCACACACAGTGCCTTGTCTTTTGTCTCTTAATCATTTCCTGGTCCCTTTGGCTAGTTCTTGCCATTGAAACACTGTAATAAAGGGCCATTGTGCTTTCTTAAGCAGAATTGGGCCTGTCATTCCCAAGGCAGCTAAGAGGCTGGCGATGCAGTCAGCATCAGCAGAGCCACTGTCCCTGTGGCCCTTATTCTTCCCTAACAATGGCAGCCAGGTGCTGCCAAGAGCATGACTCAGTGCAGCTAGAGGCCAGGAGGGTGGGGTGGGGGGTGCTGGGTTGTGCAGAATGGCTAGACTCCTTGCTTTAAATTCGGGGGTCTCCAGGCTGATTTGGGGTACAGGACAGACAAAGGTGGAATTGCAAGTCCAGATACCCTTACCTGCACCTCTCAGTGACATGCTGGCACTTGCAGCCTCTCCTTTCCCTAATTGGGCTCTTGGATGTTGGGCATAGGAAGCTACCCTGAGAACAGGGGTTCTTGAACATCAAAGTATACAAGAACCACCTGGGGTCTTGTCAGGCTGCAGGGCTAGGTTTAGCCTGAGATTCTGCACTTCTAACAAGGTCCCAAGAGAGACAGATGCTGCCAGCCTGGGGATCACATTTTCAGTAGCCAGGCTGGGACTCCTTAGTACCATCATTCTGACCTTTAATTGCTTATTCATGGGACTAGGGCCTGAGTTCCAAGGTCAGGAAGAGTTTGGGTCATTCATTTATTTATTATTATCATCCACTCTCCCAGAGAATATGCAAGGAGTGCCTCCTATTGCTCAGGAGTGTGGACCCCATGGGGATGAAGAGAGCATACCCTGCTTAGAGCTGCTGGGAGTGGGAGCTGCCAATTAAACCAGTAATTAAGGCACAGTGCATCAAATGGGAGAAAAGAAATGATAAAGGAAGAATTTCTCAGGAGCAGGGTCCTTGTCAAATGAATTCATTGCTGAAAGGAGTCTAGAGAACAGAGGAAATGCTGGGCTGATGAGCTGCTCACCTCTGAAGGGGCTGGGAGTCCAGAAAAGGGGGAGGGGAGGGATGTGGTTTGTTCATGCCCTGCACACAGGGTTTCTCATAGTACCTGGGTCCCCGGTTAGTCGCTGATGTAGACAGATGTCATCTGGCTCAATCTCTCCACTCCCTGCTTCCCCATTTCACCATTCTTGGGGATCCCAGATGTCTCCTGGGAACTCCATAAACTCAGCCCTGCTGACTTGCAGTGTTTTAAGCAATGGGACAAGATGTTCCACAGTTTCTTTGGACCCTCCTGAGACAATCCCTTTTTGACTATTCTAGCCCTTGCCTAACTCCAGAGGTCAGCCCTGGGGACAGCACAGATGATGCCCCCAGTCATCCCTTCCCTTTCCTTAGGCTCTCTGCTCAGGAGTCCTTGCACCCTTCCTGCTGCAGCCCTCTGGCAGCATGACTCTTAAGGCCATGGGAGCTCAGATGGGACACCACTCTGTTTTAAAATAATGGGTTATTTAATTCCAATAAGAAGATCCTGGCAGGCATTGTTATTTCTTCCACATTAAATGTGAGTGAAGTGAAGCACACATGAGTGTTGTAACCTCCCTCACAGCACTCTGCTGGTTATGCCAGGGTGCTGAGGCTCCTCAGTTAAAATGTTTAGTGCTGTCCTTGTGCTCCCAGAAGACTGGGCTGGGCTTGGGTAGCCAGGAGCCCAGCCATGGATGTGGGGCCTTGGGAAATTTGCTCATCCCCCTGGGCCTCACTACCCTCTGTAAAAAGAAGCATGGATGACAAGGGCTTTTGGAAGCTCTGCCTTGCAGAGGCCCTGGTGGTTACCAGTTATAGCTTCAGATTCATAGGTTCTCTTTGCTGCATTCAGGGAAAGCTGACTGAGGAGGAAACAGTTTGTTCTTTGCTGCTTCCTATGGCACTGTCTTTCTGCTTCCTGCCCAGGCTACTCCTGAAGCTGTGAATGTTATTCCTGGTCTGTACAACTCTAGTCTAGCTGTCTCTTGAAATTCACCACACAGGCTATGTTCTCCACTAAGCCACTCACCATTTCTGCTTTCAGAAATCTATCTATCCATCCAACCATTCATCTATCCATCCATCCATCCATCCGTCCCACCAACTCCTTTCTGATCAAGATGTCAGATTGAGCCATCTAGATAAGATGAATCCAAAGTCCCTGTATGGATTCAGCTTGACATGACTGTAGTCATCTTGAATTGTAACTGGTATGATTGATCTTGATTGACTCCCACTGGTTTTCCCCACAGTTTCCCAGTATACCCTAAATATACAAAACCATTAGAGTGGTATGTGGAGCTGTACAACCAGACCCTGGTGCCAGGAATGTGCTTGACCTTTTGAGGTTGGCTGGAGATAAATACAATATATTCAGGCTTAGAGGAAGCCACTTTTGTCCTGACCATTTTGTAAGTCTCCCTCTTCTGTAAGCCTCCATCTTCTGGCCCAAATTGTGAGGATCCACTTGGTCTTGCTGCTGCCCAGGACCATGCTGCTGTTGCCAAGTCTCCAATATATTGCACTCTGTGCAACCCTAGATCTATGGCCGAACAGCACTGTTTAAGGGTTCCAAGAAACCAGAGCCTCTCCAAGATTTCCATAGATTCCCATGCAGCTCATTGTGTGTGGCTGCCTCTGGCTCTCTTTGCAGAGAGAATCCATGTGTGTGAACCAGGTCCTCCCTGGTCTGTCCCCTACTAACTCCATTGTGGGCTCAGCCATTTTCCTCAGCATCCACCACTTTAGCTGGTCACGGGAGGCATGCAGATTGCCACTGTCCATAGGTATAGAAAAATTTCAGAAAAGAAAATCTCAATGTTACATGTTGCTTTCTTGGTCTTTTCTACTATTTGGCTCCTGTTTCATCTTAGCTTGCAAACAGTTCCCTTCCTAAAGCGAAGTCTGACAACAGCTGTTGAGACATTTTATTTTTTCTTGGCTCCAAATTCATTCAACAGGACCCGTGTTTCCTCGCCTTGAATTACTTTGTTGTTGCACTTGAAGTGTCCTCTTACCATCCGATCCATGTTCCACTGACGTCTGCCTCCTCCTGGTGAAGCAGGATACTTTTTCTTGGACACAGGCTACTCATAGTCTCATCTGCTGCTGTCCTGGGACAGCCCTCCCCTGGGGAACAGCAAAATGGGCCATGTTCCCAGGGGCATTAGGGGACTCATTTCCTCTGCGTGGGGCATCTTTTGGGTCCCCCAGGAGTGGTGGCCTCCCCCAGCCAAGCCTGTGCCTCCTTGGAGCAGATGGCCCAGCCCTTGCTGTTAGTGTGAGTCCTCTGCATGGAGCTGGTGAGACACCCAGCCCTGTGTGCTGTGCCAGGGCAGGCCCTCAGGACTCATGCTGGGCGCCTGGGCAGCTGTGCCCAGTCTCTTTCCTTACATTGGGTGCGAACACCACCCTCTGCCCAGTGACTCCAGCCCCCATTGCCCAGGATCCCGAAGTTCCCAACTTCAGAGTCCTCTCCATTTGGGTCAGAGGGATGCTGGTGAGGCCATGGGACACTGAGTCAGAGAGTCTACGGGAGCACTGCCATGCTGGGGTGCTGCTGCCTTGCCCCTGGCTGGCGTTCTAGCGGAGGAGGGACTGGGGTTCCAGAGCCCCAGGGCCGCTGTTCCCAGCTTCTGCAGCCAGCTTTCTCCTGCTCATGCTGGTGCATAACAAAGCTCACAGCAGCTGAGTTACCACATTCCACTGCTGCAGAACGCTGCCAGAGCTCTGGGCTATTTGAACTGTCAGTCTTAGACTCGTTTGGTTTCCTCACTAACCTCTTTGTTTTTGAGAAGACTGAGATAATTCAACACATTACAGCTTCCCATGGTATTGATTTTGAAGATGGGAGGTCTGAGTAAGTCAAGCCTGGTGATCCGCTGCTCATACAGATCTGTGTCGCCTCCTCTTCATGCCTCGCCGTTCCGCACTCAACCTGAAACTCCGGTGGGAAACACTGTGAACAAGGACAGTGCCGAGAGGGCAGCTACTTGCTTTACAGCATCTGAAGAGACATTGCTTGCAGAAGAAACTATGGCTCCATTAATGTCCCCGATGACCCTTTTCTTATTTCCAGAGGAAAATCAATCATCCGCTTTGCTCCTGGAATGAAATGAGAAATCTCCAGGGAGAAAGATGATGCTACTTTCCAGCAGTGGCTGGTGTGGGTCACAGGGACATGGATGTGTCTGGATGGCTGGCCCTGGGACACTACTGAGGTGTGGGCATTGCCCCCAGGCCTGTGTTCCTGGCCCATTTTCTGTCCCTGACAGCTCCTAGTTTTGGACTCCAATCAGCCCCCAGGCTTTGCTCCAGGAGCAACAGGAAGTGCAGGGAGACCCAGAGAGTGCCAGGCTCCCTGAGGCATCAGCAGTGATGCCTGTCCCAGGGGGAGGCATCTCCCTGCCATCTCCTTGCTGTCCACCATACCCCCTGGGGTGTGGCTTGAGGATACACCCTGTCTCCAGCCCCTCTTCCATTTGAGGTCTGGTCCACAAAGCCTCTGCCCTCAGAGCCCTGTAAGGACACCTGCTCTGTTTCTTGGGGACACTCATTGGTCCTGAGGACCAGTCAAGGTTGTAGCACCACACCTGTGGCTCTTGTCCCCATAGACTCCTTCATCTTTGCTTGGACGGGTCTCATCCCACAGTGAAAGGAAACTGTCTCCCTCTCGGATGGAAGGGGACATTGAGGACATAGTTTAGTTCTTCCTTTCCTGGTACAAGAGAAAACAAACTGATTTTTCACCAACAAAACTATGTCCTCGAAGAAACCCTCATTGTTTCCTCATGTGGTCTGGAAGATTTTTCAGTTTGGTATGGGTTTTGCTGGAGATGACTTTTCCTGTGTCATAACTCCAAAGTTTCCTTAGGAAGCGCTTGGTTGCTTGTAAGGAAATTCCACCATTTTTCAAAAAGAATGCACCAAGGATCTCCTATTATGTCTGCTGAGAAGAGACTGAATGGGCTCTGGATATGGAGCAGATGGGGAGAGGGGTGAGGAAGGGCTGTTTCTCCTTTTACCATAACCCAGCCTTGTCCAGGGAAGACCAGGAGGCTGGACTCACCAGGGCTGCCGAGAGGAGAGAAGCAGGCCACTCCTGCTGTTCTGCACTGCTGAGCAAGCCAGGAGGATGCATCTTGGCAAGAGGTGCATAATGTAGATGGGGAGCCAGGGGGTCGGTTCCCGGAGATGAAGAGGGCCACAAGAAGAAAAGTCATTTGTGGTAGGGAGGCATCTCCTTCCATGTGGAAGGAGGTTATTTTTGCCTCTGGAAAGATGCTCCCTCATTCCTGGGTTTTGATCTGATCGTGGTGAGTGGGGAAGATAAATTCTGGTCAGCGCACACCTACCCTTTTCTCTGTGTGGGCATCCTCAGGGGTAGGTGGCTTCACCTGCTTCTGTGTTGCCCCCTGCCCCCTGGACCAGCGCTCCAGATCTAGTCTGTGCTTCAGGTGGGGCCAGTCCACCTGACGCTGTGCTGTGCTGTGCTGCACTTGGAATATACTTTGTCCGCCGTTAGTTTGTGTGCTGGGAGCTTGGTCCCTATGTAACAGTATTGAGATTGTGGGGCCATTAAAAGAGATGATGTGGTCCTTAAGAATGATTAATGATTTTGTCTCAGTAGTGAGTTTTCACTCTGTGGGACTGGGCTGGTTCCATGACACCAGGCTATTATAAAGCAAGTTCCATCTCTGCTCACTCTCTTGCTTTACTTCTTTTTTTTTTTTTTTTTTTTGTGGGTACCGGGGGGACGACCTCAGGACCTCACGCGCCAACAGGCACCCGTGCCACTGAGCGATATCACCGGCCCCTTTTTCGTATGTGGGTTCCGGGAGTCGAACTCGGGCCTTCGCGCTTGCAAGGCAGGCGCTTAAGCCGCTGAGCCATCTCACCGGCCCTCTTGCTTTACTTCTTGCCATGTGACATCTCTGTCTTACCCTTTTCCACCAAGTGATGGCATCACCAGAAGCCGGTGCTGGACCTAAGGAACTATGAGCTAAGTAAACCTCTTTTCTTTATAAAACAGCCAGTCTCTGGTATTTTTGTCACAACAACAGGAAGCAGACTAAGACTCAGTGCAACCAACAACTTCCAGGAATTTAGTGGCCTAAGAAAAATAAAAGTTTCTCATTGATGTCACTGTTCAATGGGCTGATGGTAGAGAGACAGGCTTGGGGCCACACAGTACTTCAGAGACGCAGCAGTCTTCTGTCTTATGGTTGTGCTCCCTTCTAAGGCCACAGACTCCTCTCCACTCATCTTGAAAATGTGAAAGAAATGCTCATGGGAAGTATTTATGGACCATCCTTAGGGTTGTATGTGAATTTTTCCCACATCACATTTGCCAAAACTCAGTCATGTGATCCTAGTGATTATGTAAGGCACATGGCTTATAACTAATGATAAGAGAGGCAGAGAAACATGCAGTACAGTTGTGCCCAGAGGAGGGGAGAATGCAGATATCAGTGGGTGGGGAGACCAGGCCAGACTGAAGGTTCATTGCTTTTGTCACTTGCAAGGACTGGCTGCATTTTTAGTAACAAGGGCATTGTTTTAATTTCCTCCATGATATATATTCCTCAAAACTCTCATGGGGAAGTAAAAGCCTATTTTAGACCCTTTGATTCCAACATTTAGTGCATGGCATAGAAACTGGGAAATAAAATACAGAAGTTGTAATGAATTTTGTACTTTAATATTTTTTGAACTTTAAGTCACAAGGGAAAGAGAATACTATTTTGGACTTTAATATCTTTGTACTTTAACTTAATGACAATTTAATCACTGAACTTTAAGGTTTTTTCCCCAGAAAATTTGTGATAAGAAGGGGCTGATATTTAAATTTGGGACATCTTGTAATTGGCATTTTATTGCTGGAGTATCTTAAGGTTGTCATTGAATTTCATGTAGAACATTTAATGATCTATATTTAGAGGAGCACACAACCTATCACCCCGACTAGAACAGTTTTGAAAGAGAAGGGAGGCTGCATTAATAATTGTGCTGGAACAACAGGAACAACCAGACTGCTTTGGGGGCACTGGGACGTGAGGTCACCTGGCTGTAATGAACAACGAGTAAGGACATAATTAGGAAGGAGAAATGGAGTGGGGAATAGATTTCCAGACTTGCAATAGATTTAAATAGTCAAATTTTCTGAGCCATAATCATTCTTAGGGCAAAAATCCTAATTTTTCCACTCATGGTCCCCAAAGTTCCCCACCCCCATGAGCTGTAGCATGGGGTCAGGCAAAGAGAAACCACACTAGGCATTTCAGCTGGAGGAGGCACAATGCAGGGAGTTGGTTGTGGTGGGTGAAGGGCTGAAAAAGTGAAAAGGAGGGCAGCACGGAGGTTAATTGTTGTGTGGAAAGAGAGGACACGGAGCAGCTGCTGGCTCTGGGCCTCATGAAATGGGGGTTGGGGTTGGTGGTCTTTTTTCTATTTTAAAGAGAAAAATTAAAAATAACAATAAAACAGAGTTTCAAAACTGGGTAGTAGGAGAGTAACAATAATTAATACATTGCGTATTGTTATATTCATAATAGTTGTTCAGAGTACAAGATATAGGCATGAAATATTGTCCAAACAACATTAGCACAAACCTTTCTTTTCAATGAACTAAAAGATACTAGCTGTATAACTATCTTAACTATCTTGTGTGTTTGTGTGTGTGTGTGTATCTATCTATCTATCTATCTATCTATCTATCTATATCTATATCTATATCTTCCCAATATCTCTTGTACATTTTGGATCTTATTTACTTGTTCAGTTTCTCACACTAGTGAAACAATACAGTGTTTATACATGTGGGTCTGATTTATTTCAGTTATATACAGACAATAAGTGATATACGTAGCCAGTAAATAAATCTTAATATGTCAAAAGGTGATTTGTGCTAATGCAAAACAAAGCAAAACAACAAAGCACACCCCCCAAAAAAACAGGAGTCCCAAAAGCAGAACAGAAACAACATTCTGGGGAATCAGGATTCCTAGGCTGGCTGTCTCCATACTAACAGTATGCACAGTTGTCTGGTGGGCCTCACTTTAAAAAGGGCTAAGTGGGAGCAAGGCAGTTGGATGGGCCATCTCTGGGGGCAGTGTCCTCTCCATGGGGAGGGCTCTGCCAGTGTGTGTTTGCAGTAGGTGTCTTGAGGACAGCTGGGAGGCCAGTGGCTTGAGTAGAGGAAAGGATGAGTCAGCGGAGGTGATGAGATCCTAGAGGGAGGGGACACCCACAGGCTGCACAGACACAAAGGAGGAGAGCTGCTGTTGCCACCTACAGAGCCCTGCACTGCCATTGATATCACTGGCCCCGGTCATGGGTGCCTGCTGAGCAGGGCATGGTTGTGGAACCAGGTGTGGGCCTTGGCTGGTCCTTCTCCTGACCTCACCTGGCACGTGGGATGGCAGGTGCTGTTTTTCTTCTAAGTGTCTTATAAGTGTGGTCCAGAACCTGGGTGGGGGCACAGCCTCTGAGAGCCTTCCAAGCGGCGTACAAAGCCAGTACTGTTTCATAGCGCCAAGATATTACTTCTCTTTTTCATTTCTATTCTCTCATATGCAAAAAGGAATTTTCCAGGTGTTACGCGGTAAGCTATACCACAACATATGAAGTGCAGAAGCTGATTATAATACTGCTTTTTTTCCTAATTTCGTATTTGTGTGAGGCCTGATTTGCTTTATATATTTCCATCACAGTAACATATTGCAACAGCTTGAATGCAGAAGCTATGTAAATCCAGCTGTCTTCTATGAAGCCAAACTTAAACTTGAACAAAGTTAAAACAATGTCAGTTTTCTCACTATTTTTTAGAAAATGTGGTTAATTTTCATGTAAGACAGATTATGTTAATATTTAAGTTTGTTATTGTTTGTAAATGATTCATAAGAATTTTCTGGCTTTTTATTTTTAATGTAATAAATACCAGTGAATGTAATCTATGTGAACAAGCATAGGGGTTTTCTTCAGTCATTTTGAAGCCAAAAGTTAAGAACGTCTGGTCTAGAGGGCTTTGATCTAGTATCACGTTGGCATGTCACGTTTCCACCCTCAAAACCCCACTGCAGCGGTATCTTTCCTTGTTCCAAGACATCACATAAGCACATGGCCATGTGCTTCACTTGGCTCTCTCTTGAGTTTCTACACGCATGAAAACTACTTTAGATTAGGGTTTATCTTCATGGAAAAAAAATGCACTTAATCTGGAGAAAAAGAGTGAGAGATGTCCTGAGTTTACTAACGGTGGTCTGGACAGTTGCAGAAGCTAATGAAGCTGGACTCTTCGGAGGACGCTTTTGTCCTCAAGACGTCAGGGTGGACCCAGGGAAAGTGGATGGATGGACTCGGGGGAAGTTTTGATTGATGGCTTCTAAGGGCCAGCCCATTAAGTTACCCGCATGGCAATCACCTGGGTAGGTTGCTATAAATACAGATTTCCATGTTCTCCCCCAAATCCAGTGAATCGAATCTCTGCAGTTGGAGATCCAGAAATTTGTATTTGTTTTTTTAACTCCTTTGGTGATTCATGAGGCAACCAGGATCAGAAACCTTTGATCCACCCTGCCTCAAATCCTGTCAGGTTGTTATGGAGACTGTAGGTTGTGCCATTTGCCCTGCCATATTTCTCACAGCTGCCCACTCTGCACGCAAGGTACTGACTTGGGTGCTTGGTTCCCGGGGCCAGGGCAGCACTGTCTCCAGTACCTTCCCCTCCCACACCATGTCCTCTCTGCAGGGCTGCTCTATGCAGCGGTGCTCTAGGTCTAACACACACTCTCCAGCTGAGGGTGAGGAAGGGCAGAGGGGATAGGAAGAGAGATGCTGTGGATGCATATGGAAGTGGGAGGCCAGGAGCAAAAGTTGGAGTACTCCAGGCTGCCTCAGCAGGCAAGGAGAGCAGAGGATGGATATTGATTTCTGCTGAACTGACCCAAAGGGCTCTGTGGAGGAGCCGAGTTTCTGCAGACTTTGAAAAATGTTGGCATCGACATTACTGCTATCACTGGTGCTAATGATAGATGATGGCTCTGAATGCAGAAAAGGATTTTTCAGGTGTCTTTGCTTTTTTAATGTGTGTAACTGAGAACCAATCGATCACCCCTCTGTTCCAGCCTGGGTCCCTTCTCTGCACTTCTTGCAGAATGCCCTTAAACCTGCCACCCAGAGCAGGAAATAGAACCTGCCTGTTCCCCTCCTGCCAATCCCCTACCAACACTGGCCTCTCTCTGCCCCACACAGTGGCTCCAATCTGTGCTTGTATAAAAAGTAGATTTCTTGCTCTGGTTTCAAATGTTATCACCTATGTGTGCACTCCAGCACAATAGTGTGACTTTGGCTGGATTGACGTTTATATCCATGGAATTGTGTGGCGTCTCTTGCTGGTCTTTCTCCTTCATCTTTGCATGATTTCAAAGATTTTTTCTCCTGTTGTTGCAAGCAGCTGTGGTTTCTTTATTTTGTTGTTGCTGTAAAGGATTCAATCCTATGGAATTTACCATAATTTATTTATTCATTCAATTGCAGATGAGCATTTGTCTTTCCTCCAATTTGCAGCTTTGATAATCAATGCTATTAGGTATGAATATTCTTTCCCATGTATTATGATATCCTTGCATACTTTTGTAGGGTGTGTACTCAGAATGGAACTTCAAGGTGTCAAGGAATCCTTATTTTACTGGTGACAGACACAGAATTTTCTGGAATGATTGTACTAAATACCCCCCAACCCCAAGCACGAGACAATAATTTCTGATTTTTCACCTGCTTATCAACTCTTGATACTGCCAGAGTTTTAAATTTTTGCTAATCTGGTAGGTACACTCCTATCACGTTCTGCTTTAATTTACTTTTCCCTCACTTTTTCATGAAATTAAACACTTTTACATAGGCTTTTTGTCACTTTTATAACCTCACTTCTAAAGTCATTTGGCCATGTTTTGTTTTCTTTTGTCCATCACTTTCTTTTTGATTTGCATGAATTTTTATATATTATAAATACTAATCATTTTCTATTGTGTAGTTTATCTTTTCTTTTTTGTGATGTCTTCTGATGAACAAAAGTTTCTAATTTAAATAATCAAAATTTTTACTATTTTTCTTTATGAGTAGTAATTTTGTGTTTTAATAGCCATCACTCACATCCTGAGATTTTATGGATATTCTACTACTTCTTCAAGTGGGTTTTGTCTTTTGTTTTTAGATCTGTTAACTCTTTTGTGTATAAACATCTAACTTTCCTAGTGCTGCATATCTCTGCAGTGATACCTCTGAAATAAATCAAATTGTCTTGTATGTATGTGGACATCTTTTAGTATTGTTTCTCTCCACCATTTGCTAATTTGTCTACTAGGAGCCAGTACCACAACTTTCAGTATTATAGTGTCACAATAAAACCTGATATGTGCATGTGCTCATCTTTTTCTTTGTAGAGGAGTATCTTGGATATTATTGACTCTTTTCATGTCCATGAACATTTTAGAGTTACTCTGTTATGTTCCACAAAATTACTTTGGGACTTAGATTGGCCTCCTATTGAGTCTTTAAAAATCAATTACAGAGGAATTTATTAGTTTGATGAAATTCAGTGTTTCAAACAATAATCATGATTATTTCTATATTTGGTTTTTCTTTAATATCTCTTGATAGTATTATGCTATCTCCATAAAGATTTACACACTCATGAGTTGATTCTCAGGAATTTCATCTTTTAAAACTATTGTAAATAAGAACTTAAATATTTTAATTTCCATTTGTTGCTATCAGGAAGAAATGATACTGATTTTCTGATGTTAGTTTTATGTCCTGCAACCTTAGTAAAATTCCTTATTACTTCTTAATTAATTTTCTCTGTCTCTGACTCCTGTGTCTGTCTGTCTGTCTGTCTCTGTGTTTGTATCTGCATCTATCTGTCTGTCTCTCTATATATGAATGTTAGTTTATATAAATATATATATAAATTTATAAAAAATATATAAAATGTTAGTTTCTATCATTTAATATAAATCCATATTCTTTCATCTCATTTTCCTTTCTGGCTTCACTATATTGTCTGACAATACAGTATTGACTAAAAATGAGGTGATGGCTTTCCTCAATCATTCTTTCAAAGGGAACATCTTCAAAGTTTCACCATTAAGTACAATGTTTTCTCTAATAAAATTTCTGAGATTTAAGAAATTTCCTTCCTTAAGCTTCAAAAATCTTTTATCAATTTGAAGTTCATATAATGTATACTTGATCATAATATCCTCCTACCTCTTCATTTGATATAGGGGAAAAATATAATTCCCAACCTGCTAGATGTCAACCTGCTAGTTACATCAAGTTCACGTTCCCCAAAATCAAAGAATGAATTCTAAGGAACAATGGAAGTTAAAAAGGAAAATTTATTGAGAGAGATATCTCCTGAGCGACAGGAGGGAACCCAAAAGTGGGTTACCAGTGATCCCACTTCACAAAGAAAGTTTTAAAGAGCAAAATCACAAGATGAGTATAAAATCATGAGGTGGGCACAACGTGGGTCAAAACTATGATCAACCAATAAGATTACAAATATAGATCTTTAGGTAATATTGATTCAGTGGGGAAGCAGGTCACGTAGCAAGTGTACCTGAAAAGAACAAGGACGTTTTTAGGAAGGGCTGGATCAGGAAGTCCTGGTCACCCACCTGGGTGACTGATGTCTATTTAGACTTCATTGGACCAGGTGTTCCCACTTATCTTATCCCTCGGGGAGGCATGTAGGCCTGGTCATTCTGTCCTTATCTTGAGGCCTGGCCTTTGACAGATGTGCCTCCAGCTGGATGTGCCTCCAGTTGTAATGTGTTCTCATCCTTTGCACTGGCTCCCTCGAGGGCCTAGCCCTGTCTGACTGTCTATAGTACTTCTACCTAGCTTAGCTGTCTATAATACTTTGACTCCAAGATCTATAATGCTGGGCCGGTGAGATGGCTCAGCGGCTTAAGTGCCACCCGCCAAGCACGAGGGCCCGAGTTCAACTCCCGGAACCCACATACGAAAAAAGGGCCGGTGATATCGCTCAGCGGCACAGGCGCCTGCTGGTGCGCGAGATCCTGAGGTCGATCCCCAGTACCCACAAAAAAAAAAAAAAAAAAAAAGATCTATAATGCTATCTTTTAAAAATACTGCTTATTTATGTTTTCTTTTTTCCTTTGGCTGACCTCATTAGAAATTTATTAGTTCAATTACTTAAGAACAGAATTACATCTTTGTTGATGCTTTCTTTTATGTGTGTTTTTTTATTGCATTAATTTTATTCTCACTATTTTATTCCTCTACTTCCCTTGTATTTATTTTGGTGGATTTTTCTAATTTCTTCAGATAGATGGTTTGTTTACTGATTTTTAATCTCTCTTCTTTTCCCTTCAGTATTGTTTTATCTGTATCACACACATTTTGATACTATAATCCTTTCATTAACTTCCAGTAAAATTATTTTCTATTATTAATATAATATGCTTTCTTCTTTGAGAAAGTTATTTGGAAATATATTTCCTACTTTCTAAACCTCCGGGAATTTTCTAATTTTCTTTCTGCTTTGGAGTTGTGGCATAATTGCATTGTGATCAGAAAAGCTCAACTGTATAAATTTAAACTTGTGAAAGGTTTGGAGCTTCTTTTATGAGCAGACATATGGTAAACTGTTGTTAAAGCTTTATGTGTGCTTAAAAATAATCTATTCTGGGGTGATAGGGTAAGCTCTCTTTCTGTGTTATCTATGTTCAAATTATCCAAACTATTCCTGATTTTGTCTGCTTTAGTAACTGGAATTAAGTGTGATCAAATTCTCTACTATGGTTGTGGATTTTCCTATTTTTTTTATTCAATTTTTTTACATTTCTGACAATTTTTTAAAATCATATGTTTTGAGGCTGTGCTTTCAAATGCATAGAAATTTAGAATTATTATTTTGTCTTATTAAATGAAAACATTAATGAAATGTTCATGTTTAACTCTACTGATGCTTTATACTTCAACTTTAGTTTTTATTAATATATCTTTATCAGCTTTCGTTTAGTTAACTGTTTCTATGAACTACTTTGGTCCATCTTTTATTTTCAAACTTTCAGTACCCTTATATTTTAGACATATATTTTATAAACAGTAGCTAGTTGTTTCTTTAAAAACAAATTTGGTCTGGCAATCTTAGATTATCAGTTAATTTTTTTGCATTTTTTATATTTACTTTTATTTATGTTTGCATTTATTTATATTTATTTGATGTTTTTGGATAAAAATCTACCATCTTCCTATGTCTTTTCAAGTGTTCTATGTTCCTGTTTCTCTCTTTTTTTTTTGACTTCTTTTGGATTGTTTGAGTGATGTTTGGAAAAGTTTTGATGGATATATAATAATTGCACAGCATTCTGGGGTATAACCTGTACTCCCATGTTCACTGCAGCAATGTTCACAACAGAATGTCTAAGTTACTTATCTTGTTGCTGTGACAAAATGCCAACACCCAAAGTTAAAGGGGGATGGTTTATTTAGCTCACAGTTTGTAGAGGTTTCAGTCTATAATCAGCTGTTCTAAGGCAGGGTGGTGAGGCAGAAGAGAACAGTTCATAGTGGGCAGACTGTAGCAAAGCAACAAGGGAGAGAGATAGACAAGCCTCTTTCTGTCCCTTATATTTTATCCAGTCTACCAGGATTAGGGTGGTGCCAATCTAATCAGTGGACTGATCCAGCAATCACCTATCCTTAATCCCAGTGCCTTTAATCCCAGTATTGCATTAGGAATCAATCATGCCGTCTAGATTCAGCCACCTCTTAAAAAACCTTATGATCGCATGAGGCTTTAGGGGAACATCTAGACACAAACCATAATAAGTGAGATGTGGAATGACCAATATGTCCATCAATGGGTAAATGGTTGTGTGTATCATGGTGAGGTACAATCAACCGTGAGGACAGATGGAATCTTGCCATTTGCAACAACATGGATGGATCTAGAGGACATTATGTTAGACAACATCAACCAGGCGCAGGAAGACAGTGCCACGTGATCTCATTCATGTTTGGAATCTACAAAAGTTGATTTCATGGAAGCAGAGAGTAGAACCATGGTTTATCAGAGGCTGGGGAGATTTGGCACAAAGGAGGACTAGGGAGAGTTGGAGCAACTTTACCAATCAATTATCCTTCCTTTTTAGTTTGGAAATTGTGTACTTCTTTATTTCTGTTCTTTTAGTGATTACCCAGAAATCATAACATGGATTCTTGGTATATTAATGTCTAATCTTAATCTACATTCTACTTTCATGAAGGTAATCACACCCTGCCACAATCTTAACTACATTTAACAACTTCTAGGTTTATATTCAACAGTGTGTAGGATCTCTGAGTTACCCTCCAGGAACATTTTGGGAGTCTGAGCAGCCTGAGAGGTCTGACTGTAGGTGACCCAAGACCTAATCCACTTTAGTGTTCAATAAGGATGGAATTGCACTTTAAGATGCTGAATGGGCCAACCCTGATGTAGACAATGCATCCTTAAAAGGCAATTGCAGAGAAATGGGACAGTTTTTACGTGTTTCTAAAAAACAAGGAGGTGGGCAACTGAAAAGTGAGGGCCACGTCCTTTCATTCAAATGCAATGGAAAACCTGTAGCGAACTCTAACAGGCTGCATATAAGAAGGGTTGTGTTCAGATGAGGATTAAAAGGCCAAAGCAAAGCTTCCAGAAGGTCTGTAGCAAGCCTGAGACAATTCCAGAAGAGCAGCATCTCTTTCTTTCCTGCTAAAAAATGTTTTTGTTTTACTGTTTCCCCAGCAGACCAAGGCAAGTGGACTTTTATGGTTGACTCTGTGATTGCAGAGGGAAGAGGCGAGGTCCTTTCTGTGTAAGTGTAAAGTTGTCTGGATGAGATGGGAAGAAAGTTTAAGCTGTAAATTGGTCCGGTTTAAAAGGGACACTTTGTTCTCATGATTAATCCCAAATGAAAGTCATTAAAAAGTTATTACCTTTTTCTGGGGAAAAAGTAGAAGATGTTGCTTGGTGAAATTAAGCTTCAATTAAATTATGCTCCACATGTGCCCTGAAAGTAGAAAAGCTTTTACCATTCATATTTAATTTAGTTCAGTAAACTGAAAAGACTAGTTTTCTCTTTTTTATTTTAGAGGAAAAATAAAACAATAAAAAAAATGCTACAAAATTTCAAAACAAGATTGTAGGAGAGTGACAATGGTTAGTATATTGTGTATTGTTATCTTCAAAGTATTTGCTCATATTACAAGATATAGGCATGAAAAATTGATCAAACAATATAGGCACAAACATTTCTTTTCAATGAATGAATAGCAGTTACTAATATAACTATCTTAACTATCATATATATACATATATATTTGTTTTTCCTTGTCCCTTCCTTCTTTCTCCTTTCCCCCATCCCAGTTTCTCTTTTCTTTCAAACAGTTTCTTCCCATTTCACAATATCTATTGTACATTTTGGATCTTACGTGCTCCTTCAGCTCCTTTCACTAGGGAGACAATATGATGTTTACACAAGCAAGTCTGATATATTTCACTTATGAGTATGGTCTCAAGTTGCATCCATTTCCCTATAACCATCTCAAGTTTGTCCTTCTTTATAGCTGAGTAGTACTCCATTGGATAAAAATACCATATCTTTTTTACCCATTCCTCAGTTGATGGGCATTTGGGTTGGTTCCAACATTTAGCTATTATAAATTGTGCTGCTATAAACATGGGTGCACATATATCGCTGTGGTACGATGTTTTTAATTCTTCTGGGAAGATATCCAGAAGGGGAATAGCTGGATCAAATGGGACCTCTAATCCTAGTTTTTTGAGGAATCTCCACACTGATTTCCATAGTGGTTGCACCAGTCTACATTCCCACCAGAAGTGGAGAAGTGTTCCTTTTTCCCCACAGCCCTTCCAGCATTTATTGGTTGATTTCTTGATAGCCACTCTTAATGTGGTGAGGTGGAATCTCAGTGTTGTTTTAATTTGCAACTTTCAAATGACCAATGATGTTGAACATTTTTTCATATACTTATTTGCCATTCGTATTTCTTCATCTGAGACATGTGTATTCATCTCAGATGCCCATTTTTGGATTGGATCTTTGAATTTGGGGGTTCTGAGTTTTTTCAACTCTTTATATGTTCTAGGTATAAGTCCACTGTCTGAGGGGCAGTTGGCTAAAATTTTTTCCCACTCTGTGGGTTGTCTTTTCACTCTGTTGGTGATTTCCTTTGATGAGCAAAAGATTTTTAATAAGATGAGATCCCAGTTGTTGATTATTTGAAGTGTTTCCTATGTAGTTTGGGTTTTGTTCATGAAGTCTCTGCCTACCCCTATGTCTTCAAGATTTCTACCAACTTTCTCTTCCAGTAGATTTAGTGTTTCTGTTTTAATAGTTAGAAATTTGATTCATTTTGACTTTAGTTTAGTGCATGGTGATAGACATGGGTCTAGTTTCAGTCTTCGGCATGTAGACAGCCAGTTTTTCCAGTACCAATTATTAAAGGGTCTATCTTTCTTCCAATGAACATGTTTGGCTCCTTTGTCAAAGGTGGCTGAGTATGTTTGTAGTTATGTCTGCATATTCTAATCTGTTCCACTGGCCCTCAAGTCTGTTTCTTTGCCAGTACCATGCTGATTTTATCACAGTTGATTTGTAGTATAATTTCAAGTCAGGGATGGTGATGCCCCCTGCCTTGCCATTGTCATCCAGGATTGCCTTTGCTATTCTAGGTCTTTTCTGCTTCCAGATGAATTTTAGGAATGTTTTTCTAGATCTGAGAGGTATGTCAATGGTATTTTGATAGAGGTTGCATTACATCTGTAAAACAATTTTGGGAGTATGGCCATTTTCACTATGTTCATTTTTCCTATCCATGAGCAAGGGATATGTTCCCATTTTCTGATATCCCCTTTGATCTCCTTTTTCAGGGTACTGTAATTTTCAATGTATAGATCCTTTACTTCCTTTGTTAGATTGATTCCTAAGTATTTCATTTTTTTGGATGCTATTGTGAAGGGTGTAGTTTCCTTAATTTCCTAATTTCTCAGTGAGTTTGTTGTTTGTGTACAAGAATGCTATTGATTTTTGAGTGTTGACTTTGTTTCCAGCTACACTAATGCATTTGGTTATTAACTCTAGGAGTCTTTTGGTGAAGTTTTTGGGGTCTTCTATGGAGAGTATCATGTCATCTGTGAATAATGATAGTTTAACTTCTTCCTTTCCTACCCTTATTCTTTTCATTTCTCTCTCTTGTCTAATTGCTCTGGCTAATGTTTCCAGAACTATATTGAATAGGAGTGGTGACAGTGGACCTCCTTTTCTTTTTTTTTTCTATTTATTTATTTATTTTTTTAAAGACAACAAGTAAACATTCTCATGTATTAACAAACTCAAGCATTAGAGAATGTACAAATACCTTTTGGAGAAAAATATTACTCAGTATAAGATTAAGCCATGTAAAAGCTAGGTAAAAATAGAAGACTAAGGAATGGAATAGTCACAGTGAAATTGCATTTTCATACTAGGGAGACAATACGATGTTTACAGATGTGCATCCGGTTTATTTCACTTGTGAGTATTTTCTCAAGTTTCATCCATTTACCTATAAAAGTTTCCAGTTTATCTTTCTTTATGGCTGAGTAGTATTCCATTTTATAGAAATACCACATCTTTTTTATCCATTCCTCGGTTAATGGACATTTGGGTTGTTTCCACGATCTAGCTATTACAAATTGTGTTGCTATAAACATGGGTGCACATATATCACTGTGGTACGATGTTTTTAATTCTTCTGGGAAGATACCCAGAAGGGGAATAGCTGGGTCAAATGGGACCTCCAATCCCAGTTTTTCGAGGAGTCTCCACACGGATTTCCACAGTGGTTGCACCAGTCTACACTCCCACCAACAGTGGAGAAGGGTTCCTTTTTCCCCACAGCCCCTCCAGCATTTGTTATTAGTTGACTTCTTGATAACAGCCATTCTTTCTGGGGTGAGATGGAATCTCAGTGTTGTTTTAATTTGCATCTCTCGGATGACTAGTGATGTTGAACAGTTTTTCATATATTTATTTGCCATTTGTATTTCTTCATCTGAGAAGTGTTTATTCATCTCAGATGCCCATTTTTGGATTGGGTCTTTAAATTTGGGAGGTCTGATTTTTTTGAGTTCTTTGTATGTTCTCAATAGTAATCCTTTGTCTGAGGAACAGCTGGCAAGCAGTTTTTCCCATGTTGTGGGTTGTCTTTACTCTGTTGGTGGTTTCTCTTGCTGTGCAAAAGTTTTTTAATAAGATGAGATCTCAGTTGTTGATTCTTTGTGATACTTCTTGTGTGATGGGGGTTTTATTCATAAAGTCTTTGCCTACACCAATGTCTTCAAGAGTTTTACCTATTCTATTTTCCAGGAGATTTAATGTTTCTGTTTTAATATTTAGTTCTTTTATCCATTTTGAATTTAGTTTAGTGCACGGTGAAAGATATGGGTCTAATTTTAATCATTGGCATGTGTAGAGCCAATTTTTCCAGCACCATTTATTAAAGAGGCTATCTTTCTTCCAGTGAATGTGTTTGGCACCTTTGTCAAAGATAAGGTGGCTTAGTATGTCTGGGGTTGTTTCTGCATCTTCTATTCTATTCCATTGATCTTCAGGTCTGTTTTTTTGCCAATACCACACAGTTTTTATCACAGTAGCTTTATAGTATAATTTCAAATCAGGGATTGTGATGCCCCCTGCCTTGCTTTTGTTGCCCAGAATTGCCTTTGCTATTCTAGGTCTCTTCTGTTTCCAGATGAATTTTAGGATTGTTTACTCTAATTCTGTGAGATATGTTGTTGGAATATTGATCGGAATTGCATTAAATCTGTATAACAGTTTTGGAAGTATGGCCATTTTCACTATATTGGTTCTTCCGACCCAAGAGCAAGGGATATCTTTCCATTTTCTGATATCCTCTTCAATCTCCTTTTTCAGAGTACTGTAGTTTTCAGTGTAGAGGTCTTTTACTTCCTTTGTGAGATTGATTCCTAGGTATTTCATTTTTTTAGATGTGATTGTGAAAGGTGTTGTTTCCCTAATTTCTCTCTCAGTGAGTTTGTTATTGGTGTACAGGAAGGCTATTGATTTTTGAGTATTGACTTTGTATCCAGCTACACTACTGAATTTGCTTATTAAATCTAGCAATTTTTTAGTGGAGTTTTTGGGGTCTTCTACATAGAGTATCATGTCATCTGCAAATAATGATAATTTAACTTCTTCCTTTCCAATCATAATTCCTTTTATTTCTTTCTCTTGTCTAATTGCTCTGGCTAAAGTTTCCAGGACTATGTTGAATAAGAGTGGGGACAATGGACATCCTTGTCTTGTTCCTGATTTTAGAGAGAAAGCTTTCAGTTTTTGTCCATTTAGTATGATATTGGCTGTTGGTTTGTCATAGATAGCTCTTATCAGATTGAGATAAAGACCATCTATTCCAATTTTCTGTAGGGTTTTTTATCATGAAAAGGTGCTGGACTTTGTCAAAAGCTTTTTCTGCATCTATTGAGATGATCATATGATTTTGGACCTCCTTTTCTTGCTCCTGACTTTAGAATGAAAGCTTTCAGTTTTTATCCGTTTAGTATGATCCTGGCTGTTGGTTTGTCATAGATGACTTTTATCCAATTGAGGTAAAGACCATCTATTTCGACTTTCATAGGGTTTTTATCCTGAAAGAGCGTTGGATTTTTTTTTTTTTTATGTGGGTATCGGGAGTTGAACTCAGGATCTCATGCTTTCCAGCAGGCATCTATGCCACTGAGAGAAATCACCAGCCCTTTTTTTCCTTTATGTTGGTACTAGGAGTTGAACTCAGGACCTCACGCTTGCCAGGAAGGCGCTTATGCTGCTGAGCCATATCACCAGCCCCGAGTGTTGGATTTTATCAAAAGATTTTTCTGCATCTATTGAGATCATCTTGTGATTTTTCTCTTGGCTCTGTTGATATATTACATTTATTGATTTGCATATGTTGAACCATCCCTGCATTCCTGGGATAAATCTCACTTGGTCATGGTGTACAATCTTCTTGATGATTTGCTGCATTCTGTTTGCTAGTATCTTATTGAGGATTTTTGCATCTACATTCATTAGGGAGATTGGCCTGTAGTTCTCTTTTTTGGTTGACTCTTTCTCTGGTTTTGGTATCCTCCAGGAATGAGTTAGGGAGTATTGTTTCCCTTTCAATTTCATGAAAGAGCTTGAGTAATATTGGCATTAAATCCTCTCTAAATTTCTTGTGGAATTCAGCCATGAATCCATCAGGACTGGGCTTTTCTTTTTTGGTAAGTTTTAAACTACAACTTCAGTCACATTAACTGATATTGAGTTATTCATAATTTTTATATCTTTGTGATTCAGCTTTGGTGAGTCATACATATCTAGGAGTCTGTCCTTTTCTTCTGTGTTTTCCATCCTACAAGATTAAAGCTTTTCAAAGTAGGTATTGATGATCTTCTGAATTTTCACACTATCTGTAGCGATTTCACCTTTTTCATTCCTCAATGCATGAATTTGAGTCTTTTCTTTCCTTTTTTTGATAAGGTTGACTAAGGGTTTATCAATTTTATTTATTTTTTCAATGAATGAACTCTTTGATTCATTAATTTTTGGTATTGTTTCCTTTGTCTCTGTTGTATTAATTTCTGCTCTGATTTTTATAATTTCCTCCATTGTATGGGCTTTGGGTTTGTATTGCTCTTCTTTTTCTCTAAGCTTGAGATGTAACATTAGGTTGTTTATTTGTGCTCATTCTGTTTTCTGGATATGAGAATTCACTGCTGTAAATTTCCCTCTTAAGACCGACTGCTTTCATTGCATCCAATAAGTTCTGGTATTTTGTATCTGCATTCTCATTTAGTTATAGATATTGTTTAATTTCTTCCTTTATTTCATCTGTGACCCATTGTTTATTTAGGAGGGTGTTATTTAACTTCCATGTGTTTATGGAGTTTTTGTTTCTTTTGCCATTCATTTCCAACTTTATTGCACTACGGTCAGATAATATGTATGGGATGATTTCAATTCCTTTGCATTTACTTAAGCATGTTCTGTGGACTAGTATATGGTCTATTTTAGAGAACATCCCATGTGCAGCTGAGAAGAATGTTTATTCTGGTGATGTTGGGTGGAACACTCTGAAGACTAAATCCATTTATTCACAGATGTTTTTTGAGTTCTGATATTTCTTTGCTGACTTTTTGTCTAGTTGATCTCTTTGTGACAATGGGGTATTTAGGTCTCCTGTTACAATTGTGTTGTTGCTTATTTGATTTTTCATGTCTATTAATAATTGTCTTATATAGTTGGGTGCTCCCATATTTGGTGTACACATATTTATGATTGTTATCTCTGCCTCTTGAAGTTTTCCCCTAACTAGTATGTATTGACCTTCTTTATCTCTTCTGCTTATGCTTGGTTTGAAGTTCACATTGTCTGCAAACAGAATAGCTACACCTGCTTTTTTCTGGGTCCTGTTTCATGGAGTATTATTTTCCATCCTTTGATTTTCAGTCTATGAATTTATTTTTAGTTTAGATATGTTTCTTGTATACAGCATATTGTTGGATCTTGTTTCTTGATCCCTTCTGCCTGTCTGTTTCTTTTGATTGGTGAATGGAGGCCATTTATACTTATTGTTATAATTGATATGTATTGGCTTATCTTTGTCATGGTATTTTCCTGCTGTTGGTTCCCTGCTTTTCCCCTCTGTTTAATTGCTTGTCCTGCCTGGTAATTTCTTTCTGTTGTTGTTCTTGGAGTTGTGGTCATTTTTATCTCTGTCTAGAATATCTTTTAGTACTCTTTGTAGATTTGGTTTGGTGGTAATAAATTTCTTCAGTTGTTCTTTGTCATGGAAGTATCTTATTTCTCCATTAATTTCAAAAGATAGTTTTGCAGAGTACATCAATCTGGGTTGGAAGTTGTTTTCTTTCAGGACTTGAAATACTTCACTCCAAGCTTTTCTTAACTTGAGGATTTGTGTTTAGAAGTCTGCCATGATTCTGATGGGCTTTACTTTATTGATCTGTTTCATTTCTCTAGCTGCTTTTAATATTCTGTTCTTGTGCTGAATTTCTGGGATCTTGATTATTATATGTCTTGGTGTAGTTTTATTTTGGTTGTAGTTGTTTAGAGTTCTATATGCTTCATTTATTTGTATGTCAAATTCTTTGTCCACACTTGGGAAGTTTTCTGCCATTATTTCTGTGAAGAGTTTTTTTTATGGCATTTGTGCCATCTCCAAATTTCTCATTAACTCCAATCAATCTTATGTTTTTCATCTTTGCATTGTCTTGTAGCTATTCGATTGATTTTTCATGGTCTCTTGCTATTTTTAAGATCTCTTTCTTTTCATGATCACTAGCTGCATTTCTGTCTTCAGGATCTGAAATTCTATCTTCTCCTTCATTCAATGTGTTGCATATACTTTCAGTGGAGGATTTAATCTCTTGAATTTCTGTTTGGATCTGTTTCATGGATTCCATTTATTTCCTATGTTGGGCATTTTTTGTTTCCATCATTTTTCTAAGCTCGTCTATTCTTTTATCTGTGTCTTCTCTGATATCTTTGAGTTTCAGCATCATTTATTTTTGTACCTGAGAGATTATTTTCTTTGTAGCCTTTTCCACTTGTTGTTTTTACTTCTGTTGTTATCATTTCAAAAATTTCCAGTGTTTGACTTCCAATTTCATCTCTCTCATTGAGTTCTGGGCTTGTCCTGGGTGGGCTGGGGGTCTGGAGTTGCATTTTGCTTCTGTGTCTTGCCCTTTTCTATTTTCTCACTTTTATTTTATTTTGTTTTCTATGTTGATGCTTGCTGATTTCTTATGATAGATAGCTTTATCACTAGTATTGAGGCTTCCCTAGGAGATGCCTGTTCTTCAGGGATGTCCTCTAGATGTAGGTGGTTCTTTATAGCTATCCCAGGAACCTACCTTCCTGATTTGTAAAGGATGCAAAATTACTATTTGGCTCAGCTCCCAATCCTTTGGTACTTGGCTGTGGTGATGATTATGACTCCACACACAATCACAGTGTAATCACGTAGGGGAGAAAAACTGTTTAAAACATGTATGACATCCTGTCTAAAGTAGCACAGTTAGTAAAAACAGTAGTTTCAAGTATAGCTTAACTACTGACAAATTATGGTAACCATAAACCTGCTACCTCTGACCACAGGAGCAAACTCTAAAGTTATATAACAAAATAATACATATACTGTGCACTTGTATGCAGTGATTTTCCCCTTAGTGGAGTGATTTTACCCTTCTTTGGGAGGGTGGGGGGTTAAGATGGGTAGGGGACAGGCTAAAGTGATGAATGAGGTCAAATATAGTAGACTCAAGACTGGAGGTCAAAGGATTATCACCCAAGTTTTGGGAAACTGGAGGACACAGGAGGGAAAAATGAAATAGAATGCAAAGGAGTAATCAGAAAGGGCAAAGACAGTGTTTACTCACTTGAAAGTTTAAATTCAAGTAGTTAGGGAAAGAGAGAAAGAGGATCAGTAGAAGAAAATGAAAAAGAAAGGTAAGAAACCTAAACAGTGAAAAAAGAAGGAAGAAAGACAAAAGAGAACAAAAAAGAGAATAAAGGAAAGAAAGAAAGAGGAGACCAGACAAGGAGAGAAGAGAGAGGAAAAAAAAAACACCCAAATACAAAAATAACCACAGAGTACAAAACAATACAAGATGACTTGCAACCAGCCAGGAAAGGGATAGCCAATCAGACAAACAAGGGAGAATGAAAGTAGTAAAATTCCTCTGGTGTTTACAGTTCTGTGATAGTGTCCACGTCAGGTCCCAGAAATGTGCTGTGTACTCCAGCCAAGTTTGCCATGGAAATCATGCAGGGTATGGAGCTGATCTTGGTCTCCAGATGTGTGGGCTGGGACTGGTCTTCTGTTGGTGGAGTTCTCCAGAGCCCAGCTGCTGGCTGCTCGCTGTTGCTTCAGACACATCCACTTCACTGGTCTCGCAGATTACTCCCAGTGCCCAGGGCCTGTCCTGTCCTGGGTGTCAGTGTTCTGGTTGTTCTGGCTGCCAGCGGTGTCGAGACTCATTTTCTATAGTGTGGCTGAATATATTCAGCACACCTACAGTTGTTATCCTAATTTTTACCTGTCTCTGGAGCTATGGGATAATAGAACCATAGACTTCCTTGACAACCTGGTATGGACAGTGTCTTAGTTACTTTTCTCTCATTGCTGGAACAAAATATCTGACTCCCAAAGTTAAAGCAGGAAAGGTTTATTTAGCTCACAGTTTGTGGAGGTTTCATTCCGTAATTTGCTGGCTCTGACGCAGGGTGGTGTGGCAGAGGGGCAACAGTTCATGGTGGTGGAAGACAGCAAAAGCAACAAGAGCAAAAAGTGGAAGGGGAGCAAGCCTGTTTTCCTCCCTTATGTCGTAAGCAGGCCACCCTCCTTGGGGCGGGTGTAGCACTCACACCATCTGCCTGCTCTCCTCTTGCACAGGCTCAGGATGTTTACAGAGTGAGGACCCTGGCCCCCTGCTGAGTTACTTTTTTCATAAAGATGGTGACTGAGGAGTCTGATTGCTGCCTAAAGAGATACTTTCCCTCAGGTTAGATGGAATTGAAAAGAGAATTTATGGAAAAATTGCCACCCTGACCTTAAACACGCAGTCTTTGAGTTGACGCTGTAATGAGGAATGGAGTGCTATTAAAATGTACTGAACATTTTAATGACTCTACTCGCAGTAAGCCAAAAACAATTTTTTTAAACTCTGGAAGGGAGGATCTTGCCAAGGAGATTTTAATGTCAAGGATATATGTGAAGCTAAAAATAAGGTGCTCATGAGTATCCTAGAGCGGTGGGTGGGGATGTATACATAATCAAATTAAATTATTCCATTTCCACTTATGGAAAATTCTGAAGGGAAAAATTGTCAAGAAAACATTTAGTCATATTTCACTTGGATTGTGCCTGCAGCTCTTGCTGGCAGAGGTGTTGGGTAGACCACCACCATGACATCAAAAATGATAAAGAGCCAAGTCCGGCAGAGCACCCAATGGAAGAGAGGCTTCTGGGAGTTAAAGGGGAAAAATTGTCCCAAGGTGTGAGGACTGGGGCTCAGTGACCCAGACATGGAATGCACAGGGTAGAACCTTCAGGGAACCTCAAAGGTGTGTGAGCTCCTGATCCCAGCTCTCTGGGGCCTGATACTTTTTACCACATCTTTTTCCTAACAGAGAAATGTCCCCTGCATTATGACCTTGCCCACAGCTGTGCTCTTCCCACAAACCACTGTTGATACAATGGGACTGCGAGCTTTGCTGCTGCCAACACAGTCATGTGTGAAAGGACTGAAGAGCACAAGCATGGTGCCTGGAAATGGATAGATTTGTTGGCATTTTGGGGACAAACATCTTCTTGGCTACAGCCGTCAAATTTCCAATCCAAAGCTGGCAAGAAAGAGTCTAGTCTTTGTTGAATCTTTTATTTTCTTCTTTAGTTATAATTAAGAGACTCACGGACAGGCAATCTGCTTTCTTTGTCCCTTCTGCCTGTCAGTCCCCTTGGCTCACCCCAGCCAGGACCCTGGGCCAGTATGCTCTGTCTCCTGGGCTCAGGTGCTGATCAGTGGGAGGAGGGCTGGGAATAGTGAGGAGAGGACAGGTGTCTTCCTGGGCTGTGTGAAGAGGTGGTGAGTGTGTGTTGGCCAATGCTTGCAATGCAGGTGATGCAATGGCCAGGGCTCCATACACATGCAGGACCTGGCAGGGGGGACCCTGGAAGGCTAACCTGGCTTCACCTCAGCCTGCCCCAGGCTAGATGAATTCTGGTTTGGACAGAAACTGCAGCTCATGCCTCTCGCTTCTCTCTCGGCAGATCATTCTGGACTCCTGTGATTTTTGTCCCCTGAAGAAAACCAGAATGAGACAGTGAGGGAAAATAATTTGACCTGATGCAAAGGGAAGGAGAGATGTTGAGTGGTAGCGCTTATGGGGACCTATTAAATTTCAGACAGCTGCTAACATTTCCCACAGAACACCTGACCTTCCTGGAGCAGAGCGCAGAGGACAGGGGCTTCACTGGCTGAGATGTGGACACCGCTATCAGCCCCATTTGCATAAGGAAACTGAGGCTTAGGAGAGTGAAATAAACTCCCCAAGGTCACATATAGCTATGATCAAGCAATGACAGAATTGGGACCTCAGCCTTAGACTGCTCTGCTAGTCTCTCTCCTGTGGGTTTCTCCACTTATTCCCCACAGCATGGGCAAGAAAGCAGCACAGTGGCAGTAGCTGTGGGAGGGATTTAATTTCAGCTCTGCTCTTAATTATGTCTCCTCAATGACATCACTGAATCTTGTGAGCCTCATTATTGTTTTAATCTGTAAGGTGTTAAAAGTCCTCCAGCACAGGTTACCATGATAGGACTGTATGGAAGCAGTTCATGTGGAGATGCTTTGAGTACAACAACGGTCTTCTAAATGTGTCGTGATCAAGACAGATGTTACAGGATGTGATGTGGTATGGAAGAGAGAGCAATGGCTGTGGCCCAGGTCTGAGTTTGAATTTGACACACTAGTGGGACCTTTCTGACACTTGAGTGTCTCAGCTGTAAAATGGGGATGCTGCATCCTGCTGGGTACTTAGGAGTGAAGAGCACACTCATTGGAATCTGAGTACGGTGGTACCCAGTGTCTGATGGAGGCAAGTGCGCTCCGTACCTGCAGGGGAAGTAGATGGAGCTGCTGAAGGCACAGTAGATGAGGGGGTTGATGGCACTGTTCAGGGCTGGTAGGTTCTGGATGATCACCGAGGTGTAGAAACGCTCCTTGGTGTCTGGAAGGAGGTTAAAGTTGTCCAACATGTCAAACAGGAAGTATGGGCTCCAGCAGATGATGAAGGCTGGGGACAAGAGAACCATTAGCCACAGCCCAGGGCTTGATCTGCCCTGACTGGAGTTTCAACTGGATGTTCACTGGTACCTGCAGTCTCACAGAAACATCAGGGCTGGGAACACTGTTAGAGCAGTTGTTTGTTAGCAGTGGTATTGTGTTTGCTTGAACGTGTACTTGTGTCTATGCACACACTATGAAGATGACACTTCCAAACCAAGCAGTGTTCCTGGATCTTCTCTATCTGTAAAAGGGGGACGTCCAATTTCTACTGTTGTGGACTTAGTGTTGAAAGAGCAGGAACTCATGACCTTAGACAGATCCTCCCATCCAACACAGTGTGGCAGAAAACCCAGCAAAATTCCTTGGCAATTCTCTGGGGCCAGACAGAACAGGGAGCGTTTGACCAGACAGTGCTCCTAGTTTTAGGGAATAGCAGGGGGAAAGAGTGATCCTAATATTTTCAAAGTACAGCCCTGTTTAATCATAATGTTCTTAATTTGCCTTTTCCATCTTAGTTAACCTCTCCAGAAAATACCCATCCAATATCCCTGCCCAGGTTACTTGATGTATGTGAGCCCCCAGATTCCTCAAAGGAAATGACTTGGATGTGGGAGTTCAGAGTGTGAGGATTAATTTTATATACAACTTGACTGGGGCCCAGCTATTTGGTTAAACACCATTCTGGGTGCGTTTATGAAGTCAATTCTGGATGAGATTAATGTTTGATTCAGTAGACTAAGAAAATCAGATTGGCCTCATCCAGTCTGTTGAAGGCCTGAGTAGGACAGATTCACCTTCTCTGACTGTCTGTGAGCTGGGCCATTGGTCTGCTCTGCCTTCACGGTTGGAGTCAGATTGGAACCTTCACCAAGTCTTCTGTTTTCAGGGCTTTTAACTCTGACCTGGACTGGAACTTGCACCATTCTCTCTCCAGGGTCTTCAGCTTGGGAAGTGCAGAGCTTGAGACTTCTCAGCCTTCATAGTAAGAAGACTCAATTTCTCATATAAATTAGAATCTATGTGTTTATCTATCACCCATCCATGCATCCATCATCTATCTATTCATCCATCTATTTATTATCTATCGTCTCTCTATCATCTATCACCTATCTATCTCTGTCTGATCTATCATCTATCTAATCTACCTATACATCCATCCATCCATTCATCCATCCATCCCCCTCCCCACCCACCCATCATCTATCATCTATTTATTCATTAATTCATCCATCCATTATCTGTCTATTCAGCCACCCATCTATCATTTATCTATTCATCTATTATCATCTATGTATTCATCCATCATTTATTTGTCTGTCTTCTATCTATTCATCCATCCATCCACCCACTTATCTTTCTTCTATCTGTTCATCAATCCATCTATTGTCTATCATCTATCTATCTATCTATCTATCTATCTATCTATCTATCTATCATCTACCTATCTATCTATCTATCTCTCTATCTACCTATTTATCTATCATCTATCTATCTATCTATCTATATCTATCATCTATCTATCTATTTGTCATCTATCTGTCTTCCCCTATTTCCCTGGAGAGCACAGATTGACACAAGGCTACATGCTCTTGGGCTTAACTCTCTCTCTCTCTCTCTTTTCCTGGCTGTCTTGCTACATCTTCACCACTCTCCTCACCCCATACCCACAGGATTTTTTCTCAGAGGAGAGATTTGGCTTTTGTGGCCATCTGCATGAAGATGCATAATTCTGCATAATTGTTTGAGAGCCATTGTAGCTTTCTGGGAGTTTTGGAATGAAGAATTAACTCATGATATTTTGGCCCCAGATGGTGAACCCCATCACTGACCCAAGAAGAGTAGTCTTGGGGCTCCAGGTATAAAAATGCTTTCTGTGTTCATGTGGTCATGTGTGTGTGTGTGTGTGATTGCAGGGATGCCAGTTCTTCTTCATGCTTCAGGATATGCCATCCCAGTCAGTAGAGGATCAGCCACATCCCAGACATTGTTCAATGCCCAGCTGGACATTGATGCATGACAGAACTCTGTTTATAATTACTCCAGTCTAGAAACCTAACTCTCTTTTACAGATGTATGGAGATATTTTCCAGAAATACTGAATTTTTCAGAAATGCAATTCCCTTATAAATAGATGAAAGATTACTTTGTTTAATTTGGAGCTTTCCCAGGCTTTGCTCACCTGCTCAGAAAATCAAGTCACTGACAGTGAGACTGCTTACATTTTTAATGTCTCCATGAAAACACACCTGTGTTGGCTTCCATTTGTAGTTGTTACTATGTCTAGGTGTAAACATCTGATTAATTTATTCTTCTTCTAGTGCAGCAGTCCCCATATAGTAACATATCAAAAAATTGGTATTGTTACATAATAAATGATTTTCTTTCTACTTTTTAGATAATTATTTGGATAATACATTTATTTTAAAAAATTTTGGCAGGTAGCTATCACATATACATGTCACTTGAGGATGGTAAAAGTCCATTGCAAAATATTTGTCCTAGAAAGGGCCACTTTGGTCTGTCCATGCTTCCTGAGCCTCTTTTGAGCATCCCTGCTGCAGACTGAAGGATACCACAGGGTTGGGAATATGGATCATGCTTGTAAAAGAATGCATGTGTAAGCACTCACTCCCCAGGGCCCATGAATCTGCAGTTCTGGCTGGGGAGGCAGGGGAGTCTTTGATCTGCCTCACAGCCTCTAAGAATCACTTCTCAGAGCCCTGGTGAGTCGTACCTGCTCTGCCCTGCTCTGCCTGGGCTGTGGTCTGCACCTGGACTCTGGGGCTGAGTCACGCTGCACTGCGTGTGGTCTGTTTGGCATTTTGCAGTTGTGTTTTAGAATGGGGAGGCAGGCTGTTTTGGCAATCTGTCATGCAGCTAATGCTTTCTTGGGGCTTGTAAGAGCTTCCAGAGGTGCAAGGACAGGGGCATTTCAGCTAAATAGAGAGAAGGAAGCAGAGGTCCTTTTCCTTCTTGCATCTCCTTATTCATTGGTTTATTCAGCAAATATTAATTGAGTGCTGTGTATGGGACCCTCATTCAGGCCTTGGTGATAATATGTAAATAAAACAAAAGCAAGCCATTATTCTCGTGGATTTATTGCTATGGCAGGGGAGATAGATAATAAGCGGGACATGTATGTATCATAATAAGAAGATAGATAGAGGATAGATCACAGATAGATGATGGCTAGATATAGATGATAGATAAGTGATAGAGGATAGATGATAGATGATAAATAGATAGATAGATAGATGATAGATTGATAGATAGATAGAATTAGGTGGAAATAGGAACCATGAAGAAAAACAAAGTCAGGTAAGACTAGAGGAGGTTGTTTAAGAAGATGTCATTGTTGGGCCGGTGAGATGGCTCAGTGGCTTAAGTGCCTGCCCGGCAAGCGCGAGGGCCCGAGTTCAACTCCCGGAACCCACATACGAAAAAGGGGCCGGTGATATCGCTCAGCAGCACGGGTGCCTGCTGGCGCGCGATGTCCTGAGGTCGAACCCCTGGTACCCACAAAAAAAAAAAAAAAAAGAAGATGTCATTGTTAAGGATGCCTAACAAAGATGTCATTGTTGGGGAACAAAACAAGGTGGGGAGTAAGCTGTGCATCCATCTTCGAGGAGAACATTTCAGTTGGGAACAGTGCAAGGTGACTTTTGTGGGTGTTAAGAGCAAAAAGAAAGGAAGAGGAAAAGGTAGAAGACAGGAAGGAGGAGGGGTGGAAAAGGGGCCATACAGAAGGACTAGGAGTGACCCTGAGAATAAATGTCCAGGACAAGTGGGATACACTTCCGTTGTCCCTCTTCATGTGAACATTAGGCCTGCAGAGAGTGTGTCTTCAAGGAGGCAACTGGAACAGCAGGGTGATCTGAGCTCCAGCTTCAGCTACTTTGGTCCTAATATGATTTTCCCCAAATTGCCCAATTCATGGCCCCAAAGGAGAGCTAGATTCATAAGGGGGGGCATAGGAGCCAAATGTCAGCCGTGGAGAAGCCACAGATGGGCCAGTGAGTCTCACACATTCCTTCCCAAGCAGAGAAAGGAAGAAGTGCATAGAGCCTCTCTTGTGTGGCCTCAGCAGCAGTTTGCTTTTGAAAGGTTCATACAGTTCTTCAGCATAAGGAGAGACATGGCTTACCAAGAACAATGATGATGCTGTACTTGATGGCCTTGACTTTTGCCTTTGAGTTGTAGCTGGTGCACAATTTCCCATCTGTAGATAAAATGGGGTGGGGGGAGGGGTTGTAAAATGAAATGTTTAAGATGTGACAATTTTGGTTTCTGCCAGCAGAAATATTGACTGATAGACTTTCAGCCTTCATGTGGGCAGGACCATGTAACATCCTGTGTGCCTACACCCTCCCTGGACATTTTCAGAGTAAAGATGGCTCAGGGCTGGTTGTTGGAAATTGCTTGGCTTGCAGTTTAGTACAATATGCAGATCCTGTGGGATGCCTATTAGTCAGCTTTTTATCATTGGGGACACAATACCTGACAACAACATCTTGAAGGAAGAGAGCTTTATTTGGCTTATGGTTTCAGGGGATTCTGTCCATGTTTGGCTTGCTCCAATGCAAAAACAATGGTGAAATGGCCTGGTGGAGGGAAACTGCTTACCTCACAGTGGCCAGGGAGCACAGCTGGGGAAAAACACCAGAGTAGAAGGAGCCAGGGACTATACATAGTCCCTAAGGTCACACCAACATGACCCACCCAGATGCACTCAGAAATATGCTTTACTAATCTTCTAGGTGGATCCCAAGCCAATCAGGTTGATACAATTAAGTTTATCCAGTACAGCTAGACTCTCTCTGGAGACGTGGTCAGATGGTCAGAACTAGCTGCAGCTGAAATTAGATGATGTGACCACAGAGCCCAAAGCCTTCCCCTGGAAGGGCTCTTCTCTGAACCCTAAGCTATACTGAGAGGACAGGGTCATTTTTCTAGACTGGGTGCCCCAGACCAACTGATTCACCTAACACAGAAACTCTACTCCCAAACAAATCATAAACCAGGGATATCAAAAAACTGTCCCACATCTGAGCCTGAATATGGCTGCAATTGTATGTGGACTGTCATCTGATGGTAAAACATTTGAGGGGTAAATGTAAGAATCCACTGGAATACAAGCTAGATGGGGACAGGAGTTTATGATCATATCAAATGATTAACAAATACTTGCTGGCAGAATCAGTAAGTACAGTATCGCAGGGAAGAAGTACTGGTAAAACTAAGGTTGACTCAGTGCAATAGAAATTAATGAAAAGAGTGTTGAGATGGCAAATTTGGGGTGAAGTATTGGCCATGGGACTGCTTGCCTCTGAGGAAGTCTTTACTGCCAGAGCTCTGGCAGCTCATGTGACACTTCTGGATGGACACAGGCCTGACCCAGAACACACCCTCAGTGACAAAGCATGGACAAGATGACATCTGTCTTCTCACCTCACCCAACTGGTGCCACTAAATTGACTTCAGTGGGCACATTACAGTACCTACGTCAGGTAGGGAAGAGCAGCTGCGCACTCGACAGGCCAAATGCAGTGCTCAGCTGATTGTTTGGATTTCATATTTGAAGTTTATTGTTTATTTCATATTTGAAATAAATTTGAAGTTTATTATTTATTTCATTTTTGAAGTTTATCTCCATAGAAATGGATCTGAAATTTACCTTTGCTCTATTCATTCAATCCCATCTCTAATCCAATCAAGCCCGATCCAACAAGCACAGTGTATCTGCTCAGAGCTATGGACTGAACAGAGGGCTAGAGTTCTCACTGTCTAGGAGCTGTCGGTCCCGCAGGAAGATCACACACTGTCCACGTGCGGGGTGAGACTCGTAGATGCTGAGCAGACACAGACATGGGAGACAGCCACCCCCACAGCTCTGCCCAAGAGGCTGCATAGGAGACGCAGAGCACCAGGCAAACTTGGAATGACAAGAGAGGGGTTTCAAAGGCAAAGACTGAGGTGCAGACATGAGACTGGGGAAGGTGGAGCAGACGTCCTCAGCCGAGACATGGGAGAAAAAAATGGAGGGTGTGTTCAGACCATGGGGAGTCATTGTGTTTGGCTCCATCCTACAAGCGCGTGGGGTGTGAGAGTGGAGGGACCTGACGACACACTGGGAAGACCTTGAGTGTCTTTGCAGAGTCTGGGCTGGACTCCTGGGGCAGCTGCAGCAGGCCATGGAAGCTTTTGGGCACTTTGCAATGTGAACATTTCCTCATTGCAGAGGACGGCCTATTACCAGTAATAACAGAAATGGTGGAATTTTTAGGTAAAAAGAAAGCAAATTCTAATAAACTGTTAATTCTTATTTCTTAAGTTATACATTGTAAGATCACCCTGAGTCAGTATTACAGTCTTTAAATTATTCTTTGCATTTCCCAGAGCCAGAGAACCTCGGCATTGTAAGGGGGTAAATTCTTGAAAAACATCTATAGGAATATAGCAAAACCCTATAGGAATAGGGTTGTGTTTTCCAGGGGACTTTGGCCATGCCTGGATGTGTTTTTTGGTTGCCACAATGTGGAGGTACTATTCATCTAGTGGAGAGAGGCCACAGATGCTGTTCTATCAATGCCCAGGATACCTGTCACCCAATAATTATAAAGTCCAAATTGCTGAAGGTGTCAAAGGTGAGAAGCATGATTTCCAGGGTGGTATTTTGGGAAAGACCAGCTTCAGGATCAGACCTGAATACACCTTCCAGCTCTATCCATGAGTAGCTGTGTGTGCTTAGGCAAGTGGCTTAATGTTCCCGGCCCCAGCCCATTTAGAAGCTGAGGCATAAAACCTCAAATACACGGAGTTACTTCAAGTTTACATATGTTAATGTATTTAAGGGGCCAAGCTCCTCGCTGGGATATCAGTTACCTTGTCAGTTGGGATGAATGAAGTTTTCACAGTATTTCAGAAGGAATCTGAGCTCTTTATGGAGAAAACAGAAGGTACTTCTACCTTAGGTTGTCTCTTATACTATGTTGTTATCCGTATATAGCAGAAAACTATGAGGGTGGGATTATACCAATGGGGGGCAAGAAGGTGACAGCAGATCAAATACCCTTTCAAAGTGTCCTCATTTGCTGGTCCTAGGTGACAGCTGGCTCCTAAACAGTGTGGCTCTGGAGACTTAGTCGGTCTTTCAGAAAAGTTTTTGAGAATGACATTTGAGCTGCAAAATCTATTTAAAATGAAAACTGGAAATACCTTCCGCAGGGCAACTAGGTAACAATATAATCAACCACCTGCCCTCTGATCTCCCAATGAGTTTAGTGAAAAGCATCTTTAATCTGACCACTCCAGGAAATGCAAAGCCTCCAGCTTCTAAAGATGACTCTTCAAAGAGAGCCGAGCTACAAAATGCCTGTAATTCTCTTTTATTGATAGATAAAAGGATTATTTCTACTCAGGCCTTGGTACTGCGCTGGAGTGAAAAGAAGTAAAATGCAGCTGTCACCGAGCATTAATGGCTCAGGCAACCTGGAGGTGGTGGGCTTATTAAATCTGAGCTTAGGAAGCTCAATGACTTAGGCTGCTTCAGTGCCAGGTGCACCTCTCTTGGGGGGCATCCTGGAAACCAAGTCTCCAGATGGCCGGTTCTGGCTGTTTGCCTTCCCAAGGCTCCAGGCCCCTTACACAGTGACCAGGAGCCCGTCCTTCATATGGGAGGATCACCTGAGCCTATAGTAATTTGTCCCTTGAGGTTTTAAGTGGAGGCAGAAGTCATTCCTGCCAGGTTGGGAGACCCACCTGTGGCCTGATGGTAAGTACAGGTGGTTTGCTTAGAAACCAGAAAGTCTTAAACTAAGATTTTATACCAAGCATACTCATGTGTTGGAAACCTATGTACTTCAGGTTGACTTAAAAAATTAAACATATTTTATAGTTTTTCCTGATTACTAAAGTTTTTTGAAACTTAAAATTCATTTTTGATCAGTAATGAAATTTTTATGTACAATATAACCTGAACGCCCTGCCAGAACTCATCAGTTAAATATTTTTAGTACATTTGGCCACCTCTGCTTTAGTTGTAGGACTGGTCATTTCCTTCTGAGGACTTTGGGGCTTTTTGACTTCCTAGCTTTTCTGGTAGACCCAAGCAGTGTCTCAGTGTGCTCCTGATTGTCCCTGCCCATGAGCCCCCCTTGAGTTCCTTCCATTGGCATTGTCCCCTGGGCGTTGTCTCCCCACCCACTTGTTCAGCCTCAGTTGTGACCCTGGGCTGTGGATTACTTAGCATCTGCTTTTCCCTGGGAGATCTGCCCTCAAAGTCCTTCTGCCAGGGACTGACGACATGGCCTCTCTCCTTGTTGTTCTTGTTCTCTTCTTGTTGCTATGGGGCCTGCAGCAGAGTCACCTGAGTCCCCTGGGATTGGAACTCACTGGTGTCATGTCACATATAACATTGTCATTGTCAGTTGCCTACAAGGGGCTGGAGTAGTCTGGTTGGAAGGCTCTTAGGTGACCCAGAACATACAGTTCTCTTTGACCTTCAGGCTCCCAGGGAACCTATCACCCATCTCCTGTCAACAGATGCTGCCTCTCTCCCCCTGTAGCTTGACATAGCTGCATATATCTGAGACTTCAAGATGAACACATTTTGAGTTCTTTTCTTGGGAGGTTTTTAGCCCATTGCCAGCTAGATGTGGTCTAGATGTGAGGTAGTATCAGATAACTCTGCTTTTTCTGTACCTCAGCTCTGCAGCTCAGGAGAATCTAGGACCCAGACAGGCCTGAGACATTTGCAGAGTCAGGTGGGTTGTCCACCAAAGCCCTTTCTTTCCAGGTGCACAGCTGGACTACGTTTCCCAGGCTCCCTTTAGGCAAGGTGTAATCATGTGACTAAGTTTTGCTTAAGGGAAAGAGGAAGAACCAATGTCTACCTCCCCATGCCTGTCCCAGATAAGACCCCTGAGAATCCTCTGCTCTTCTCTCCCACCCCTGCCTGCTGGGGGTAGATGTTGAGGGACATCTTGGTAATCCTTTGGTAAATGTGGCAGAATTTCCACCAACTTGAATTTCTCAATGACTGTGTGGAACAATGTCCTTCCCTTTGGACTTTACTGCCAGTTTGACTTTAATTGAGCAAGAAATAAACTTATATTGTGATAAAGCTATTGATAGTTTGGCTTTTACACCACTGCTAGCACTTCCCTACTAAGAAGGCAGGAATTGGTGCCTTCTATGTAATTCCATCTTAATAAAAACTGGAACATGTAGCTCTGGCTGAGAGGATAGGTGGCAGGGGGTCGGGGGGCTGAGGCTGGAAGCTGGGAAGCTGCTGGCCCTCACTGTGTTGGAAGGGCCACAGATGGTGCTGGGAAGGCAGGCCACAGACCCACTGAGCCCAGGCTGGGGATGGAGTGGTAAGCTGAATGTTAACATGTACTACGTATTGACTGTCACCAGCTGTGTTCAGCAAGGAACTGAGAAAAAAAGAAAGAAGCTTAGACAAGGCTTTGCTGGCTTATGGCAGAAATAAAAAGGACTTAGAGAAAACCCTCAAATTTGGGGTCTTGTGAAATTGCAAATACCAACTGCTTCTGGTCTCCAACAGCATACTGTGTGCATGCAACAGCATGCCAACAACATACTGCATGTGACCCAATAAAGAAGTGAAAACATAGACAGAGCATTAAGACACCCAGGAGCCTTTTTCAGGGGTGCAGGCCCCAGCCAATGAAGCTGGCCCTGTCCCCATTAAATTATAACACGCAGAGGTTTTTAACTGGAAAACATCCTTTAAGATCTATCCTTGAAACAGAGATCAGACTAAGAATGTGACCTTTCAGATGGACTCAAGCTAGCATCCATGGTGTTGAGAGACAGGATTGGGTGTGAAAGCAAAGAAAAAAATAGATCCAAAATTCTAAAATTTTTTTAAAAATAGAATTGCATTAAGAAAGATTTTTGAGGGCCGGTGAGATGGCTCAGCAGCTTAAGCACCTGCCCGGCAAGCGCGAGGGCCCGAGTTCAACTCCCAGAACCCACATACGAAAAAGGGGCCGGTGATATCACTCAGCGGCACAGGCACCTGCTGGCACGCGAGGTCCTGAGGTCGACCCCCCGGTACCCACAAAAAAAAAAAGAAAGATTTTTGACTGTAGTTGCTCTAAGACTGATTAGAAGCAACTAGATGACAAGTTTACTAAGTTCTTGAGGAATCATGCTGCCAAGTAAAGTATAAACCATGTGATCTCCATCTTTGCGAATTCCTAGAATTAATAAATTTTCACAATTTTACCAATTCTGTGCATGGGAATTTATATTAAACCTATACATGATTGCTTGCCAATAAGGTTGTAAATCTTATTTCTGGCTGTTCCTGCTTACTTTTCTGTAAAATGATTGTTTGCATTTTACTGATTTTAAAAAATGTATTAGTCTGGGCCAGTGAGATGGCTCAGTGGTGTAAGCACCTGCCTGGCAAGTGTGAGGGCCTGAGTTCAACTCCCAGAACGCACATACAAGAAAAGGGCCAGTGATATTGCTCAGTGGCATGGGCGCCTGCTGGTGCATGAGGTCCTGAGGTCGACCCCTGGTACCCACACACACACACACACAAAAAGTATTAGTCTTAAAAAAAAAATCTTTTGACGTCTAGGAGTTCTTTATATATTCAGTATACTAGTCTTTTCCCAGGCATATCCCAGGCAAGTGGCTTCTCCCAGCTTGAGGGTGTGATATTTTAAATGTTAACAGAGTCAAATTTAACAGAGTCAAATTTATACTTTTTTTGTAATTTAATGTATCATGTATCTTGTTTAAGTAATCTTTCATGAAGATATCATCTTTCCTTTTGTTTTAAAGCCTTCAAAATCTTATTTTTCACATTTAGGTCTCTAGTTCCCCTAGAACTAGTTTTGCCTATGAATTGAGGTGAAGATTTAATTTCATTTCTTTCCTTGTGATATCTTGATGTAGATGAAGTTGTCCCTGACTTACAAACACTTGAGTTGTGAACTTTTACAGGTGCAGTGTATAAGATTCTCAGGGGCACTGTGTAAGACTCGCTTTGTTGGATCATGAATGAATCCGACTTACGAATGTTCTCCCAGGATGGAGCAGGTTCGTAAGTTGGGGACTTACCGTACAGGCCTATTTGGGGCTATTTTATGGTATTTCTGTTTGTCTATTGCATTGTGCCAGCACCATGCTCTATTAACCACTTTGACTTTAGACCAAGTATTAACATTTGGCATAGCAAGCCTCTCCTACCCTGTTCTATTTATCCAGGAATGCCTGGGATATTCTTGGTTGTTACATCTTTTTGTTATATTTTAAATAAAACATCTTGTTAAGCTCAACAACATGTTACAATTCACTTTTTATTGGAATTGTGTTAGCTTGTAGATTAGCTGAGTAGAGTCAGTATCTTTATGACATTGAATCTTACTATCAACAGACAATTATAATTGTCAGGTATTATATCTTTATATTTTTATTTTTTCAGTGCTGGGAATCAAACTAAGGGCCCTAGAATTCAGCTGCATTCCAGCCCTTTCCCTGCTTTTTATTTTGAGACAGGGTCTTTCTCAGTTGCTAAGTTACCCACGGTGGCTTTGAGCTTGCAATAGTTCTGCCTTAGCCTCCCGGAGTGCTGGGATTATAGGTACGCACCCACATGCCTGGCTGTATACTTTTCTTGTGTGTATTTTGTTCAATATGGTTGTTTGTAGAGAAGCCATTTTATCTAGTTACTGATGAGGAAGCTGATACTGAGACCAGTTAATGGACTTAAATTTGTTAAGCTAGAAAGTGAAATGGCTCTAACTCAGTTCCTAATCCATAGCTTCTCTCCATCCTATTGTGACTCATCTAATTCGAAACATGCAATTTAGATATCTCATGGGTCACATCACATCTACCATTCCATAATGGCTGGATCCAATTCTATGCACATAGGTTATGCTTTGGCTGCCACGTGGATGTGCCTCCTTAGTCCTTGCCCCATGGCAGTAAGGGTTCTAGCTAATGAGCACAGATACCCTGGGTGTCAGGAATATATGCCTTTATGAAAGACAATGTGCAAAATTGGAAGCCCAATCTGTCTTTCACCCCATATGCTCACTGTGGGAAAGTGCCTAGATTATTTATGAACCAGTCCTTTTCCTTTTAGTAAGCCTAGGAGTGGGAGAAAATAAATTTTTCACCAAGATGACTGGTTTTCACAGTAGGATGGCGTGTATTTTGCAGGCAGTGTTTACAAAGCGAGCTTCTGTTCACACTAATCATTGCTAATGTCCCCTCGCTGATGAGCAATAATCCTGGTGTGCCTTTGTGCCTGGAGAGCGTAGGGTATCTGCCAGCCAACTCCAGAGCTGCTTGATAGCTGTGACAGATAGGAAGTCAAATGGGCTCCATTTGAGAAGGAGATTTGGGCAGGATGTGATCTTTTGAGAACAGCAGCTGGCCTTGTGCCAGAAGGACGGCTCTGGCACTCCTAGAATTGCTGCTAGACTTAAATCTAATAGATACACAAAGTTGTATTAAAGAGTAAGACCAGATGTAACATTTTCACCTCTGGGGAAATGGTCATCATACTCCAGATCAGCCGAAGCGTATCTCTCAGTGCCTTGTGCCATGTCAGTGCTGGAAGCCAGGACAATGGGGAAACAAGATGTATTATAAAAAGGAGCCATGGGAGCTCAGCCACACTGGGGAGGGCTGCTGAGAACAGGGTGGGGGTGGGGCTGACAGAATGTGGAAACCTCTCACCGGAACCTCCAGCAGCATCTGCCCAGCTTGTTCTTTTGCATGAGTGGTGGTCATGGGAAATGAGGTGCGCTGCACAGCTCCTTGGGCCTGGAGAGCTGTGCGGGGGTGGTGAGTGTCAGATTCAGAGCCACAGGCAGGGAGGCACAGGGCCGGTCCTGGGAATTGGTAGAAATCACAGGACAGGTTTAAGCTGAACTAAGTCTGAGAATACAGAAGGACCTCAGCTACTTCAGCAAAACTGGGCCCTGTACCTGATGGGCATGACTCATCTTTCAGATTTTACATAGATCCAAATAAAACATCAAGAGATGAGACTGGGGATCCCTGGGAAGCCAGGGCTTAGAGGAGTGTTGTGGGGGTGGTGCACAACAATGACCTTGAGTTTGGATTTTTAATAGAAAGTAGGGCTGGGCATGGTGGTGCATACCTGTAATCCCAGCACTCTGGGAGGCTGAGGCAGGAGGATTGCAAGTTTGAGCCCAGACTGGGCAATTTAGTGACTTAGGGAGACTCTGTCTCAAAATAGGGCTGGGGATACAGCTTAATAAAAGGCCTTGGGTTCAATCCCCAGTACTAAAAAAGAACAAAAAAGTAGTGGTTGTTTTTGTTTTTTATTTTTTATTTTTACTTTTTTTTAATTTAAGCTCTTCTTTTACTCATTGGCCACCTCTCTGTAATGCTCTTTGTCCTGGAACGCAGACTGATTTAGGGAAGAGATCATGGGTTTTCTGTTAATCCTATGCGCATTTGAATCCTGGTCATGTCACGTGCTACATGTAGAAACAAGCAAATTGCTTAACCGGTGAGCCTACTTTTTATCTGCATAAGGCAGTCAAACCACACCTTAGTGGGCTGGGTGGGGATTAGGGCAGGGGACAGAGGGAAGGAGCTCCTGCTATGGCATCAGCCACTGCTGTCTGTCTCTGTGCTGCACTGTCAGGATGCTTTGTCACCCCAGTCTCCTGACAAGCAAGAGAGCACAGCTGAACTGAAGCCAGAGAGAGACCCACAGTATGTGCATCTCCACGCATTTGCTTGTGGAAAGGGACACTGATTCTCCATGCCCACTGTGCCTTGTGAATCCTCATGGCTTTCTCCCATTATATGGAAAAATTAGCTTTGCGGGGGATAAAATAAGCTCCATCTTGGTCCAGCACAGCTGTTGGCAACAAGTCTGATTACAAGTGGTCTTCCAGGGAGTCTAGTGTAGTCCCTCACTTCAACCTCTTGGAGCCAGACAGCGTGTGTAACTTTGCAAGATGGTGCAGCTCATAGTGGCCCCTGTAGGACATAAAGAGCTCTTTTTACCCTGGATATTTGGGTTGTAGCTTTCTGCCCTTGTGCGAGGATGTGTGGGTGTGAGTGTATCTATGTAGGTGTGCCTGGGTGTATGAAGGCTTGTGTGCTTGTATATGTTTGGTGTGTGTATGTCCTGTCATGTGAGCTTGAGGAAAGGAAGCACCTCACAGAGCTGGTCTCATCTTGTAGAATTACCCCAGTGTAATGACTACCAAGCCCCCAGCCCTCTCTCCCCTTTCTGGTGGGGAGTGCTACATTTCTCCGGTGACAGGAGTCAGGCCCTGGAGCCTTGCCTGGGAGGCGCAGCGGCCTCCAGGTCTCACAGCTGTGTAGGAGGCGCCTGCACCTGCAATCATGGATATGGAATGGGGACAGGTACAGAGGGGCACCACAGGGACTGGTGTGCAGGGAGAGTGGAAAATATGTGGCCCAAGTCTTAACTGGTCATGGCCCAGGACTGCTCTGTGGATAGGCAGTAGGGTCACCCACCTGTAAATGCAAGCCCATGGAAAAGCCCCTCCTCGGGTCTGTGGGCTAGCATAGTGTCCTCCTTGGGCAGTGGCATGTCCATGTCTGTTCTGCAGGTGTGTCCAGGCGGCCTGAGGCTGGGGAGATGCCATCTCACCTCAAAGGCTGCTTTGGGGGACTCTGCTGAAACAGCTTGGCCAGCCCCAGAAGCCTCCTGCCTTCTCCTGGTTCTCAGGGAGGCCAAGCAGCCAGGAGAGAGTCTGCAGGGACAGCTTTGGGGGTTCAGGCGACTGGCCTATAGGCTTATAATCCAGGAAGCCTCAGCTCACAGTTGCCACAGAAAAACCTTCCAGGAGCAAACATCAGCGAGGAGCTGGGCCAGTGCCCTGGACTCACCTGAGCAGTTGGAGATCACTGTCTCGGGGGCTTTGCTTTTCATCCAGATGGTTCGGATCACAATGCCATAGATGATGCTGCAGAAAGAGCAAAGCTGTGATGTGGCTGATGGATCCTTATGTGGAGGACACAGGGGACAGACTGCTCTGTCTTCCTGAGGGGAAGAGGGCAGGCAGGGTCTCTTAGTCAACCTGTCCCCATCCTGGCTGAAACAGGAAGGACCACAGAGATCAGGCAGAGGGAGCCACCTGTTTTTGAACTGAGGAGGCTGGGACCTGGGCAAGGTGAGCAATCCAGGTGGAGAGAGGGACGGCATGATTGAAATCCAAGCAGCCCTCAGAGTCAGTCTCCTCTGATATGCACTTGTGATATGACCTTGACAATGGGCAGTTTTTCTGGTGGCCCCTGTGTCTCAGCCTCCAGAATCCATGCCTATATATGACCTTCTCCTTCGAGTGTGGACAGGGCCTAGGACTTGCTTCTGATGAATCCAGAGAGGTGCACGGTGTTATGTAGGGTGCAGTGCCTGCCTTGCCAGTGTATTGGGAGAAGCCAGCTGCCATGAGTGCTGCAGCCTCAAGGAAATGAATTCTGCTAAGGATTGGAGGGACTTGGAAAGACCCTTCTCCAGCTGATGACCCCCAGCCCAGCCCTAACCAGCACCTTGATGGCCATCGTACCTAAGCAGGGACCCAGTTAAGCCCTGCCCAGAACCCCAACCCACGGACACTGCAGATAATACACGTATCATCGTTTAAGTCACTAGGTTTGTGACTATTTGTTACACAGCTATAGCTAATGGATGCACCAAGCCTTAGCTGAGATTCTGTGACAGAGTGAATAATATCAATCTCTTGAATGTTTTGTATCCAGTGTGCTAAAATTTAGGGTGCCAAGCACAGTGCTTGTAAATCAGTGGAGACTTTAAAATATAACTTCCTTTTCTGCCCTTTTTGGCTGTTTTTCACATCACATCACACCCACGCTTGGATGATATAATCTGTGCTTAACAGGGTGTTAATAATTTGCACACATCAGAACATTGTGGATTCTACATCCCCTTTGATAAATATAAAACTTAGACCCTTTTTAATGTTATTTGACATTTCAAATTTAACTACCTAAACTAAGAAACTTTGGTACAAAGCACTGCTTTATTCCAAAACTGAATAATTTTTTTTCTCTTGAGAATTACTAGTGAAAAGAAAAAAAAAAAAAAAAAACCCAAAACAACCAGAGCTCCAGTTTGCAGTAACTGGCAAAGCACTAATTGCTTTTAATGATCGTTAGACTATAATTTAATTAATGACTCTGTTAAAACCCTTTACTCCCTCCTGGGTTTCCCCATTCCTGCTCAGCAGTCTCCTCTGAGTGTTCTGGGGAAGACTGGAGCCTTTTTTGAAACACTCTGTTCCTTCTCATATACCTTCCTGGGACTTTTCTGTAATTTATATACTTTTGTTAAGGAAAAAAGTGAGAAAAAAGTTATTAGTCAATCTCTTCTTCACCCTCAGTCAAATATTTGTTAGATCAGTAAAACTCCTTTCCCAGGTAAATGAAATACAAGGCTAAGGGTACAACCCCCATGAAACATTATTAATGATGTTTGACAATTACAACCCCATATTTCATTGATCAATAACTCAGATATTTATTGACTATCAACCATACACACCATGGAAGAGCTAAGGAAAGTCTTATGAATTAGAAATTTTTTCTGCCTAGGACAGATGGCAAATGGAGAGCCAGGACCTGGCACTGTTACTGGGCAAAGCGTTGCTACTGTGTCTTCACCAATTGTCGCTCAAACCAACCTACTTCCCGGGACTCGGTTGTCCTGCACCAGAGGCCCTGTGCATCATGCTCATCTCCTTCATTCTCGTTCTTCCCTGCATAGCAAGGAATGCAGATTGTCCTTTCAAACTGACACCACAACCTGGACCTTGCTCCCCATCTCTCCTCTTCAGTATTAGTACAAACAATCTCTCTTTCTTCCTCTGATCACTTCTTTCATTGTGGTAAAAGCTATGTAGCACTGAGCATTTTCGCCATTTTAGTTGCACAGTTCTGCAGCATTCGGTGTCTCCAGTGTTGTGTGACCTTTGCCACCATCTGTCTCCAGAATTTTTCATCTTCCCCGACTGAAACCATCCCCATCAAACACAAAAACGTGGAGTGCTCCACGCCTTTGTGGGTCGCCCTGGCACAGGGCCATGCTAGCTTCCATGTCATCCAATTTTAACCTAGGTGCTGTCAAAATGTGTGCCCCTTACAACCTTCTAGCCTCTTGCCTGATTGTTGCCACCATCTCCTTGCACACCCACATCCCCATCTGCAATGCCCAGGCCACCATCGGAGCTGTGACTGCCATTCTCTGGCTTAACCTCCCACTCCACCCCACAGTCCATAGTCCCAGGAGATGCTGCCCGGACTTCTCTAGCATGGCACCCAGGCCTCCCCAGTCTTCATCTGCCTTCAACTGTATCATCCTCCTCTTGCCCCTGCAACCCACTGTGTCTGGACACAGCTTTCCCCTTGCTGAGAAGCACACAGAGCAGGCCACCCAAGCCAGGCCTGGTGCCAAGCTCCCCAAGCTGTGGATGGTGGGTGAATGTGAGTCCCGGTGCTCCCCACCCCTATGCGCCTGCTCTGCCCTTCTCCGGAACCCATTTCCATTCTTTTTTGGTTCATTCTCCACAGATCACGTTGCTATGAAACCTTTCTGGGCTGCTCTGCTCCCCTCCCTTTGGTCCTCCATGGCAGGGAAACATGGCATCGTGTACCTGCACGGTAGTCAGGTATAAAAGGTCAAGTAACCTGCTGCTAGAAATACAGTAGTCCTGTCCCAGAACAGAGCTAAGGAAAAGCATCTTCATTGGCTTGGATACAATCTATTCTGTGTTTTTGATCTCTCTTCACTCTGTCATCAGGTTTAGGTTATTGGAAGCTTTTTAGACATCTGGAAACTGAAGGATCTCTCCATTGAAGAAAGTAGCCCTTCCCCGTAACTGGCTGCTTCAGTCACCGACTCTTAGAAGACCATCTAAACAGATGCGTGTTGCTTCCTGTCATTCATAGAGGCAGCACAGGGTGGTGGGATGGGGGAGGGCCTGTCATCAGAGCCAGGCTCCCAGGACTGTCCTAGGAGGATAGTGAGGCTAGCTCCTGGGTCTTTTGTTCTGGGCTAATTGTGAGAAGTATCCAGGAGCCAATGGAGGGTGCTCTGCTCAGACCCCAAGTATCCCCACGGGTTCCTGCAGGGTCAGCACAATGTTGGGGCTTGAGGGTTGCCCATCTCAGTCTTGGCACCAGAGGCCTTCAGAGCCAGAGGGGCCTGTGGCTCTATCTCTGCCCATGGCTGTCCTGACCCCACTCAGCTTGGGGAACGATGCCAGGTGTGCTCTGGGGAACCCACCAGACCCTGTGCTCTGTGGAGAGGTGGACTGGCCAGACACCTTAGGAAGCTTTGAGAATGCTTGCTGGTCAGACCCATCTCTCTTCTCATTAATATTCGCTTCAGATTGTATATGGCAACACCACCTACTTTGTTGCAGGACTGGCTGAACCACCACGGACACTGCAGTAGGCAAGCAGAAGAGGTCCTGGCCCTCACGGAGCCCACAGTTTATTTGGGGTGACAATGATAAAATGAAGACACAGAAAATGATTGCAAAGAGGTAAAGTGCTGTGAAGATAAAATGTAAGTGGTACAAGAGTATGGTGGGGGCCGACTTGTTCTGGGGATCTAGGAAGCCATCTCAGAGGAGGTGAAGTTTCAGCTGAGATCAAAGTTCAAACACTGTTCAGTACATATAATTTATTTTAATCTGTGATAAAGAAGAAAAATACACATGCATATTCTTTTATAAGGATTCAACAGTCTTGGAATAGTGTGCTGACTGGTGCTTGCAGTACAGCCTCTGAGGAGTAGGGTGGGCAGGAGGGAGGAGGAGATCTACCTTGCCATCCATGCTCCTCTGTGCATGTGCAATTGTCCTCTCATGGTAGCTCTGGCTGCAGGGCGGGGTGGGGACCTGGGGAAAGGCAGTGGCAGGTGTGGAATGTGTCCACACTCTCGTTCTTGGCTTTTTCTCCAGCTCTTTATGTGGTAGAGTGGCTGATGTTAGGGCAGAGAGAAGCTCAGAAGAATCCCATGCCATCTGGATCAGGATTGCTGAGATGGAACCCTAGTGTGTGTCACCTCTCGGCCCAGCACCCGGTGGGGGAAGTAGGGGGTGAGTTGTCACCGTTCAGCCCTGCTGTGTGCTGGTCCCTCTGCGAAACACTTTCCATCCTGTCTCATTAACTCCATCTGCTAACGTGGTGCTGCGCACTGTATGGTGAAGACTTAATCGCTTCTTTATTAAGACTGGGGAAGCCTTTCCAGAAGCTCAGAAAATACCACCTTGCATCTCACTGGCTAGGACTGGGCCCTGTGGCTGTTCCTGAGCAGTTCACACCCCAAGGCGGTGGGGGTGACCGGTGGAATGCATGCTGGAAATTCAGCCCTCAGCATCCACGGGGACGGACCTTCCTCTTGTCTCCTCTTGGGCCACAGCAGGTAGGATGTCACCTCTTTTCCAGAAGGATGGGTAGACTCAGGCCCTTGTTATTCTCCCTGCCCTGGACAGCTGCCCCTGGACAGTGCTGGCCACACTGTGGGAGTCTGTTACTCACTGGGTCTTTGTCCTCCACACAGGACCAGCCCAGCAGTGAGCTTTCCCATGGTCTGATCCCCATTTCCCAAACAAAATGAATGGCTTTTCATCACAATCACCCACCAGTGGTCTGGGACTGATGTCCATGTCCCTACTTATTTCTACTTACTCTTTGCACCTGCTGGCTGTGGATTTTCCCTGTCTTGACCTTTATCACATGATAGGAGGAAAAGAAACCAATGAGACAGCCAGAAAACAAGCATGGCGCAAAGGAAGCAATGACACCAGAGCCAGTACCCTCCTCTGCAACAATCAGACAACTCACATGGAGTTCTGAGCCCTGGAGCTGTTGTGAACCAGAAAAACAATGATCGCCTTTGCTGTCAGTGTCTGCAACTTGGTCCCGGGAGCCCAATTGAGTTAGTGATGGAACAGAGACATCTGAATTCACACACAGACAGCACACAGCTCTTCCTGCTCTGACTTCCTCCTTCCCTGCCTTCCCTTCCCTCCTTCCTTCTCTTTCCCTTCCCTTCTCCTTCCTTCTTTTCTTCTTCCTTCCTCCTTTCCTTTCTCATATGAGGCCTGCCCTTCAGTCCAACATCTCCTGAGTGCCCTTGCATGTCAGCCTGGGAGTTCAGACAGAGAACACAGTCCCTGCACCCAGGAGCCACAGCCATGACATAGGTGGTCACACCACAGCAAATCCTGGTGACCACATGGACGCAGGGAGGCCGACATGAAGGAGTGGATATCAAGGAGCCCAGGGCTGGCAGGCACAGCTTTGCCATGCTGTCTGTGCTGGAGAGCAGAGGTGACTTGTGTGGATTCATGTGGCAGAAGCAAGGCAAGGTGTACAGGGAAGAACATCAGGGTCAGGGCAGTGCATGCAGAGGACAGGGTGAGAGGAGGAGGGCTCTTATGGCTGGGGAAGCTCACCTGTGGCAGCCAGGAGAGCTTGAGAAAGACATGTGATCTTGTCCCAAGAGATACTAAGGGTGTAGAAAATGACAGAGGGTAAACCATATGGTACTTATGCCAGAAAGGACACTAATTCAATTACTTGTACTTTCCTTCCTTAATGATGTCAATTATTACTAACTGAAAATAAGAGAAGACCACATTTAGTATGAAGAGACAAAAGACAAGCAGGGAAATACTCATAGTGTTAAATTAGAGAAAGGTTACTGTACAAAGAATATCTCTAAGCTGGCCATGGTGGTACACACCTATGATCATAGCACTCTGGGTGGCTGAGGCAGGAGGATCACAAGTTCCAGCCCAGCCTAAGTAACTTAGTGACTTAGGGAGAGCCTGTCTCAAAATTGAAAATTGTAAGAGGGAAAAAGGGCTGGGGATATAGATCAGTGTAAAGACCTTGGGTTCAATCTCCAGTACTGAGAGAGAGAGAGCAAGAAAGAAAGAAAGGAAGAAAGAAAGAAAGAAAAGAAATTTCACTAAAGATAGTAGAGAAAATGAAAATATTGAAACAGATAAAAGTACATAAAAAACTTAATTTGAAAAACACAAAAGTGACAACATTCACATAAAATATGTTCAAATGGCTTCTAATGGAATACAAATTAAAACAAAAGTTATGTATTATGTGTGTGTGCCTATCGTGTTAGTGAACACACACACAACATACATGAAGACTATGAAGCATGGTTAGCAAAGCCAGGGACCTTCTTTGATCTGTGGATTTTTTTTTTTTTAAGTTTTTGCCTATTAAGCTTGGAATTAAGAGTTTATTTATTCTTACCTAAAAGAGGCACAGAAAAAGGTGTTTGTTCTAGTACAGAAAAAAGAAAGAAGGAAAAAGAGAGGGAGAGAGAAAAAGACAGAGAGAAAGAAAGAGAGGGAGAAGGAAGAGCTGAGCATCAGAGCTGAGAGATGCGCAACTCCAGAACTATTCTAGGATCTAGTTAGAGGGGAAACCCCTGACCAGATGCCCCTGTCCCAAAGTGGGGCCACCTCTCCTAGGGAGAAGCTCTGCCCTGGCTTCCTGACAGTCAGGATGTGCCTCAGGGAAGCTCAAGGTCCAGGGAGGTCAGGTCTGAGTTCTCAGGCTCCCCAGGGCCTGGAGAAGCCTGGAGCAGGCCCGTGTTTGGCTTTTGATGAGAGTCCAGGGAACCTGCTTTTGGCATCATTTCCCTTAATCAGCAAACAAATGATATTTTGCCCTTCAAGGACACTGAGCCATGCAGAGGCCAGGCTGCAGGCATCTGGGAGAAGCCTTGGAGTGAAAAGCAGCCTTGGTGGGAAAGCAGTTTCAGACAGATCTGGCCAGACCTGGACACTGTGAACTGAGTGAGTTTTGATAGGCGCAGTTTTCCTGAGCTGATGGAAAATCAATCAGAAGTGAAGTCAGGACACACACTGCCACCAAAATCAATGTCTTGGTATGAGCTGCTTGTCTTAGTTACTTGCTTATTGCTAGGACAAAAACAAAAACAACAAAAAACAAAACAAAACAAAACAAAAACAAACCCAGCACCCAGAGGTTAAAGGAGGAAAGGTTTATCATAGCTCAGTTTGTAAAGGTTTCAGTCCATAGTTGGCTGACTTCAAGGCAGGGGACCATGGCAGAGGAGAAACAGTCTATGGCAGGGCAGCAGGAAGCAGGAAGCAGCAAGCCTTCTAGACTTTTATCCCATCCAAGCTACAAGCCTATTGGTTGGTGCCACCCACACCCAGGGTGGGGCTTCTCATTATCCACACCCAGAACTATGCTAAACCAATCAGTGGACTAATCCAGTTATCACAGACCCTTAATCCATATACACACAGCCTAGATCAAGCCACTTCCCAAATCCCCACCTATGAGCACATGAGGTTTTGGGGGGACATCTAGATATCAGCCATAACCCTGCTCCTCCCAAAGCCTTCTTATTTTTTTTTATTTTGAGACACTGTCTTCCTAAGTCACTAAGTTGTCTTGCTTGGGTTTGAACTTGTGATCCTCCTGTCTCAACTCCCCAGAGGGTGCCACCACACCTAGCCCAAATACTCTCTTCCCCCTGTGTCTGGCTCCTCTCCTCCTCCAAGGACCTTTTCACATTGCTGTGACTCACCTCTGATTGGTTAAACTTTACCTCCTCCCTGCAGTGACCTTCACCTCTCGTTCAAGCACCCTGGCGTCTATGATGTGGTGGAAGAAGGCAGTTGAAATAAAACGTGCATGTTAATTTGCTGACTCATGAGGATGGGGGAGCACTCACTCTGAGAAGGGCTGTAGGCTCGGCTGTCAGGGTTACCTTGCCCCTGCCTAGCATGATCCACAAAGGAGCCAGCCATTCAGCTTCTCTGAGCCCTAAGTCAACTCTTGCAAGCAGTCCAGGCATTGGACAGTGTGCTGGAAGAGGCTTTCCTACTTCCAGTACTTTAGGAGACTGAAGATGACCAAAAGAGCAAACAGATTGTTATTATGCCAGGAGACATTTGAAAAATATTCATGCAGTTTAATCATTGAGGAAATGCATATTAAAACAATGAGAAACTGGGTATGGTGTCTCACACCTGTAATCCCAGCACTCTGGAAGGCGGAGGCTGGAGGATTGCAAGTTCAAGGCCAGACTGGGAAAGTTAATGAATTAGTGAGACCCTATCTCAAAAACTAAAAAATAAAGAGCTGGGGATGTAGCTCAGTGTGAAGGCCTTGGATTTAGTTGTACCATAACAACAACAACAAAAACAAAAACAAAACAATGAGATACATTTTCTTAACTTCGTGGGCTATACCTTTTCTATGGGGTAGTTTGTGAATATGCATCAAACATCTTAAAAGGAACGCCATCTTTGATGTAGAAGGGCCACACGATGCCTTCTAAGGAAACAACCAGAGAAGCATGAACACTTTCCATTACGAGGATTTTTACCAGAACACTGTTTACAGCATCTAAGCCCAAAGGCTGATGTCCTTTCCAACATGTGATGTGCTATACCATGGCAGTTGTGGGGACACTGAAGGTGCAGGGTCCATGTAGCCCATGCACATGTGACATAGAAATCTCTCCCTGCGGTCCCTTACCCCTTCCACACACGGAGGCAACCATTTCACAGGTGACATTGGCTTGGGATGAAGGCAGAACCAGTCGCAACCAGTTGTGGAGGTCCTCTCTGCCGGGACGCATTGGTGGCCTGCACTCACTGTAGGACCAGGTGACACCCTGTGGCTTGGTGGTCATCACCACCAGCACTGCTACCTGTCCACTCTCTGCTACCCCATCTGGTTTCTAGCCCACAAGGCCCTGCTTCCTCACCCTCGCCTTCTCCTACCTGGTTTCTTCCCTTTCTCAGGGTGGCTTCTAAAGTGTCCTTCCTCAGTTCTCTGCATTGCCCGACCCTATAGTATGCATCTGTTAGCAGATTAGTACACCCAGTGCATCCGGAGCCTTTCATTCAGTTTGTTTCCGGCATGTCTATCCTGTCATCTATCACATCCCCAAAGCAGGACTGTCTTGCATTTGAAAGTTGTATGATAGAAGAGAAAGAAAATCATATGATGTTAACCCTGCATTTCATTCCCTCACAATGTGGGCCAAATTACTTCATCTCTCTGAGTCTGGTGTTTATCCCTGTAAAATGAAGACTGCAATGCTTATTCACAGGCCTGTAGGGACAGATGGGGTACCTGTTAGCCCACCCTGTGGTTCTTTGGCAGTAAATGTCAATTCCCTCCACTTGATGCTGCCTTGGAGGACCTGGCTTTGTCAAGGAAGCTTCAGGTAAAGTGTGATGATCTGGTCAGCTCTCTCAAGCACAGCAGGAGCGCTGAGATCTCCAGAGGGGAGGAGCCTGCAGCCAGACACAGGAGCTCCCTGTGGTTTGGTTCCCACCTCCTACCTGATGATGGTCAGTGGGATGAAGTACACCAGGAAGGCCACCACGGTCATGTATGGAGTCCAGTAGGAGTCATCAGGCCACAGAGCCCAGCATTGCACCTCACCATTGGACAGTGTCCTCTTCCCAAATATGATCAGGGTGGGGATGGAGAACAGGAAGGAGAGGCTCCAGGCCACCCCGATGAGGACCTTGGCTTGCCTTTCTGCTCAAGAGAAGAGAAAGATGCTGGAGACTGGGCATATCCAGGAGCACGTCCTGCATCTCTGTAGGAGGGCCATGGGCCCCTCTGCACTGCCCACTGCCTCAGTTTCCCCATGGGTAGAGTGGTGATGACAGAACATACATCTAGGCCTGTCTATAAGGGGCTGCTCTTACCAGAAGGGCACAGGGTCTCCCCCTTCCCTACATTCCCCCCAAACTAAGAGGACTCCTCTTGTTACCTGGTTGGTAAAATTTCCTGCCCAAATCCTTCATCTTGCAGTTTTTTAATAAGTAGTCACATGATCATTTCTATCATCTATGTGTTTGTGTTTCTTCTTCCCTTCTTCATCTTTTGTCCTTTGCTTCCTTTCTATTGGTATGTTCTCAATTCCTTGCCAAAGTTCTTTATGAGAAGGCTATTAGCTCTTGGCCTGCTAAGTACAAATATTTTCCATTTCTCCTTTAGCCTTTTGATTGTCATCTTTACTCTGTGCATAAAATAGTTTATAATAATTTTGATGTAAAAAAAGTCTGCCTTTTTTTCACTTATTGCTTCTATTTTTGGTATGATTTCTAGAAAGACTTTTCCCTTACTATTACAAAAGTTTTATTCTTATTCTTTTAGTAGTTTTATGTTTAAAATAGTTAACTTTCTCAATCCAACTGGAATTTATTTTACCTATTTAGCTGTGACATGTGGTGATTTAATATTTTTAAAAAGTGCCCAGAGAGCTCTTCCATAGGGACTAACTCTTTTCCAACTGACTTGAAATTTCATATGCCGTGTATATGCTACTTTGGTTCCAGCACTACATTGTTCTAATGAGCAAAATTTAACATTATGTTTTAGTATCTGACACGGCATATTTCTCTTCACTGCTGTTGATAGTTTCCTAATTATTCTTATATTTCTTTTTCCTAAAGAGCAGTACAATCATCAGCTTCTCTGGACTTGCTGGCTCAGGAAACTGCCACTTTAGCAAGAAGCAATAAAAAGCAAATCTGCTATTTGATGTATCTGTGTCAGTTTATACCCTTGTCAATGGTGACTAAAATTTCCACATCTCACTGCCTTCCTGTGGCTCTCTGATGACATTCCTTAGGTTTATTCTAAAGCTCTGCTTGCTCTATTAGCTTTGTTTTCCTTAGATGTAAATCCTTGGAATGCTGGGATTTTTTTATTTTTTATTTTTTTTTTGAGGTATTGGTCATTGAACTCAGGGTCTTCATAATGAGCTACATACCAGACTTTGTTTTTATTTTGAGACTGTGTCTATGTCACTAAATTGCCCCAGCTGGGTTCGAACTTGGGATCTTCCTGGCTAAGCCTCCCAGAGTGCTAGGATTACACCACACCTGGCTTAGAATGTTAAATACATTCATTATCTATTTCCACAGCTTGCCTTGGTTACATTTTTAAAGAGTGTTTGGTTCCTCTTTATCAGTGGAGCCAAGCTTTCTTACTAAGCTCCCTCCCCACCATATCAGACCTCACAGTTGTCTGTGGGAAATTGGCACAGGGGCCAAACAGTGGTGGGGTGGGCTCTGCCTGTGGGCACAGCAACGGCAGGTGGCCTAGATGACCACCGCCCCTCCAATCCTCACTCTCCTGCAAACACAGCAGCCCACTGAACACCCAACCTGGCAGTAGACCCCATCCCTGAGGCCCATGTGGGCTGGGGGAAGGAGCAGCGGGGTGTGGTATTGGGCCCTCCCTGAGCTCAGGGACCCTCCTGCCAGCTGCCGGTCCTCCTAATCTGGGCAGCCATGGGTCCTAAGTGCCCAGGGCCCCCACCCCCCACATCCTCTGGGGGAATCGGGGCTGTGCTTTCTGACTCATCCCCTTGCTTCTCTCAGGGTGCTGGCTCCATTTCCAGATGAGGAGGTTTTCTTTTGAGTTTGGCATGATAACAAAAAATTTCTCTTCAATGTTTCTAGGGCTTTGGGATCTGGAGGGTGAGGGATTTGTTCCTGGAAACCTCATAGGTTTCAGTGTAAATGCAAGTCCCCTTCCTTGTGTGGAATGCTTCTCAGGGTGGCTCTAGGGACAGGGTAGAAGCAGGGTGTCAAGAGGACATTCACAGCATAGCCCTGCCAGCTTGGGCCCTCCCTGGATCCATACGTGTTGTCCCAGGCATCTAAACTTCCCTCCTGACACAGTTTTTGGACAGTCATGCCCATGAAGCTGGAAAAGGGGTGTGTTGGGAGCCTTTTTCTTACTGCGCCACCAACATGGCGCGGATAGCCTGCTTCCTATCAGCTGATCAGCCTATGTTCTGCATTTCTATGTTCCCTTATTAGGGAAGGTTTTGGGCAGCGGGCGGATCCCTGCGGCGGCGCCCAATGGGTGTGCTATTCGTGGCAGAGGGTGATTGGAGATGGATTCCTATATAGGAGAGTGCCCAGGGGAGAAGAGAGGAGAAGAAGCTGGAAGAAGCTAGCTTAGCTTGAGAACCAGCCTGGGTGCGACTTCTGTCCCTGTACAGCGTTAATAAATTGTTAATAACAAGTTCCACTTTCGTGTGTTCCTTGCTGGCAAGGGCGCGCAACAGGGGTGGAGGTGGAGAGCAAAGGGAAGAGGAGGAAAAGAATGAAATAGTAATGAAAACAATCCCACCCTCACTCAAGGAGCACTCCTTAACACACACTTTTTGCAAATCAGGAGACAAAGGGATGGAGGAAGGAAGGGAGAAGAGGAGAATGGGGATGAAAAAAGGTTGGAGCTGTGTTATGTACATGCACCAACTCTCCAGGAGTAAAGTCATCATTATGTACTGCAAACATGGACTCATAAAAATACAAATGGAAAGAAAAAAAAAAAAGAAAGGAAGAAAGAGCATACGCTCACCTCCTTGCAGAAACTTCATGGGGTAGACGATGGCGTGGTATCTGTCTATGCTGAGGGACATGACATAGGTGGAGGCATAGAGCAGCACAACCTGAGGACAGCAATGAGAGGTGGGCTATGGTTTCCAGGAGGGGAGTTTTGAGCAACTTAGATACCTGGGAACAGAACCAGGTGGGGGTGAGGGATGGGCTGGGGGGGTGACCAACACTGCCCCTTCCTTCTGGGGAGCAGAGCACATTTCTGGGTGCTGGAGGTTGCATTGCTCCAGGCCACAGATGACAGTGCTTCCAACCCTTCCTCACTCCTGCAACAGCTTCTTGGAAATTCCACATTTCAGGACCCGTCCTTCTTGACATTTGCATGGTACATTTATTTGTAATTGACTTTTAAAGCTAAACTAATTTTCTTGCCACAATTGACATTCTGGAATAATTAGAAACAAAAGTTCATTTGCCTTGTATCCATGTGAGTAGTTGAGAGATGATGGAGGGTCCCAGTTTCAGGGGGCCCACGTGCTGTTGTGGTCTTTTGTCATCCTCCGTGCACACGGTCAGAGGTATCCTCATCCATCTGCTTCTCCAGCAGAGCCCAGTCCTTCCAACCTTCTCCCCATTCTCTTCTATTAACCTCACACACACTGGCTAATTATCTGTGTACAGGATTATTTGTAAACTGTGCAGAAAAGGAAATCAGGATGTGCGAAGTTAATCTCTCCTCTGCCAGAGGCGAATTTGGAATATAATTAAATGAAAAGTCTCCGAAAGAATGATCATAGTGGAAATTTTCCAGCTTATTTAAAGCTTCATTTCTACTGAAAATCCAGCTATACCAATGCTTTGTAAATTTAAGATTAAGTCTAGAGGGTGTAGAAGAGTAATGAGAACGTTGAAGTCTCCGGATGAGCACTCACCGAATGTGTGCTGCGTTTGCTCTTTCCTTGTCTCAGACAAGTAGCGCCCTAATGAATTTTCTCAGGACTCGGGATGCAGCTGCATCACAATATACCCACTGGAAGCGGGAAATACTTTAAACTGATGATGTCTACACCTCACCTAACCTACTGAGCATCAGTTGCTTGCCTTAAATGTGCTCAGAACATACAGCTGGGCAAAAGAAACACAAGGCCTATTTTGTAATAAAGTATCAAACACCTCCTGCAGTTTGTTGAGTTCTGTACTGAAATGAAAAGCACAGTAGTTGTATGGGTATGCTTTTGCATCCTGATAAAGTCTAAAAATCATAAATCGAATCATCAGAAGTCAGAGCCCATCTGTTGGATGCGGCCATTCCTCTTTATTTTTTTTTTATTATTATTTTTTTTGTGGGTACTGGGGGTCGACCTCAGGACCTCGTGCACCAGCAGGTGCCCTTGCCGCTGAGCGATATCACCGGCCCCTTTTTCGTATGTGGGTTCCGGGAGTAGAACTCAGGCCCTCGCGCTTGCCAGGCAGGTGCTTATGCCACTGAGCCATCTCACCCGCCCGATTCCTCTTTATTTTTGTCTCAGCGACATGACCACAGGTGCATCTCAGCACTGATGTGGAGTGTGTCCCACAGGGACCGGGTGGTGAGGAAGGACCACACACTGCAGCCTCCCGGGGGCTATAAAAAGATATTCTTTTCTTGTGCAAAAGGTGACAAATGGAGACAGAGAAAATGGATGGTTAAGTTTAAGGAACAAAACCAAACAATTGTTTCCTTAGAGAAAAATGAGGTTTCTAAGATGATCTATGAATTCGGCATTGTTAAATCTAGTCACACCCAGCTGAGGGATGGCACTAGAGAAGTCTGCAGAAGAGAGCACGTCATGGGGCGGAAAGTCATAAGAACCTTGGACACTGGTGAATGTCACACATGAGTTGGCCTGCGGTTCAGAACCTGCAGCAGGAGGAAAAGTCACCGAAAGTATGTCCTGAGCAGCAGGCAATTAACAAACAGAGATCAACTCTGCGCCACAATGAAGAAGGGTACTTACTTTCAGAGATTAAACATCTTCAAACATCAAGGCAGGGTAAAAAAAATCAAAGGTTATCTAAAAGAAATGCGTTTGAAATTATGCTGCTTCTCTACAAAACAAGTGCCAGGGAACAGTACGAGAACATGTTCAGAGCTTTGAAGGAAAAATTATGCTCCAAGAACTTTGTAAATATAATTTCTGTGCCAAGCATGGGACAGTTTTTCAAAGATGTATAAGAAAGAAGAAAATAGAACCTCACACATTCTTCCTGAACATCCTCCTTAAGGGAACTCAGCTGACAGAATTGTTTAAAATTTAAGAACTCAGGAAAGAGGACTAAATCATAGCAATGATGTAAGCAATGAAGTTCATAAAATAATTATAGGTATAGTTACAAAACGCTTCAGAGAAAAATCTGAGGAGTTGAGTGAGGAGAGAGAGAAAAAAGAAAGAAATCATGTGACTTTCCATTTACAGATTTTAGATATCATTTTTGTTTTATGCTGTGATAGTTATATTAAATCTAAAAATTAAAGATAAATATGGTGAAGTCAAATTATAAATGGAGAAATTAGTATGTTTGTTTCTTCTGGCCACTATTGCAAACTACTGCAAGGTTGGTGGTTTACAGCAATGTGAATGCATTTGGTTATAGTCCTGCAGGCCAGAAATCCAGGTCATTTCTACTGGGGCAAAATCAAGGTGTTGACAGGGCCATGGTCCTTCCAGGGATGCCAGGGGAGAAACTGTCCCTTGTCCTTTCCAGCTTCAGGTAGCTGCCAGCATCCCTTTACTTGTGAGCACAGCAATCCAATCTCTGAGGCCTCTGTGTGTCAAATTTCCCTCTAACCTCCCTCATATGATTGCATTTAGAGCTCCCTGGGTAAATTCAGGATAATCTCACTTTTAAGTTCTTAATTTAATCACATGTACCAAGTATCTTTTTGTCATAGAAGGTGACACGCATAAGTTCCAGAGATGAAGGTGTAGATATTCCTGGGGGACAGGCTCAGTCTACCACAATTAAAACCAGATAAGAAGGGGGATAAAACAAAGAGCTGAAAATACTCAGCGTAGGGATGTTAAAGAGTGATGACTGATTGAAGTAATGCCGAACAACTTTTCTCACAATAAGCGGGGAGTGGCTTAAGCTCCCCCACTGAAACAAAAACTATTTTAAAAAACTGTACCTAAAATCCAACTGTGTACGTGTAAAACTCAGCTTTCTCATTGGTGAGACACAATGCCTAGCACCCACAATTTAAAGGAGGAGAGGGTGAAGTTGGCTCAGGTTTCAAGGAATTCAGTTCATGTTAGAGACATCATGGCGGAAGCTGTTTCATTCATGCAGCTGAGGAGTAGACCAGGGGATGCGTGCTGGAGAGGAACTGGTTGGGGACCAGATGTAGACCGCGTGGTCATACCTTCATGACCCCCAGACATACCCAAGAGTGGGCTTTGCTAATCTACTAGGCATTTTTTTTTAAATTCAGTGCAGTTGACAAATTGGGATTAATGAACACAATACTGTTTAGAAGAAAAACTACTGAAAGCAAGTGATACTAAAGTTTAAAAATAGATGGTCAAAGGCACATTAAGCACTTAATATAACATTGCTATAATTCAAATTAAGTTCAAGACGCATAGCATTATATATGATAAGGGATTATTTATATTGATAAAAGATACAATATAAAATAACAAGGGAATATTCAAGAACTGGAAAAGAATCTGGGAATGGGGGAGAGGGAAGGGTGGGGAGAGGAAAGGGAAATAAAAAATGATGAAGATGTGATATGTATATGTATCAGTTCCCCAAGATGAATGTAATTATCGTGTATTGCAAACATATACTAATAAAAAAAGAATATTCATAAACTCACAACAAGTAACAAAACATTTATATATATACATATACATATATATAACAAAATCATTCAAAATATTATAGAGGAAAAAACAACAAAAGCTATAGGAAGGAAAATTAAACTTTGTGACATAAGAATGTTACACACTATTATAAAATAGCTAGAAAACATTTCAAAAGTTGGTTATATACTAATCTACTGAGAAAGAAAACCCTTCAACAGAGTCCAAAAAGTAAAATTTATGCAATTCACATATTTCAAACAACAAGCAGTAAACTGAAATTAGTAACATGTTTTTCTTTCTTTCTTTTTTTTTTTTTAAATACCACTTGGAAATTTAAACATCCTTGCAATTAACTCAAGTCAAGAAGGAAATCAAAGTACAATTATAGTCAATTTATAAATGTCAACAATGAAAACTCTACATATCAACAACATATGGGACACCATTCGGAGAACAGGCGACAGCTTGTGGGCATATGTTGAAATTCTCACTAGCCCACCCCCTAATTCTGACAGAAATGACCCAGGAAATAGGAAACTAAAGAATATCTTGCACATAGAAGTGAGATTTAAATGCTGGAAACAGAGAAATCTTACTTAGAAAAATGCCAGATTGGACTCATATAAAGGAGGATTCCTGCACTGATTTAAAAATATGTACTTTTATTTTTTAGAGCAATTTTATATCTACAGAAACACCCCTGCAGACAGTAAGGAGAATTTCTGTACAGTATTACCCATCTCCCACCTACATGCTTCCCTCTCTTATTAACACCTTGCATTAATGTGGTGCCTTTGTTAAAACCGATGACTCAATATTGATACATGATTATTAACTAAACTCTATGGTTTACGTTAAGGTTCACCCTATGTCTCATACAGTTCTACATATGGGTTTTGACAGTTGCATGGAGTCATGTGTATAACCTTACAGGGTTATACAGAAAGATTTCACTGACCTGAAATCACCCCGTTCTCATGTGTTCTACCTTCCTTCTGCCAAAACCCTGGTGACAACTGACATTGTACCCTGTACATTTTTCTTTTGGAGAATGTAGTATAGTAGGAAGTACACATGACTAGCCTTTTAGGCCACCTTCTTCCACTTAGCAATGTGCATTTAAGGTGTGCTACATCTTTCCATGGCTCAATAGGATGTTTTATCATTGAATACTTCTCCATTGGATGCTTGTACCACTGTCTGTTCATCCACTCAAATTTTGAGAGACCTCTTTGTTTCTTTCAGCTTGTGGTGATTATAATAAAGGGTCTATAAACATTCTTGTGCAGGTTTTTGTGTGGACATAAATTGACAACCTAGTTGCACAAATGCCTAAGATCACAGTTGCTGGATTGTGTGATAAGACTATGCTCAGCTTTGTGAGAATCTGCCCAATTATCTTCCAAAGCAACTGTACCATTTTGAAATCCAACCAGAAATGTATGAGAGATTCCATTGATATACATTCTCACCAGCATTTAGTATTGTTGGTTTTAAAGACATTTTAGGCTTTATCTAATAGGTGTGTACTGATGTCTCATTGTTTTAATTTGTGATTCTCTAATGACACATGATATTGAGTATATTTCTGCATGTGTTTGCCATCTTCTTTAGTTAAGTGTCTATTCAGATCTTTTGCCCATTTTCAAGTGAGCGCTTTGTTTTGTTATTGTTGTGTTTTAAGAGTTATTTGTATATTTTGGATATACATCCTTATGAAATATATATTTTGCTAATAGTTTCTCCAATTATGTGGATTGTATTTTTCCCCAATTTTTTAGTACCATGATAACCACGCAACAGTGTGAACATGGGTGCATGACCACCAATTATGCAGTGTAGTTTTGCCATATTTGGGGTCAGCATGTGTGTGGAATGAGATGGATGAGTCAGTCATACCAGGAAAACCACCTTGGTGATTATGGTATCTTCCCTGTCAGGTAAGTGTGGATTATCTTTTCAGTCTCCTAAACAGTATTTTGCAGAAAATTTTTAATTTTCATAAATCAGAACATTTCAATTTTTTTCCTCTCAGTGTACTCTTGGTATTTGTCTTTGTTACTTTTCTTATTGCTGGGACAAAATATCCAACACCCACAAGTTAGTAGAGAAAAGGTGTATTTAGCTCACAGTATGTCAAGGTTTCAGTCTGTAGTTGGCTATCTCCAAGTCTGGGTGGCATGGCACAGGGACATCCAGAAGAGAAACAGTCCATGGTGTGGTAGGCAGAAGTCAGTAGCAGCAAGCAGGAGCAGCAGCAAGCAGGAGCAGCAGCAAGCCTGCCTTTCCCCTCTCTCTTTATATTCCATCCAGGCTATAAGCCTATTGATTGGTGCCACCCACACCCAGGCTGGAGCTTCCATTATCCAGAACTATGCGAAACACATTCAGTAATCATATGCCCTTAATTCCAGTATCACACCCTAGATCCATCCACCACCGAAAAATCCCACCTATGAGTGCATGAAGCTTTGAGGAGACAATATAGTTCAAGCCATAACAGTGTTGTATCTTAAAACTCATAGACTAAGCCCATGTCATGGTGCATCCCTGTAATCCCAGCACTCTAGGAAGCTGGGGCAGGAGAATTGCAACTTCAAACTCAACCTGAAGAAATTATCGATTTATTGAGGCTGTTTAGAAAAGAAAATGATGGGAGAGGTACAAAAACCCTGGGTTTGATGCTTATTACTGAAAAAAAAAATAGAATAGGAAAACTCACAGACTAACCCAAAGTTCTAGATCTTTTCATAAGTTATCTTCTAGTAGTTTTATGGCATATTAATATCTATATTGAGTTTGTTTTTGTGGAAAGTACAAGATCTGTGTTTAGGCTTTCTTTGCATGTAGATGTTCAATCACTGTAGCATGATTTCTCAAAAGGGTTGTCTATCTCTCCACTCTTTTGTTCTGTTGTCAAATATAAATTGACTGTTTCTGGGCACCCTATTCTGTTCAGCTGACCTATTGGTTGATTCTTTTGCTAATGCTATGCTTTCTTGATTATTGGAACTTTATGATACGTCTAAAATGAGATAGCATCCGTCTTCCAACCTGCTCTTCTTCCATATTGTGTTGGCTATTCTGTGCTTAAGATTTTTTAAATTTAATTTTTATTGTACATATTTGCAGTACATAATGATTAAACCGTATTCGTCTTGGCACATATACAAAAGACATCTTAATTTTTGTTTGTATATACCTATTAAATTTTAGAGTTTGTTTATATTCATAAAATAATTTGCTGGGATTTTGATTGTGATTGTGTTGAATTTATGGATCATATTGGGCAAAATAGACATCTATTTTTTTTTTTTTTTGAGACAGAGCTTCCCTATGTAGTCCAGGCTGAGCTTCAAACTCGTGATCCTCCTGCCTCAGCTTCCTAGATATCTTAACACTATTGAATCTTCCTATCCATGAACATGGAATAGCTCCCATTTATTCAGATACAATAAAATTTTGATTTGCAAGAATAATTTGTTCTGCTAGCAATCCAAACCACTTGTATATCAAAGCAGCAAGAGAGGGAGAGAGAAGAACCAGTTGTGATCATGTGATACTTAGTGTGATGTACTACTTATATTTCAAGATATCACTTGCTTATCAAGTTAAAATTCCTTAGAAATGTTTACTCGTCTTGTAGAATACTCAGAACAAGTTACCCATAACTCAAGGTTTGACTGTATTTGATTTCCTCCATCAGAGTTTTGTAGTTTTCTTTAATACATCTTTACATATTTTGTCACATAAATTTTATTGTGTTTTAAATTTCAAATTTGAATTTTTCCTTTCTGAAAAAAGCAATTGACTTTGTATATTAACCATGTATTTTTCAATGTTGCTAATTTTGCCTACTAGGTCTACTAGTTTTTAAATGTTTATTTGTCTATTATTCCAAATTTTTGATAGAGACAATTGTGCATTTATGAAAAAAGACTTTTTACTACATCTTTCCCAATCTGTAAACTTCTCATTTCTTTTTCTTGCCCTGTGAACTAACTAGAGCTTCCAGCACAATACTGAATGGGAAGGGTGAGAGAAGTCCTATTTGCTGTCTTTCCAGTCTTAGGAGGAGAACACCTACTTTCTTACCACTGACTTGAAGGTAAGCTGTAGATTCTTGTGGTTGCTGTTGATCTGGTTCAAAGAGTTCCTCTCTCATCCTAATTTGCTGAGTTATGCTGTGAATGGATGTTGAATTTATTAAATGCTCTTTCTGCATCTACTGAGAGGAACACAAAGTTTTTATTTTTTGTTGATGTGAGAGATTATATTCACTGTTTTTTGAATATTTAACCAGACAGGTGTACTTGGAATAGGGGTATAATTATTTTTATATACTGTTGGATTTGATTTGATATTTGTCAAGAAGTTTTGGTATAGCTCATAAAAGATATTGGTCCATAGTTGTCCTTTCTTGTGATGTCTTGGGTTTTGGCATTAGAGCTGTGGTGGATCCATAAGGTGAGTTAGGAAGAATGAGTTAGTGGGTGCCATCTCGGATCCTATTTTACAGAACAGACTGCACTATCTTCTTTGTTAACATAGCAGTTTATTGCTATAAGCATCCCCCTTATTACTGTTGTTGTTATGTCCTTAAACTTTTTATGTTCGTTTTCTTTGTTTCAAGATATTTTTAAATTTCCTTGTGGCTTATTTTATTTGCCCACTTGGTATTCTGAAACATCCTTCTTGTGACTGACTTCTGGTTTTCTACAGCATGGCTAGAGAACGTACATGATATTTCAGTCCTCAATCTATCAAGGCTTGTTTTATCATTAGTACATTTTGAATATGGCCAATTCCTCAAAGGCTCATGTGCTGCAAACTTGGTTCCCACATCTCTTATGAAATTTTCAATTTAGTTACTGTACTTTTCAACTCCAAAGTTTCTGTACAGTTGTGTTTCAGTTTTCCCCCATTTTTGTTTTCTATTTAGTGAGATACTGTTTTATGCTTTTCTCTAGATTACATGAAAACTAAGGAGTCACACAAGAACTACCTCCCATGGGCATGCTCTCAAAAAACCAGGGACTTCTCACTAGGCCCTACATTTTCAACTTCCACCTCCAATACCTGCACTCTTAGGCTCAAGCTTGTAACCACATGGACATGTGCAAAACAACACAGGTAGCCCTTGGAGAATAAGAATAGTTTTTTCATCAGATGTATAAAAGTGAGTCTGTTAAACCTGCGTTTATTCTTTAGAATATTTCTATTGATGAATTATTAATTTTAATTTTATGAGTTTTATTATATTAAACAATGAGTACTTAACAGGAAAAAAAACAAAAATACAGTATTGAGTTTTTAATATATATTGTTTATAAAAATCAAAATTTTTAACATCAATTGGTTTTTGGTGTACAAAGTCTAAAAAAAAAAAATCAGAAATAAATTCCCATATGAACTACAATGAAAACACCGATAGCTTTCTACAAAAAACATAATCTTTACTTCAATTCTCACACCTAAGGCAGTCTTATTTTGCAGATATTTTGCAGTTGTTATTTTCTTTGTACACTATGAAACTATTTATGCCACACATGTTTAGGATTGAGTAAAACACAACCACTGGCCAGTGCTTTGTGTTTCAAGTGACATCACAATTGATATATAACTGATGAACAACATCTACCCCACATTCAGTTTTGCAGTTGAAAGTTTCCATCTCAGGCCTCCATTTTGTTGCAATTTCCCTATCAATATTTCCATCATGGTGAAATGTCAACATCAAGAATACCAGTTTGCTTTTCTTTCCTACATAAGAAGCCAATGTTATATCTTTCTGAAATTCAAAGATTGCACTACACAATTCTCTGTTAAGATATTGCAACATTTCATTAGGGATTTTTGCTTTGTTCCTGCATACAGTTCCTTCTCTGGCCAATTTGTGCTCTGTTAGCAAATGTAACAACAATTGGAAACCAGCAAACCAATTGCCAAACGTCACATTCCGATTAGTTTGGGAGAAGGGAGCAATGAGTCTGTTCACAGCATCATTCAGTTTATTACTATATGAATGAGGACTCAGTGGCTGAGTTCCAGGATAAATCTCTAAATTGAAAGAATAATAAGTCTTTGCATCTACAAGGGCATACATTTTTATGCCTATTTTGACCAATTGCTTTTCCATAAGTCTTTTACAATCCAGTGATCACCATGAGAAATCTATGCTAAGTACAGCAGACCAATGAATGCTTTCAGTTCAGCCAGTGGGGTGTCATAATAAATACATTTTTGAACATGGTTATTGGTGCATACAGAATATTTTACTTGCATTACAGTCTTTGTGTATTTCACAACATTTGTAGCATTTTATCTGTTATAATTTTCAACATTGAGTGGCAGTGCTGGCATTCTGTCCAATACATTTCACTCCTGCCAAGATCTTCACTATATTTTCAGACGTAGTTCTGACATTGGAGCATTCCATTTTGTTGCATGGCCATTTCACAACATTTCAGCTAGTCAAATATGAAATCACATTGCTGGTATTTTTTGTCACCTGAATCAAGGAGGTCTGCATTCCCTGTGTCTGTATCAGTTGATTCTTGCTCCACTTCACTGTCACAGGAACTGTGGCTCACATGGCCAACATCAAAGTTGTCATCATCATCATCATCATCACCAGCATCATCATCTACCCACACCACTCTTCTATTATGAAAGCATATGTTTTACCATAATGGATCACCTTCATCATCCATGCATGAGTAATCTGATGATTCACTTTTGACCTCCTCCAAAGCTTGCAAATCTGGTTTTTTATGTGCCTTTGTACTGAATTGGGAAGCTTCTACCAAAAGAATCAAAAGGTAATTTTTTTTTAACAAATCCTGGAGTGGTGTGTTTCTATTGGATCCTCTGTGATCCTCAGGTAAACATACACAAAACCTGTTAGATTCAGCATAAGGTGGGTACAAATCCAGTTTTGACACTTTTGTACATGTACACACTCCTTGCTGTTCATCATACCAAGTGGCTGAACCCATAGATTGCTTCTTGTATGTCTCAGGGAGAGGTACTGAGATGCATAGCTGGCTACTATAAAGCTAACATACAAATTTATAATAGAAAATAAGGGATGAGTCCACTAGACCCAGGCTTATGCCTTGGCCGTGTTGAAACCATTGCACTCATTGTGGAGTTGGGTGAGTTTCCTAATGTTTTGGTAATAATGCCTTCATCAGATATGTGGTTTGCAAATATATATTTCCCATTCCATGGGACTCTTTCCTTTGCTGTGCAGAAGGTTTCTTCAGGCTGATATAATCCCATTCATCTATTTGTGCTTGTGTTACCTGTGTTTTTAAGTTCATATTCAAAAAATTTCTTGACCAGACAAATGTCATGAAGATTTTCCCTAATGTTTTCTTCTACCAGTTTTAAGACTTTAGATCTTACATTTAAGATGTTAGTTTGAGATGAATTTTGTATATGGTGTGAAAAAGGACCTAATTTCATTCTTCTGCGTGTGAGTATCCAGTTTTCCCAGTGCTATTCATTGAAAATAATATCCTTTATCTGTTGTATGTCCTTAGAATCTTTGTTGAAAATTTGTTGGCCATAATTGTATATCTTTATTTTGGGGTTCTTTCTTCCATTCTTTTGGTTCATATGCCTGTTTTTATGCAAGCATCTTGCTATTTTGATTTTTGTGACTGTTAGTCATATGTCAACTTGAATGGATTAAGAAATGCCTAGAAGACTAGTAATGCTCAGTTCTGGGTGTGTCTGTGGATAATTGATATGTAGGCCAACAAAATGAGGTGGGAAACCTACCCTCTTTGTAGGTGGCACCAACCAATAGGCTTGTAGCATGAATGGAGTAAAGAGGAGCGGGAGAAGAAAGTGTGCTCATTTGGAAGAACTCCACTCTTCCTAATGGGTACAACTTTGCTGCCATCTCTTTGGATATCTGTCTCCAGGTTGCCAGTTTCTTAGCCTTCCAACACAGACTTACACTGGCCATCATCCACTGAGCTTCCTGGCCTTTGGTCTTGGACTGATGCTGCATCCTTTACCCTTCTTGTTCTGCAGCTTGCAGCCTCCTGGGGTGAGCAGCTATTGGATTCTCTGGATCTCCAGTGTGCCAAAGGCCATCATGAACTCTTCTGCCACTGATCCTGTAAGGCCACTTAATAAATCTCCTTGTATAATTATACCTATGTTTTCTACTGATTCAGTTCCTCTAGGGAACCCTCGCTAATACAGTTATTATAGGTTCGTAGTGTATTTTGAAATCAAGCAACGTGATGCCTCTAGCTTCTCTCCTTGCTCAGTATTGACTTAGGTATTTGGGGGTCTTTTGTGGTTCTATATGTATTTTAGGATTTGTCTTGTTTCTATTAAAATATCATTGGGATTTTAGTGGGATTGAATCTGTAGATCACTTTGGGTCTTATTATATTTTAATAATATTAATTTTAATCTATGAATGTGGATATTTTCCCACTTATTTGTCTGTTATTTAATCAATGTTTTATACTTTTCAGTATACAGAGAGATACTATGTTTGATACTTAACCACCTTGGTTAATTTTATTCCTGTCTTTTATTATGTGTTTTTTTGTAGCTATTATAAATAGGATTATTTTCTTGATTTCTTTGTAGGATAGGTGTTGTTAGCATATAGAAATGCTATAGGTATTTGTATTTTGATTTTATATCCTGCAAATTTACTGAACTTATTAATTTTAACTGGTTTTTTTTCTATGAAGTCTTTAGGGAGTTTCCTGTATATAATATCATGTCACCTGTGAACAGTGTCTTCATTTATGGTTGGAAGTCTTTTAATTCCTTCTCCTGCTTGCTTGCTCTTTCTAGGACTTCAGGTATTATATGGTGAGAATGACATTTTTGTCTGTTTTTGACATTAAAGAAAAAGCATTCAGAGTATCTCTGATGAGTAGGTTGTTAGCTGTGGCCTTAACAGATATGGATTTTACTGTGTTGAGATACTTAATTTCTCTATTTTTTTTTTTTTTTTGTGTGTGTACCGGGGGTCAAACTCAGGACCTCCCACTTGCCAGGCAGGTGCTTGTGCTGCTGAGCAATATCACCAGCCCTGAACTTTTTTTTTTATCATGAGAGGATTTGGAATTTTGTCAAATTCCTTGAGTCTGGTCAAGGCTGACAGTTTAGAGCCTTCCCTATTCTCTTGGAGGCTGGACACAGTCCTGGGCATAGACTAGGTCTTCAAAAGTCTCAGGGACAAGACAGATTTTTAAAGTCCCCATGAATACCCATTACCCAGCTTATATTTTTAATATTTAGTTACTCTATTGTCTTTCTCAACAGTTAACTAATAACTCAGGCATCTGTGAGGTTAATCAATTGCCTGTAATTATTTCTGACAAATGCTCAGAGGAAAAAATGTTATCACAGTGGGAAAGTTCTGAATAAAGTAAAATACAGGCAGCCTTGCAAATGGGATATTCCAAGGAAAAGCCAGACATGTGGAACCATGGCAGATTCCCAAGAATGAGGCTTTGAAAGCACTCAATCCCTAATCCGCTTTGTCTAGTGGTTGCCAGATATTTGTTTTTACCATGAATGAGAGCTGTTAATTTTCAAGGCTACCACAAAGCTGGATACTGGAGGGTGAGAATAATACCAAAAAGCTCATTCTTCCTCCTGAGATTCAGCCATTTTCATGAATAAATGCTCCCTCAATTGCTGCACACCTTTAGTTAACTTCCAGAGTCCTAAAATTTTGATTCTGACAGTTTTTGCAAGTTTTATTGCTGCTTTTATGGAGAAATCATTAGTTTTTTTTCCCCTGCCATTTTTTTTTTTGCTATGTCACCAAGATATATTTTACATGTAATTTTATCTTAATACTTATGGTGAATATAGTTAGAAGGAATGTTACTGCTATGAGTATTTCTGGATCATCTTAAAGTTGACAATTAGGGAAAAAATAAGTGACAATATGCTTTGAACAATGTAGGGATATGTGTGGCTGTCAATCTTTAACATGCTCTCAACAATCCTTGCCTCCTAACATTAGTCTCTCTTGTAGTTCTTTTCTTCCATACTGAATCAGCACTGACTCATACAACCAAAAGCATAATATAGAGGTGAGGGTGTGTGACTTCTGAGACTGCATTATAAAATACATTGCCACTTCTACCTCTGTCAGTTGGAAAGGTTTATCTTGGAATGTTGTAAGGATGTGGGAACACTGCAGGAGTCCCTGTAGAGAAGGTATGCATGTCCTGTCAACACCAGGCACCATGCCAGCTATATGAGTGACCCATTCTGGAAATGAATTCTCTAGCCCCAGTCAAGACTTCCAAGGGCTGTGGCACCACGAAACATCTATTTGAACCTATGCCAAGCCTTCATCTGACCTGCCCACCAGGCTGTTCCTAAACCCTTGACTAACAGAAACTGAGATGATAAATGGTTATTATTTTAAGCCACTATGTTTTGCCATAATTTGTATCTCAGCAACTAATTATTAATAGAGCAAGCAATTGAAAACAATTATCTATAAGGAAGTACTGATCCTCAAGAAGAAATTGAAATAGGTTTTAAAAAGTTACCCCTGAGAAAGTGTCATCTCCCATAGTGGTAGGGGCTCTTTCACACCTACTATACTTTCAAGGTTATGTTCAATGCAAAAACAATTAAAATTATAACTGTTTTATACCCATTTCACCAGCATAGTGTAATAACTCTGTTACTAAGATCTGAAAATGACACAACAGATGAAAATCATAATCTCACTTATGAATACAGACCCTAAACAATGCTACTAAAAAGTGGAATCTAGGAGGGTTTTCTAGTAGGGAATCTAGCAGAGATACATTATACATTTTCACAGCTACAGTAATTTAGATATGAAGTATAGGCATCAGAATAGAAGTATATTAATGGAAAAATCATTTTAAGGTCTTAGAAATGGCACACCAATCCTGACGCCAGTTATTAAGTGGTCCATTCTTTCCATGTATAGTTGAATTGTCTTTATTTGTATTGTATACATGTATGACACATTAAGGATAAAAATATATGACATATATGTAATATTTTAAATCAATTATACATATTTTTATGTATGTGTAATAATTGACCTACATTGAAGCCTATTGATAGGTGAAATATAGATATCTTTAATCTAAAAAATAGATATTAGCAAAACTCAGAGAATAAGTATCCCAGTTATAAAATAATTGAAAAGATATAATAGTAGGTTTAGAGAAGAAATTCAAATGTCAATAGATATTTGAAAAAGTGTAGTTTAAATGGCAATTAAATAGTCAATATTTATTTTGCAGGAAATTGTTAAAGTTTTTGTTGTTGTTTAAAGAACAGCATTGTGTTAGCTTCAGAGGCAAATGGTAAATATAATTGACAATTTTAATATAATTGACAATTTTTCTGGTGATTATTTAGCCATACTATGTCAACAGTTTTAATATTGACTGAGACATTCTACTTGATGATTGGAATATGAGTGCTTTTTATTCTTATAATTGCTTATTTGTATTTTTAATATACATGTATATTATTTATTATATGAGCAAAATTACATGACATTAAATTATAAAATTACATTAAACTACAAAATTACATAAAAAATCTTACAAATGTTGCTTGTTCTTTCATGTAGGAAGAAGTGGTAATTTGTTGCCTAGGAGAGCTGGGTTGTAGATTATTTTCCTTTGGTGTCATTTTGTCTCACCATGTTTGGCAGGTGCCACCTACCTGCAAATAGCGAACCACTCGGCAGACCAGGTCAGGCACCAGGAATTCTCCAGTGAATTGCCAAATAATGTCTGTCAGGATGTTGAACAGACCTGTGAAAGTGTCTAGCAAAAAACACACACCTCTTAGTTTCAGTCTCTCAGATTTGAGGCTATGCTGCATTAGAGGTGAATTTCCAGGGAGATTTTGCTTCTCTTGGTTTACACATGACCACTAAGGAAAAGGAAGATAAAATAGGAGGTCTTTTGTATTTATTGTTGGAGCTTGTTGCCCACTCATGTAACCACATGGAAAGGATTTCAACAGTGACTGAGGGGGAAACAAACTAATCACTGAATTGATCTTTTAAGTCACAGAAGAGTTTTAGAGGGGTCTAGACCTGTCCCAGAGCAAGCAAGCCATGAGAACCAGAAGGTGGCAATGTTGAGAAAAGCATATTTACTTTTTACCTTTGGGAAACCCTTCAAAATTCCCCTTCCCACATTTTTCATTCTACAACTTAAGCCTCTTATCTCCTTATCTCAGACTCCCATGTTTTCTTCCCCTTTCTACTTTCAATGTCTCTCCTTGGAAAACTAAGCCCACACTCTATTAATTTAATTAAATCAGTTGGTTGGACTAGTGTATAGGGAAACTGAAGCTAAAGTTGGGAATTCTGATCTTCTGTGGGCAGTTTAGAATCAGCTCTATAGTTGTAGACTATACAAGTTGCACAAATGTCTAGAACAGAAATGGCAAAATATCTCTCTAAAAACTCCTTCTCATCCCTCCATAACAGACATCACTAATTGGTAATGGGATTCAGAGTCTTTCTCAAATGTGCTTTAGAGATTTTCTGCTAATTGATGGATGGAATGGGAACGCAGACTGGATAAGCAAGATGTCATTGAGTTGTGGTCACTTTTTTAGGACATAACACCCCATAGGCAAGGCAAGCTTGTTGCTAGGGGAGCTCTTCAAATCCTGGAGAAAATGATGGTTCATTCTTAGCAAAATGGAAATTTCAAAGCTGCCTTGATAGTAGAGAGAAGAATGAAATGGCTGCAGGAAGTGACCAGCTATAATGGATATTCTCTATGAAGCCAGAAAACCCACCAGAGAATTATTTTCCATGAATGCTTCAGAAGACAGAGCATTTATTAAGACTAGCAGAAATGTAGTGGTGAGAGGGACAATGGTAACACCCAAGCCTCAGCAGTGGCTTCCGTCTGCAGGCCTGGGTAGAAGAGGTGGTCAGAGAGTTAAGTGTGTGGTAACATGATTCCCCTAGTCCTTCCCAAAGGACTCATGAATATTTGGGTGACTATATACTAGAAAAAAGGGGACTTCACAGACATTTTGAGGACTGCTAGGCACAGTGTCAGGGTTGACATAAAACCCAGAGACCTATCATTTTGCTCACTTTTAGAATAGAATCTTTTTTTTTTTTGTGGGTACCGGGGGTTCGACCTCAGGACCTCACGTGCCAACAGGCACCCGTGCCGCTGAGCAATATCACCGGCCCCTTTTTCGTATGTGGGTTCCGGGAGTTGAACTCAGGCCCTCGCGCTTGCAAGGCAGGTGCTTACGCCGCTGAGCCATCTCACCGGCTAGAATAGAATCTTTTGAGGGGCCAGGGATGTAGCTCAGTGGCACAGTGCCTGCCTGGCAAGCGTGAGGTTGTGAGTTCGATTCCCCATACCAAACAAACAAACAAAACAAACAAACAAAAAAACTAGAATAGAATCTTTTGAGGCGAGGTAATGAATGAAATCTTGGCCACAGTGGGATGATCCACTAGGTCTGCAACCCTTCCCCTTAGTCACTGCCCCAGTCTAGGAGGACTTAATTGGAATAAATGTACTTGACAGTTGGAGTAACCACATATTGGTTCTCCCTTTTAGTCTTGAAGGCTAAAAGGAAAGTGCTCAATCACTAGTTTGGTCCCTGCAGACACTAGATAGATCTTGGAGAATGAGTGTAGACAGACACGAACTTGAACAAATAGTAGTAGTCTTGATCATAGCTGCAGTGCAGGCATGGTGCCTTGGCTAGAACAGACTACTGTGGTCTCAGGTATGTGGTATGTAGGAAAAGATTTGGCAAGTGTCCTGTTCTAATCTGAGGGTAAAAATGATCAGAAAGAGTTTACATTCATATGGAACAGAAAATAATATCTGTTTACTGCTTTACTGAAAGCTATGTTAACTCTCTTAACATTTGCCGTAATATGGTCTGCAGAGGCCTGGAAACACTGCAGAATATTGCCTTAATCCATTTATATTGGTGACATCGCTGGAAAGGCTGACGAAGAGACGCCCAGTACATTACAGGCTTTGGTAAGACAAATGCACTACGGAAGGTGGGGGACACTCTGAAGATTCAGGAACATTCCACAAAAGTGACATTTTTCATGGTGCAGCAGTGAGGAGCTACTAGAAAATACCCAGCTTCCCATCCCCAAGTTTAATATAAATTGCTGCATCCTACATTCCTTACCTCAACAAAGAAAACAAGTACTTGTTAGGTATACTTGGGTTCTGGAGGCAATACCTGCCACATCCAAGAATATGGCTGTGGCCCATGCTGGATGATGTAGAAGTCCCACAGCTCTGAGAAGGCCTGGGGCAGGAAAGGGCTCTGCAGTGTGTGTGGACTGAGTATAAACAATTCTACTACTTGGGGCATATAATCAGCAGACTCTACAGTGTGGGCGATGTCAGTGGGAAAAGAAACAGTTTGGAGTAGATGAACACCCAATGGGAAAATCAGAATGCAGCCCTCGGAGCTCTGGAGCAATGCTAGGTCAACTGCAGTGGAGAGCTCTGTGCCTTTTGAGAAAACTGTTCCTACAATGTTTCTGAGCCTTGGCGTTGAAAGAATGCTTGATAATGGAAGTGCTGGGTGTTTGGAGCTGTACTATGAGCTAAATTTTATTGGGTACAGGAAGTCATCAAGTCAGATAGGTCCAAAAGCTAGCCGTTGAAAAATGGAAGTAGTATAGATCAGGCCCACACAAGACTACACCAGCATGAGTAAGCAGCATAAACAGGTAGACCAGATGCTCCCACACCATCCACCAAGGTTGCACAGTGGCTCTGCTCCACTCATATTTATGGTTACAGGGAGGTACAACCCAACCTTGGCTGACACATGGATTAGTTTTGTAACTATGCAGTTACAAAACAAAAATAGTGCATCACAGCTGCATCCAGGGTAGCCTTGAAAGACAGCAAAGGAAGATCTTCCTAATGCATGGAACTGCAAGTGGTGTATTTGTTTTTCACTTTGTATGGAGGAAAAATGACAAATGATTTGTCCAGTAGACATTATGCAGGCTTTGTCATTGGTCACCTTAGTACTGACGTGATGAGCATATGGAATAGGCACAGTGACTATTCATTAGCCAGTCCTCTGATGTACAGTCAACACCGCTAACCACTCTCTGGGGGTTTCCGCAATTCCTAACTAGATGGAAGTCCATACAACATAGTATCTGACAACATGATGTCCACTCCATAGTGAAGGGGATGTGGGATTGGGCACATGATCTATACTACCTAGAAGCAACTGTCCTCACAGAGCACTAAAGGAACAGATGAAGGTCCAGCCTGCAGATCCTGCCCTGGAAAGATGGGTATCACCCATCACAATATTGGTTATGCAGTCAGAGCCTCCTTTACGTTGCTGTGTTCCTAACATGAAGTACATATATGTCTGGGGACCAAGGTGGAGGGGAAGGAATGACCTTGGTTAACATCACTTCCAGTGATCTTCTGAGGGCTCTGTCCTTCCTTATGTGCACTTCTATGCTCAGCAGATTAGAATTTCTGGTCCCCAGAGGAGATACACTCATCCCAGGAGACACAGCAAGAATTAAAGTGCCACTAGGGAACCTTGGACTCATTGCATCTAGGAGCTAGGGGGCAAGAAATGGAGTCACCATCTTGGAAAGAGTAAATGCCTGTTGTCAGCAGATAGAGGTAGACGGTGTTGTTTATACAATGGGTAGAACACAGGAAATTTTCTTGTACCTGTCAAGTTATGACTGGCTGCAGACAATCAGTGGATGTGGTCAGGGCTGCTGAGCACCCTCAGTAGGTCCTCAATGTGGGTTTGTGCAGATTCCTTCTGCCCTAAGGTACACTACCCATGCTGTGGTGGGAGGCAAAGGGGAGCTGAAATGAAGTCTTCATTATTGTAATGAAGACATGTATCCTGGCTTCTGGCTCCACAAAGAAAAGACAGGTGTCAACTCTCTCCTGTAACATCTTGGCTGTGTCCTGAGATAAATTATTCAGCTCAAAGTTCAAGCATGCCTCTGTTGGGAAACATGGCTAGGCTTTGTGGAGAGGCTTTGTCATTCTTGTGTAATTCTGCTCAGACAAAGGAGTCAACTCAGAAATGGAGTATGCATCTGGCTAGGTTCAGACTAAATAACAAAAGGGGTGTGGTCTACCGAACAGCTTTCAACTTTGGGTTTGAAGCTAAGATACTCCTAGTTCCATTTCCAATGGCATGTTTTTTCTGTCATGTCACTGCTAAAGAGGAATAGCAAGGGTAAAAAATCACAGTCATTTGATTAAATTACTTTTGTGACTACTGGAAAATGAGTTTTATTAATGTCAGTATGGAAGGGAGTTGAGCACTGCGAGCAGGGCCTGGCATGTGCTAGATGCGTAACACATGCTTGATGAATGGACCTTCTCTGTGATTTGGGAAGTCTTTTATACAACAAAACAAAACAAAACAAATGAAACAAAATGAAACAGAACCAAACCAAACCAAAGGAAACAGAACAACAACAACAACAACAAAAAACCCAGAACACAGCCAATTTTAAAGTTTTGAAATAACTAGAGGCTCAAAAGAAGTTACAAAACTAGGACAGAGTTTTCATGTACCTATCTCCCCAGTGATGACATCTTATATAATTGCATTTAGCCTTCATGATTTAAAGGAGAATTACAATTCTTAATCTCAGCTACAAACATATTGAACATGTTTTCCAGGAATATTATTAAGCAGCTATGATATCTTGGCAAAGTTCCAAATATTCAGAAGTATTTATTTATTTAATCTCAAAAGAAACTATGAGATATATCCCCATTTTACAGATCAGTACATCAAAAGAGGTAAGAACAGTATCCTAATATTTCATAGCAACTTTGAGGTGAGACAGACTTTTAACCTAGATGCTTGGATGTCATATTTATGGTCTTCATCACAACTCAACCTGTGTTTTCCCTTTCATATTTTGTCTTTTCTTTTAAAATACCTATTCTGTGTATCCCCTTTTAATATCTAACGTACAGACATGAGGCCCTGTTTTCTCTCCATCCACTCATTCCCTACTCTGGAGGCCCTAATTAATCTTTAGGACCCTTATAATTGCAAGGCAACTCTACTCATAGAAGCTGTTTGTCTTCCTTGCTTTACTGTTAACAGGACAGTCTGACACCCTCAGATTAAAGCATAAAAGCCTTCCATGATTTACTGCTATGGTTTGAATGTGTCCCCCAGAATTCACATGTTAGAAATCTAATTCTAGGAGGTGGTGCCTAACGGGAGGTATTTAGGTTATGAGTGCTTTGGCCTTATGAAATATTAGTGCCTTTGTAAAGAGGGCTTGTGAGAGTGCTCTTGCTCATCTGCCTTCCACCCTGTGGAGATCTAGGTGCCATCTTGGAAGCAGAGAATGGCTTCACCAGACACCTAGCCTACTGAAGCCTTAGCTTTAGTGTCCCCCATCCTCTGAACTCTGTGGTCATATATTTCTGTTTATGAATTTTCCGGTCTGTGGTATTTCATTATAGTGTTCCCAAACAGATGACTGCTTCTTTTCTGTCTTTATTTGGCATTTTAGTATTGAACATTCTCTGTGTATTCAGAAATGTATCCCTTCTGCTCGGAATGACCCCTCTCCTTTCATCAGCATGTTGAATTCTTATTCATCTCTCAATATTTAGCTGTATCCTCTTCTGAAGTTTTCTTGATCATTTTCATGATATGGCCCCCCAAAAAAGTGTATGTGGCCCTTCCAGTCCTATGTCAGTGTGTCTGTCTCTGCCTTTTTGTTTCTGTACAGGAAATGACAGTAAGAAGCCTTGGCAACACTTGGGCACACAACAAAAATGTCTAAGGCCTGGAGGAGAAAAATTCCATTGCAGCCCTGGGATGTAAGAGTTCTTGCTGAAGGGGGAGGATGTGAGCAGGGCCTTGAGAGTTGTGGGTTGTGACTAATAAAATAGCAGTGTTGTGAAGCCTTTCCTGGCAGGAATGGAGTGAGTGGACTGGATGTTGGAGTTGCTTGGATCTTCTCTTTTGATTACTGATGCTTCTCTAGGTCTGAGTGGTTATCTGAACAATTAGACTGTGTTCTGGTGAAGTCCACTTTCCCCCTGGAGCTTCATTTTAATAAGCCTATTTTGGGAAGCACACCATCAATGAAACCGTGCTGCTGAACTTGTTCATTGCTATTAAGCAAATGATGTTAGATCCGATCAGTAAAAACCTATTTAGTTACCTAAGTAATTGAGTACATTGCAAACAAGCTGCTTCTAAATGGTAATTAACAGGACCTGGGGAACAAAGTGTACACTTTAAAGGCTTAATGACTTCCATGCATTGCTTCTGCTTTTAAACGTTCATTCTGGGAAAGATTCTAGGAACCTGTAATTCTCAGAAAAACCAAGGCAGACTCCCAATAGGCACTACTGCTCCTTCGAGGGGGTCTTGCACATGTAGTAGAAGAAACTACATGGCTTGTATATATAAAATGACATCGGTTTGTCATTGCTAAAGCCTAAAATAGGAACAAGGATGTGGCAAGAAATGGGGCTGAAGACACAAGAAAAACTGATCTTTTGGGTCGGTGAGATGGCTCAGTGGCGTAAGCGCCTGCCTGGCTAAGTGCAAGTTCCTGAGTTCGACTCCCGGTACCCACGTACGAAAAACAGGCCGGTGATATTGCTCAGCGGCACGGGTGCCTGCTGGCGCACGAGGTCCTGAGGTCGACCCCCAGCAACAACAACAACAACTGATCTTTTGAGATTCTCGTGCACCAATTAAAGGAGCTTGCACTTTTTCCTTTATACCATAAGAGAGATTGAAAATTTATGCCTTTTTGAGAGTTAATCTTGATTTTTCAATTTAATTGGATTAGGAAATGCCTAGCAGATTAGTAAGATACACTGCTGGGTGTGTCTGGGTGGTTATGGAGGGCTGACCTTGGCATTTACATCTGGCTCCTCACCTCTTCCTCTCTGGTACTCTTCCCCTGCTATGTTTCCTGGGTGCCATGGACCAGACATTTTTGTCCCATGATGCCCATCTGTCATGATATTCCTGTCTTGGAGCCAGATCTCTATGGACTGAATTTCCTGAATCTGTGAGCAAAATTAAACTTCTCCTCCTTTAAGTTGTGGGTATTGGATATTGTGTGAGAGGAAAGCTGACTAACATAGTCTTCAAATATGCATTTTAAATAGGTTTCTTTAGTTACTGTGGGCAGGATCAATGTGGTAGGTCCAGTATTGGAATTACCATTTATACTAGTTAGGAGACTGCAGAAATTTGAAAAAGACTTAATCAGTTTCTAGTGTATACAAATAAGAGCAGGGACAGAAAGAAGAATCCAGATTTGAGATATACTTTATAAAGTAACACAGAGAGGCTTTGATGACTAAGTATTAAAATATTAATTGTAAGATAGAGGGAAAATCTATGGTGTGTTACAGGTCCTTGGCTGGGGCGTCCCTGAAAGATGGTAGTACCGTTAACTGGGTCTGAGAATACAGTACAGGAAGATAAAGTTATTAAGATGAAATATGAATGACTTTGGATTTTAATTAGGGTTTTAGACAATTCACATGTAATGTTAGTATTGATATCATTGGATTGAAGACTACCACTGTTTTAGTTGCTTCTATTTGTTTCATCCATTTATGTTCCTTTCTCCCCCTTCTATTTCTCTCTGGATTAATTGAACTTCTTATGCTTTCACTTTTATATCTGCTATTGGCTTATTAATTATTTCTATTGCTTCTTCTATTTCATTTTTTCTAATTCTTTTCAGGGTTTATAGTGTATATTCTTAACTTATGTTGTACTTTTGTTTAGTATTATGCAAATTTGCATGTACTGTGAGGACTTGTATGTCCTAATTCCTCATAAAATTTGTGCTGATGTTTAAATATTTAAATTTTACATGTATTTTAGGGCCAACTGTTTCAATTTTGCTCTGAACAGTCAGTTACATAAAAATAAGAAAAGTGTGCTTTTTGGGTAAACTTTCCTCTTCAGTTTTTCTCTGTGCAGGGTTCTTTATTTTCTTATAGACAAAATTTCTGGCCAAGTGTCATTTCCCTTCTGTCAGACTTCTTTTGATGTTTCTTGAAATACAGGGCTGCTGGTAATGAATTCCCCCCACTTTGGTTTTGCTTTATAAAACATCTGGAATAGTCTATACCGTGCCTTCATTTTTAACAGATACCTTTGCTAACTGTAGAATTCTGAGTGATAGTTGTTCCCCATTGGCATTCAAGGCCCTCTTTTGTCTTCTGCCTTGAACACCTTCTGACAAGAATTCTGCCGTACTTCTGAAATTTTCTGCTTTGTATTCAATGTGTGCATATCTTCCCCCTAGCTGCCTTCAAAGTTTTCTCTTTATTTTTCTTTTTCTAGTAGTTTGAGAATTTTAGTCCATGATTTGATGCCTTTCATTTTTGGAAAATTCTATCTATTCTTTGGTTCATTCTTTCCCTTTTCTTTCTTTTACTCTAAATTTTGTTAGATCATTTGACATTATGTTTTCTGAATGTATTCTCTCTCTCTCTCTCTCTCTCTCTCTCTCTCCCCTTTCTCTCCTCTCCTCTCCTTTCCCCATCTTTGTCTTTTTCTCTTTGCATTTCATTTTGGGTAACTTGTGTTGATATATGTCTTCAGGTTACTTAATTCTTCCTTTGTCTACTTTAAGTCCAGAGGTGGTTCTTTAAATGGATTCTGTGAATTAGTTCCTTTTATTTTTAAATTTCTCACATTTCCACTTCAATCTTGCTTATAGTTTTTAATCTTTCTATTAAAATTACTAAATTGTTGCCTACCTTTCTCCCTAGAAATTTTTACTTAATTGTTATAGCTATGTAACAGAAAAGGATTTTTTTAAAGGTTTCACTTAAAAATTATTTGGAGGACTTCTGGGAAAATGGCAGAGTGGTAAGCAAAAACTAGTCAGCCTCTCAGATTTGGAATCCAGACACTGGAAAATAACAACTTGTAGAAGGGTAAAACAAAACAAAACAAAACAAAAAACCAGAAACTAAACAAACAAACAGAAAAAACAGGGAGAAATAGTTCTTCAGGAATCCAGAAGGATCTGACAGGAAAGTTAAAACCCACAGAGAAACTGAAGAGATAGAACACAGTGTGGAAAGGGGAATCTGAACTTTTTCCCCAGCACCCAGCTTGTGGCTTGTGGGAAAGGGAGAACAAGTTTATAGAGATAAAGTGAAAGCTGGGGACTCCAGAGGGCTTCAGGGAGAAATATGGCAGTAGAATGAAGTGGCATGTATTTTGAGCTGCAGAGCTCAGGGGTCTGTTTCTACATGCATCCTTTGCCAGGCAACAGCTGATGAGTGACTCCAGTCCAAGCACCTGCCAGCTCTGGAGAGAGTACTTGCCATTCTAGGGAAGGGTTGACTGTTTGAACCTGGGACTCAGAGCAGCCATAGGACTGGTACACTTCAGCATTCCCAGTGTTATGTTCCCACCATGGCTAGATGAGAGAGAGTCATGGAAATCAGCCATGGTCAGGGAGTTGTGGTCCAGCTGGAAAGGGACCTTCTGAGGGGCTTAAATTAAAGGTCACAGGCCACATCCACATAGCCAGGCTTAGCCTGAATTGTTCTGGATTTGAAAGTGCATTGGCACCCTCATCTTAATCCTACAACTGCTGGGATGTGAATCCAGCAGGGATTTGGGGTCTGAGTGCCTTCTTTATCTAACAGTTTGAGCAAAGACACATCTTGACTTGGACACTGCCCCAAAACTGTAGATCCGAGAAGACAGTCATACATTCAGATCTTAGAGAAATTTCTTTCTTTTCTTTTTGTCTTTTTGAGACAGGGTTTCACTATGCAGTTCAGAATGGCCTTGAACTTACGTTGTAGCCCAGGCTGGCCTTGAACTTGCAGTGATCCTCCTGCCTCAGCCTTCCAAGTGCTGGGATTACAGGCACGTGCCATCATACCCGGTCTCCTCTTCCTCCTCTTCTTCTTTTTCTTTTTGCGTGTGTGAATTGATTTTTGTTTTGCTCTATTTTCTTCTTTCCTCCTTTCTTCTTCACCAGTTTATTGGTGTTGGGGGAATTTCCTTTGTCCTTTTTTTTTTCTTTTTAAATTCATTTCTCCTTATCTCTTTTAATTTTTCTTCCTTTATATTTTCTCTCTTATATTTATTCCCCATGTAATTTATTTTTCATCCCCTTTTCTTTTATCTTCTTTCCCTTCAGTTTTTTCTTACATTTACCTGATTCCATAAACCTTCTTCTACTCACCAAGGAGATCCTTTATACTACCTCTCTCCCCTCCTTCTCGTATAATAAAGTTTTCCCCTTGCATTTCCCCATTCCTAACCACTTATATTTTTAGTAGTATAAGCATAAAGCTTTATTAATCTTTTGATAGTTAATTCTATAAAATTACTGTCAAATTCTTTTCTATCATTAATGGAGGTAGAGCTGTCAAATTTAGTACATATTAGCTGTAAGTCAATATCTGGATTGTCTCATAATTGTGGATTTTTCTCTAGGGTTAAATGTGGTACATAATTGGTTCTCATGGTATGTTAATATTCAATTTGTCTTGAGTGGTAATATGTAGCTGATTTCCTTGATATTACCAGGGTCACATAATTGCTATTTCTCTGTAAGCCAACACTCAGATTACCTTTGTGACATTAACTAGAGTACATTTCCATAGAACTCAGTGTTGGACTAATTACACAGCCCCAAAATCTTGGGGCTGAGGCAAACAACTATAATTAGCCATGTCCAAAGTACCTCATTGGAAAATGACTAACAAGATCTCTGTACTAGCAACAAAGGTTTTACAGTGCAAGCACACACAAACCTCAGCACAAAACAAAATAATACAAAACAAGCAAAAAACAATAGATAAGACAAGGCAACAAAATGTTTCCCCAAACTCCCAACTCCACTGAAGCCAATTGAGGGGGCATGAATGTGGAAAATAGCATAAGTTACACACCTGAATTACTCGAGAAGATAACAGAAGAGTTTTGCAAACAGATAAAAATGTACCTCAAGGGGTTACAGTAGATATAACTAAACAGATAATGGAAGTAATAACTAAATGATCCAGGAGCTTTCAGAAGACACTAAAAAAAAGCTACATGAGCTAAACAAAATGATACAAAACATGAATGATCAGTTTAACAAAGAATTAGAGTCCACGAAAATATTTTATTCAGAAGTCCAGGAGATTAAAAATTACATTGAAACTGTTTTCTAGGGGTTGGCAATATCAAGTTGATATTTAATGCTATTGATGCCACTGAATTCACTACTATAGGAATGTAACATAGTAGTAGGTTAACAACTGTTTTTCTCTCTATGCCATTATTTGGATTTCCTGAAGATTATAAACAATAAAAAGGGATATACTTATACACAGCATCATGGGGAGGCCAGGCAACAGAAGACTCCCAAGGTCCCTCTACTCTCCTAAGGTAAATCAAAAGGGCACAAATGGAGAGGAAAGCAAATATCACTTAGGGGAACACTACAAAAAGTTTATAGACTGGATGAAGAAACTAGATGAGTTTAAAGAGGAAATGAACCAAAATTCATGGGATTATCACTCAGAATACCCAGGGTAGACTCAGAGGAAATAAGTAAAAAGATGGAGGTGTTGAACAAGATGATTCAACATGAACAGCAGATTCAATGAGGATATAGAATTCTTGAAAAGATGTCAGGCAGAAATACATAAAATAAAAAAATTGTATAAACTTCATAAATTGCAGAAGATCAGTGTGAAGACAGAATGTCTGAATTTGAGAACAGAATGGTAAATTATGTAGAACTTCTCTAAGAAGACACAAAAAACATGAGAGGACAAGAAAAAAGCATCCAGCAGCTACTGGACAGCATTAAGAAGACAAACCTAAGGCTAATTGGACTTAGAAAAAAAACTGGAAGATAACACAGATGAAACTATTAATATGTTTACAGAAATCATAGAAGAAACTTTCCCAAACTTCACAAAAGAGTTTAAAGAACGACTAAGTGAAGCTTACACAGCACCAAACAACTACAATGAAAAAGGAAGCTCATCAAGGCATATCCTTATTAAATTGCCAGATATTCAACAAAAAGATAAATTTAAAAGCAGTCAGAGAAATACAAACAAACAAACAAAAACACATATGAAGGAAAACTAATTAGAATTACAGCACAACTCTCAACACAAATTTAAAGGCCAGAAGAGCTTGGAGTGACGTATTTCAAGCTCTAGCAAGTAACTTCCAACCCAGATTAACTTATCCAGCAAAAGTAGCTTTCAAAATAGGTGGAGAAATAAGAATACTTCATGAAAAAGTCCATGTCAAAAGACATATGAATGCTAAACCAGCTCTTCAGATGATATTTTAAAAAAATCCTAGGGCCGGTGAGATGGCTCAGCGGTGTAAACACCTGCCTTGCAAGCACGAGGGCCCGAGTTTGACTCCCGGATCCCACATACAAAAAAGGGGCCGGTGATATCGCTCAGCGGCACGGGTGCCTGTTGGCGTGCAAGGTCCTGAGGTCGACCCCCCGGTACCCACACACACAAAAAAAAATCCTAGACAGAAAAAATAAAACCAAGAAAGCTAAAAACAGATGAAACTAAAGCACCAAGCAAGGACCATGGATAATAACAACAAAAAATGACAGAAAAAGAAAAACAAATGAGTTACCAACAAAGAAAGAATGACATGACAGAAATAAATCAATATCTCTCAGTAATATTTCTTAATGTTCATGGCCTCAACTCTCCAATTAAAAAATACAGATTAGCAGACATACCTGATTAAAAAAAGCAGAATCCAATAGGCCATTGCAGTCAAGAAAATTATCTAATCCAAAATGATATTCATAGACTAAAAATCAAAAAGTGGAAAACAATATTCCAGGCAACAGGGCCCAAAAAGTAGAAGGGGCAACAATTTTAATTTCAGACAATGTAAACATCAAGCTAAAATTGATTAGAAGACACAAAGAAGGTCACTACATAATAGTTAAGGGAAAAATCTGACAGGAATATATAACATTTATAACTATTTATGCACCAAACACTGGAGCACCTATCTTCATAAAACAAATAGTGTTGGACATAAAATATCAAATAAATACTAATTCAATCATAGTGGGGATCTTAACATTCCCACTTTTGCAAAGAGATACATCAACTAAACACAAAATCTATAAGGAAATATCAGAGCTGTACTCTACTCTTGAACAAATGGATTTAATAGATATCTAGAGTATTCCACCCTACTACAGCAGAGTAAACATTCTTTTCTGCAGCACATGGTATTTTTTCCAAAACAGATAACATGCTAGTTCACAAAGCCTACTTAAATAAATGTAAAATACCAAAAGCACCCTATGTGTACCATCAGAATATTGTGCAATGAAAATAGAAATCAATGACAGAAGAAATCACAGAACAGGTAAAGCACCTGGAAAATGAATAACACACATCTAAACAACCAATGGGTCACATAGAGATCAAGGAAGAAATTTTAAAATTCCTGGATTTTTTAAATGAAAATGCCTGTACATTTTAATTAAAATGCCTGTACATTCCAACTCACTGAAATTTCTGAGACACTATAAAAGCAGCCCTAAGAGGGAAGTTCATTGCAGTCAATGCTCACCTTACAAAAATGGTGCAAAATAAAATAAATAACCTGAGAAATCTTAAGATACTTGAGAAAGAACAACAATCCTGGCCAAAGCCAAAATTAAAGAGGGAAATTATAAAGATTAAAGTGGAAATCAATTAAACTGAAACTAAAAAAAATCAAGAAATTGAAGAACTGGTTCTTCAAAAAAAGAAGCAAAGTAGGTAAGCCCTTAGCCAGAATTACTGAGAGAAAGACAGAAATATATAACCCCAGCACTCAGGAGGCTGAGGCAGGAGGATCACTGTGAGTTCACAGTCAGCCTGAGCTACATAGTGAGTTCAAAGCCAGTCTGAACTACACAGCAAACCCTGTCTCAAAAAAAAAAAAAAAAAAAAAAAAGGCAGAAAAGACTCACATCAATGTAATTAGGGATATACATATGAAACTAAATGAAAAAGGTGAAATCATAACAGACACTGTTGAAATTCGGAAGACATTTAGTAACTACTTTGAAAAATTGGCATTCCAACAAATTGGCAAATTTTAAAGAAATAGACATGTTCCTAGACTCATGGAAATCACCAAAACTAACCCAAGAAGGCAGAAAAATGTTGAAAAACTCAATAACAAACAATGAAATTGATATAGTAATAAAGAATCTTCTTACTAAAAAAAGCCCAGAACCTGATGGATTCACTGCTGAATTCTACAAAACCTTTGAGGATGTTATATTACCTGTACTCCTCAAGATCTGCAAAGAAATTAAAAGGAACACATTGCTCCTACATTCATTTATGGAAGGCAGCATCACTATGATTCAAAAGCCAGATAAAGTCTCAATGAAAAAAAGAAAACTATAGGTCCATCTCCTTAATGGAAATAGATATAAAAATCTTTAAGAAGACATTAGTGAATAAAATGTTGCACATCATCAAAAAGATCATATATCATGAATGAGTAGGATTCATCCCAGAGATGCAAGGATGGTTCAGCATACATAAATTAATAAATATAACACATCACAAAAACAGAAGCAAGGTAAAAAAACCATATGATAATATCAATAGATGCAGAAAAGTCATTCAACAAAATCCAACACTTTTTCATGATAGGAACTCTGAAGAAAATAGCTATAGCAGGGCCATTCCTGAATTTGATAAAAGCTATTTATGACAAACCAATGATCTACTTCATAGTAAATGGGGAAAAACTAAAAGCATCCCCCCCTTCTAAAATCAGGAACAAGTCAAGGATGACTACTATCACCACTTCTATTCAACATGGTACTTGAAACATTAGCCAGGACAATTATACAAGAGAAAGAAATAAAAAAGTATACATATAGGAAAGAAAGAACTCAAATTATTTGCAGATGACATGATACTCTACATAGAAGACCCAAAGAACTTCACCAAAAACCTCTTAGATTTAATAAATAACTTGAGCAATGTAGCAAGATACAAAATAAATATACAAAAATCATTAGTGTATGTGTACACTAACAATGGACTCCATGAGAAGGAAATTACGAAAACAATATCATTCATGATTACATCAAGAAAAATGAAATACTTAGGAATTAACCTAACCAAGGAAGTGAAAGACCTCTACAATGAAAACTATAGTATTCTGAAGAAGATTGAAGAGGACATCACAAAATGATAAAATATCCCCTGTTCCTGGATAGGGAGAACCAGTCTAGACAAAATGGCCATACTTCCAAAAATGTTATACACAATCCCAATCAAAATAGCAGTGGTATTCTTCACAGAACCAGAGAAAGCAATCCTAAATTCATATGGGACTAGAAGAGACCTAGAATAGCAAAAGCAATTCTGGGCAACAAGAGCAAGGTGGGGGCATCACAATCCTGGATTTCAAGTGTACTGCAAAGCTACAGTGAGAAAAACAGTGTGAAATTGGCAAAGAAACACACACACAAGCAAAAAACAACCTGTGGATCAATGAAACAAAGTAGGAGCTGGAGAAACAACTCCAGGCACACTCAGCTACCTTGTCTTTGACAAATGAGCCACATACTTTTGCTGGAGGAAAGATAGTCTCTTTAATAACAAATGGCACTTAGAAAACTGGCTACCCAGGTGCCAAAGATTGAACTTAGATCCATATCTCTCATAATGCACTAAACTAAAATCAAAATGGATTAAAGATCTAAATATTAAAACAGAAACACTTAATTGTTGGAGGACAAAATTGATAAAACTCTTGAAGACATCAGTATAGGCAAAGAATTTCTGAACAGATCCCTGGTTGCACAAGAAATACTACCAGATATCCACAAATGGGATCACATCAAATTAAAAACTTCTGCACCACAAAGGAAACCACTGACAGAGTGAAGATAAAACCTACAGAATAGAAAAAATTTTGCCAGCTACTCCTCAAAGGACTTATATCAGAACTAAAAAATTATAGACACCCAAATATAAAGACCAAATCAAAAATTGGGCATCTAAATGAAATAGACAATTCTTAGAAGATAAAAATGTACAAGTGGCTAATAAGTACACAAATGTTCAATATTGCTGGCCATTCAAGAAATGCGATTAAAACAACTGTGAGATTGCATCTTATTCCAGAAAGAATGGCCATCATTGGAAATTAAACAATAACAAATGCTGGAGAGGCTGCAGGGGAGAAAAGGAACTCTTCTCCATTGTTTGTAGGAGTGTACAACCACTGCAAAACCAGTATGAATATTTCTCAGAAAACTAAATAGAAATTTCATTTGACCCAGCCATTCTCCCTCTAGGTATCTTCCCAAAAGAGTTAAAGACGTTGTACCACAGAGATGTATGCATACCTGTGACTGTAGCAGCACAATTTATTATAGCTAAATTTTCAAAGGAGTGTATACATTTAGCAACAGATGACTGGATAAAGAAAATGTGGTATTTATACACAACAGACTACTACTCTGCCATAAATAAGGATAAACTTGACTCATTTGTTGGAAAGTGGCTGCACCTTGAGACCATAATGTTAAGTGAAGCAAATCAAACACACAAGCTTAAATATCACATGGTTTCTCTTATATGAGAAACACAATATATAAATAAAGTGCAAAATAAAAGACAGACAATAGAAAAAAAAGAGGAAAAAAATGTTATTGCAATCCAACGAAGGCCATCTATTTAAAAGTGTACCTTGATTTAGGATAATTGTCTTATACATTTTTGGCCTGTTAATCTAGTTGTTAGCCTGTGTTTATGATAATTCACTTGATGAAGATATAACATAAATAAATGAATCTGATGCTGGCAAAAAAAGAAAAAATATCTTAAAACATGAAGTGGAGGTGAAGGGGAAAAGAAGAGAACTATGATGTGCTATACACATATAGCAATTCCCCACAATGAATATAATTATTATGTACTGCAAACATGTACTAATAAAAATAAAAATTAAAAAGAATCATTTTAGACTCATATTGGTTGCAAAAATAGTATGATGATTAAAAGTAGGAAATATATGATAAATGTTATTAAATAAACTAGCACTTATTTTAATATCACTATTTTATGAGCACTTTTTAGATCTACAAAATTTTTTTCACACGTGTATAATCAAGTCACTAACACCACAGATCTACAGCAATGTGCCACCACTGTAAAGAAATTCTCTTATGGTACCTGTTACCTCTTTGTAGTCACATCCTCCACTCATCTCAATTTCCTAGCTATCACTAGTTTGTCCTTTATCCTTATAGTTTCATCATCTTTAGAATTTTATATAAATGGTCTCATGCAGTAACCTCAGCATAATGCCTTTTAGATTCATCTAAGTTGTGGTGGTCATTCATTTGTTTATACTTCTGTATAGAGCTACATTTTCTGGCAGTATCATAGTCTGTTTACCCATTGAAAGATATTTATTCTTTACAATTCTCAATTATTTCAACAAAGTTGATGAACATTCATAGGTAGGTTTTTGTGTAGATATATGTTTTCATTTCTCTAAATGCCCCAGAGTGGGGTTGAAGGGATAAGTATATGTTTAACTTTTTAAAAAACTGCCCAATATTTTTCCAGCATTCCATCATGCTGTATGTTTCAACAATATATGATAGACATGGTCTCATATACTCACCAGCACTTGTTACTATCAGTATACTTTTCTAAATTAAGTTTATTGGTACAATTTAGGTATACATAATGATCATATTCATCATAGAGAATTTGTACTTGTATGATATATCTTGATTCCTCCTTTTTTACCTATCCATTCCCCTCCCTTCAATTTTTCTTCCCCTCCTTATTTATAAAGCTTTGTTTTCATTTTATCCTTCTTTTATCATTTTTTTCTTTTCCCTTCCTCCCCCCCCAATTTCCACTGCTTTTGAAAAATTTCTTCCTATTTTGCAATACCTCTTATACACTTTGGTCCTTATTTACAGTCTTGGTTTCTCACATGGGACCAAAAATGTGATTTTTTTCACATGTGTTTCTGATTTATTTTACTTAGGAGTATGAGCTCAAAGTGCATCCATTTACCTATAAATGTCTCAAATTTATCCTTCTTTATGGCTGAGTAGTACTTCATTGTATAAAAATAACCACATCTTTTTATCCATTTTTCAGTTGATGAGCATTTGGGTTGTTTCCAAGATTTAGCTATTACAAACTATTGTAAACATGGGTACACATATATCACTGAGGTATGATAATTTCAATTCTTCTGGGTGGCAACCCAGAAGAGGAATAGCTGGGTCTAATGGGACCTCTAATCCTAGCTTTTTTAAAGGAATCTCCACACTGATTTCCACAGTGGTTGCACCAGTCGACACTCCCACCAACAGTGGAGAAGATTTCCTTTTTCCCCACAGCCCTTTCAGCATTTGTTATTGTTTTTTTCTTGATAAAATAGCCATTCTTTTGTTGGTGATTTCTTTTGCTTTGCAAGACCTTTTTAACAAGATGAGATCCAGTTGTTGATTTGTTCTTGTTTTTCCTATGCCACTGGGGTTTTGTTCATGAAGTCTTTGCCTACACCTATGTCCTCAAGAGTCCTACCTATTCTCTCCTCCAGCAGATTTAGTGTTTCTGTTGTAATATTTAGATCTTTGATCCATTTTGATTTTAGTTTAATGCTTGGTGATAGACATGGGTCTAGCTTTAGTTTTTGGCATGTGGAAAGCTAGTTTTTCCAGCATCATTTATTAAAGAGTCTATTTTTCTTCCAGTGAAAGTATTTGGCCCCTTTGTCAAAGATAAGGTGGCTGAGTGTATTTAGAGTTTCTGCATCTTCTAATCTGTTCCATTGATCCTCAGGTCTGTTTTTTTGGGTTTTTTTTTGCCAGCAACATGCTGTTTTTTTTTTTTTTTTTTGGTTTTTAATCACAGTGGCTTTGTAGTATAATTTTAAGTCAGGGAATGTGGTGCCTCCTGCCTTGCCTTTGTTGCCCAGAATTGCCTTTGCTATTCTAGGTCTCTTTGGTTCCAGATGAATTTTAAGATTATTTTATCTAATTCTGTGAGGTATGCTATCAGTATTTTGATAGGGATTGTATTGAATTTGTATAACTATTTTAGGAATATGGCCATTTTTACTATTTTGGTTGTTCCTATCCAAGAACAAGGGACATATTTCTATTTTCTGATATTCTCTTCAATCTCCTTTTGCAATGTAATGATATTTTACTTCCTTTGTTAGATTGATTCCTATGTATTTCATTTTTTTGATACTTTGTGAAGGGTGTGGTTTCCCAATTTCTCTCTCAGTGAGTTTGTTATCTGTGTACAGGAATGCTATTGATTTTTAAGTGTTGACTGTGTATCCAGCTAGAGTACTGAATTTGATCATTAACTCTAGGAGTCTTTTTGTGGAGTTTTTGGGGTCTTCTTTGTAGAGTATCATGTCATCTGCAAGTAATGATAATTTAACTTCTTCCTTTCCTATCTTTATTCCTTTCATTTCTTTCTCTTGCCTAATTGTCCTGGCTAATATTTCCACGACTATATTGAATAGGAGTGGTGATGGTGAACATACTTGTCTTGTTCCTGATTTTAGAGTGAAAGCTTTCAGTTTTTGACCATTTAGTATGATGTTGGCTGTTGTTTTGTCATAGGTGGCTTTTATCAGATTGAGATATAGCTTACCCATTCCAATTTTCTGTAAGGTTTTTTTTTTTTTTTAACCATGAATGGGTGTTGGACTTCATCAAATGCTTTTTCTGCAACTATTGAGATGATCATGTGATTTTTTTTGTCTTTGGCTTTGTTGATATGGTATATTGCATTTATTGATTTGCATATGTTGACCCATCCCTGCATCCCTCAGATGAATCCTATTTGGTCATGGTGAATGATCTTCATGATCACACCCCAGGACCAATACACTTTCTATCATTCTGAGAGAAGCAAACATAAAATAACAAAAGGCCAAAGAAATCTCTAAAGCTCCAGGCCAGAGCACATGTGTGTTAAATCTCATGGCCTGACCTTCAGTAACATTTTCTGAACTTGAAATTCTTTTAGGTTCATGCATATGGTCTACATCTTATGTAAATAATTTAATCAGAGGGGGTTCTGGGACAGTTACATCTGTTAAAAGCCCCCAAGATGCCTCAGAACCCTGTCAATTATTCCTGTCAACCAGAGAACTAATGAGAGGCTCCTAGACTGGGGTGCACATATTTTAAAATCTGAAAGTCTGATTTATCTGTGTGTGTGCTTTTTGTTTTCCTTTTATCTCTTACCTCTCTTTTCTGTTCGTGCCACTCTTTTTGTTTCTGCTGGCATGGATCTGCCCTGAGCATGTCCTCCCATCATCTTCAGTAAATGTAGCTGCTTTTTCTTTTACCATTGGATGGATTCTGGCAATTCGTTGCTCACCATACAAGAGCTGGAATCTATCTGTCAGATCCACCACATGTTATTACCTTCTAGAATTATGAAAAACACTTGGAGCTTCAGGTTGTTCTGAGGCTTTTTGTGAGCCAATGTAGTGTTCAAGATTTTTGAACAATTGAGAAAAAAAATTTGGATTAAGAATTTTTAAGAGGAGGGCCGGTGAGATGGCTCAGCGGTGTAAGCGCCTGCCTTGCAAGCGCGAGGGCCCAAGTTCGACTCCCGGAACCCACATACGAAAAAGGGGCCAGTGATATCGCTCAGCGGCACGGGTGCCTGTTGGCGCGCGAGGTCCTGAGGTCGACCCCCCGCTACCCACAAAAAAAAAAAAAAAAAAAAAAAGAATTTTTAAGAGGATACAGATACTGGTGGTGTGTCCAGGCAGCTCTGTATTAAATTGCTCAGGAATGAGTTTTAGTTATTCAACTTGGGAAAGTATGATTTTATGGTGACACAACATGGCCTGTATAACTGAAAGTGTACTCTGATTTCATGGAACTGTCCTTGGGAAGATTCTTTTGAATAATTTTGGCCAAGATAACATCCATAACTGCTTTCCTTGCCCTCTAGATTAGTGTTGAGTACAAGCCAGAGCCTTGGTACCCACTAAACATGCAGCTACTTGGCTGATGTTGCTGAGTTTACTGGGATTCAAGTTTTCCCTCATTTTGGTTAATAGGCCTTGATTCATCTTAAAATGTTTACATTTTAAAATATTTGTCAAAACTTGTTTGCTGGAAATTGATTTTTGTCTCCTGCCACCTCCATGCCTTAACTTTGTGTTTTTCTCAGTGGGAAGTATTATTCCTTAACTGGTTTCTTTTTTCCATACTAAAGCCCTTGAGCAATAGATATAGGATAAGATGTATAAACTTCTGACCAGCTATATCTAAATTTGAGCACAATGTAAATATCTTAAAACTCTGGGTGAGAGCTTTTAAATTGTCTAATACCTATAATAAGTTAAGGTGGAAAAAGCTTCAGGAAACTCAAACTCAGATTAATTAGGCAAGCAATCTCCTTTAAGATGAATATTTCTTACCTTGGTACAACCAGAAATCCTACCTTCAGACATGCAAATTTCAGAGTATAAGTATTGCTTAGGACTATAAAAAAAAAATCCTGCCAGTAGTGTAGCTTTTTAAAAGCTGGTAAATAATAACTTTAAATCTGTGTTTTATATGTGTTGGCAGGAATGTGTGTATTCTATGTGATGTCTACTTATTCGTACATTGTTTAGATGGTGTCAGATGAATTTAAAAAGAAGAGTGCTCAGTAATTAAAAGTTGTAACAAAGATGTCCTCAAAATTGTTAACATGCATTTTGCTTGTGTTAGCCAGTCAGAATTATATTTTAGTTGTTCAACTTTTGGAATAGTATTTTCAGTTGCACAAAGGTTATGAGAGACTGAAGAGCATAAAGGGAATGTGATTAAAAATTTTGAGTTTATTAGGATCTTAAAGACTCCTAGGAATAAGAGTCAGTTAACATTGAGAAAATATGGCATATATATTTTTTTTCTTTGTTTTTGGCACATATATTAATGTAGCACTGACTGGGCATTCTTTTACTGAAAAATTTAAATTGTTTAAATCCTCAGAAGGGTTATGTAGCAATAGGCAGAGTGAAGGCTGCTGCTCCTACTATTAGTGATATAGGACTTTCAGATTATATAGGGGAAATAAACGTAACTCCCAACCTGCTAGATGTCTGGTACTCTCAGTTTGTATTCATTAAAATTGAAGAATGAATTCTAAGGAACAATGGAGGTTAAGAGTAGGAAAACTTGAGAGAGAGACAGCTCCTGAGAGACAGGAGGGGACCTGAGTGGGTTGCTGTGGACCCCACTTCACAGAGGAAGTTTTATAAAGCAAAATCATGAGGTGGGTAGAATGTGGGTTAAAGCTATTATCAACCAATAAGATTATAAATATTGCTGCTTAGGTAATATTGATCTAATGGGGAAGCAGGTCACCTAGCAAGTGTACATGGAAAGAACAAAAGAACTTTTCAGGAAAGGATGGGTCTTGGGATCTTGGTCACCCACTGGGGTGGCTGATGTCTATCTAGACTTTATTGGACCAGGGGTTACTGTTTATCTTATCCCTTAGGGAGGCATGAAGGCCTGGTCATTCTGTCTTTATCTCGAGGCCTCCAACAGATGTGCCTCTGGCCACAGTTGTAATGTGTTTTCATCTTTTGTATTGACTCTTTGGAGGGCCTAGCCCTATCTGACTGCCTATAATATTTCTACTAACTCAGCTGTCTATATTAGTAGAAAGGGTACTAAAAGGAAGTATTTTGCTAGGCATTGGTTAAAAGAGTTATACAGTTTATAGCAAAAGTGGCTTTTAAATTCCCAACTCCCACCCAAAACTCCAGAAGTCATGCTTTTAATTAGTAGCAGGTAAAAACCCAGGTCTGCCTATTTCTCATCTCTATGGTGGGCTCTATGTCATGATAGAATCAGTTTCAAGATTTTTTTTTTTCTGGAATGCTTTAAGAACTTCTTTCTTTAGTGAGAGTGGTTTACCAAGACCAGCAGCTTCTCCTTAGTTATTTTACTCAGCAGAGTTTATTTGGATAACAGACATTCCCTATAGTTTATTACAGTGGAAAAGTGCAAGCAATTAAAAGGTTTATTTGACATTATCTAATAAAACTCCATTTGAGAGCTTTCTTACTTAGTCTAGAAGGAATAGTTTTGTCCTATACATTGCCTTATGTCTGAGTAAACATTATCCAGCCATTCCGTGATTCCTTCTAGTTTCCTGAAAGAGCTGGATCCATCTTTACTTGTGTAACAACTTCTACAACTTTAGAATGATAAAAGGAGCTAAAGTAGGATGAGTATTTCTCCTATAGTTTGTGGATCTTTCTAAATTTTAGTTTTGCCAAGTTAAATGCTCATAACTAGTAAAGTTCCTTTTCTGGTCTTCCAAGTAGATTCACATATGAGCATCTTTATTATCCAGGATAGTTTGCTTTGGGGGACATAAAATTTTGGTCAAAAAATAACTGATTGTGAGAAATATAAATATTCAAGTTAAAAAACCCCAGAAAATCTTTCAGAGATTTTTAAATAGCATTCCGTTGCAGCAAGTATAGATGCAATTGTCAGGTACTCACAAATTTTGAGAGTACCAAATTATTCTGGGACATAACTTGTGTTTGTCAGATGTTTTACATGTTGTGGACAAGATAGAAGAAATTGTTAAAAAATAATTAGATGGATAAATAATATATCAAAGATCTAAACAATAAAACAGAAGCATTAAACCAACTGGAAGATAAAAAAGGTAGAACACTTCAGTAGTTGTAGGAAAGGATTTTCTAAACAGAACCTCAGTTGCACAAGAAATAACAGCAAGAATTAACAAATGGAATTATACCAGACAAAAAGCTTCTATACTGCAAAAGAATCAATTAGTAGAGTGAAGAGACAACCTACAGAATGGGAAACCATTGCCAGCTACTTCTCAGATAGAGGACTAATCTCTAGAATATATAAAGAACTAAAAAAAAAATTGACCATCTAAAATTAAAGACCCACTCAAGAAATTGGCAAGTGAAATGAATAGATACTTTACAGAAGAAAAAGTACAAATGACCAACAAATACATGAAAAAATATTCAACATCTCTGGCTGTCTTAGTTACTTTTCTCTTGTTGCAAAGACAAAATATCTGACATCCAAAGTCAAAGGGGAAATGTTTATTTAGTTCACTGTAGATGTTTTAGCCCATAGTCAGCTGGCTCCAAGGCAGGGTGGTGTGACAGAGGGGCATTGCAGAGGAGAAATAGTCCAAGGCAGGCAGGCAGGGGAGAGCAAGCAAGGCAGGTTATTAGCATTTTTCTGCCCCTTTTATATTCTATCCAGGCTACAGGGGAATAGGGTGGTGCCAAACCAATCAGTGGACTGACTCAGTAATCACCTTAATCCTTAATCCTAGCACTCTCAATCCTAGCAATGCACCATAAATTAGTCACACACTCTAGATAGAGCCACCTCTGAAAAAGCCCCACCTATGACCTCTTGAGGCTTTGGAGGGACATCTTAACACAAGCTATAACACTGGCAACTAGAGATATGCAAATTAAAACAACACTAAGATTCCGTCTTACCTCATAAACAATCACAACCTTCAAGAAATCAAAAAATAACAAATGCTGGCCTGGTGAAAAATGACCCTCCTGCATTGTTGGTGGGAATGTAAACTAGTACAGCCACTATGGAAATCAGTATGAAGATTTCTCAAAGAACTAAAATTAGAAATTCCATATGACCCAGCTATCCCCATCCTAGGTATCTTTCCCAAAGAGTGTAAGTCATCATACTGTTACAGCAAAATCACAAGAATCACTCACAGAGGACGAGTATGGACATAGTCGCTTTCCTTTATTGGCCGGCAATGATGTCCCAGCTTCAGCTAAGACATCAATCACCCAGTGTCTGTTCTCAGGGCTTTTTATACGTTACAAGTTCCCCCCAACCATAACCTTAGCAACCACATTGCACTACATTATCTTTCTGGAATTTGACAGGAACATCACTAGGTTTATCACAAGACCCTCTTCAAACATCTGGTCTGTTTGTTGTAACTGTTCCTCCTTTTATGGGTTTTATGGCTAACTGGAAATGGGTCTGAGGAGTCAGTGTATCTACAGGTTAGTGCCTTAATATCTAACAGGGTTGGGGAGTGAGTTCATCTAAGGGTTAAGTGAAGACAAAATGGAGTCACTTTAGCCATATCAATACTATAGTGATACATGCATGCCAAAATTTATAGCAATAGAAATTGCAATAGCTAAATCCTGGAAGCAGCCTGTATATCCATCAACAGATGATCAGAGAAAGAAATTGCAGTATCTATATATAACAGAATAAATTCAGCTATAAAGAAGAACAAATTTGAGACATTTGTAGGAAAATAGATGCACCTGGAAAATACAATGTTGATTGAAACAAATCAGACACACAAACTTGAATTCCATTTGGTATCTCTCATCCGAGTAAGGCAAAGTAGAAAATAAGAGAATAATAAAGGAAGGATAGAATTATGCAATGGGGTGGATCTCTTGCAGATGGAAAGGGGTCCAGGGAACCAAGGGAGGGGGGGAGAGTGAGGGGATGGGGAAATAGAATGAAGATATGCCAGGTACGTGGTCCTAATAACCTCAATGAATATGGACATTATATGCCATAAATATGATCTAAGATTAGTAATATCAACAAGAATGAAAAGTGAGAAAGGGAAAATAGAGGAGGAGGGAGGGAGGGGGAGGAAAGGGGATTGTTTTAAAAAAGAATACATATTATGTACATGTACTAACTCCCCAAGATGACTGTAAAATGCATGTACTACAAACATATACTAATAAAAAAATTAAAAATGTGATATACAGGGATAATGACAATATCTTTGTTTAGAACACCAAGGTTTAGAATATTGATCTGTTCTTAGCAAAATTTACAATAAAACATTAAAAAGTTGTCAAAATAATTTCTTATGCTCTATACTCTTTTTGTTAAAATTAAATGTGTAGAAAAATGAAGTTTTTTTTTTTTTTTTTGTGGGTACCAGGGGGTCGACCTCAGGACCTCACGTGCCAGGAGGCGCCCGTGCCGCTGAGCGATATCACCGGCCCCTTTTTCGTATGTGGGATCCGGGAGTCGAACTCGGGCCCTCGCGCTTGCAAGGCAGGCGCTTAAGCCGCTGAGCCATCTCACCGGCCCAGAAAAATGAAGTTTTAAAAAGTTCACATTTACTTAGATATTGGTATAAAACTTTTACAGTTCTAGCTATATAAACTACTATTAGGTGATATCTTTTATTTTTCAAAAAATATAATTGTCCTGGTATAACACAGTTGATCATGATTGTTGTCTTAATATGCCATAAAAGTAGCTAAATCATTTCCTATATTTTCACCTTATGTATTGCTAATAGTCATTTAAATGATTAAACCCATGTTCCTTGTGGGTGGTAAGAGACAGTCTTGCTCAAAAATGTATGTTCTTGGTAACACAGACACATTTTTACACACTATATTCAAAATGTTTTCTAGGTGTACCTAAAAAATCCTAAATATGTTACTAAACTGTAATACTTGGTCTTGATGTTAGTAAATGGTGTGCTTTCTCCCAAATGGTGATTCACATTAATTTACAAGGACGGGGGACTATAAAACATTTGCTTGATATCACAAACTTGCAGAACTAAGCTTGTTTCACAGAAATATTGGCTTTCTTTAATTTGGCCACTATGTTTCTTAGATCAGGTTTACTATACAGACTGGCTTTGCTTTGCTTTTATTGGCTTGATTTATGTTTGCTTATAAGTTTTATAACTCTTTGTCAAAGTTCTAAATTTTTAGGGTGCTGACTACAAAATAGATAGGATTAGACCTGACAGTAGACTCTAGATAAAAGCCTAAGAGCCACTCTTTCCAAACCTCTGATACTGCTCAAATTTAATGACAGAAAAGGGTTTTATGACACTGACTCCAATATACTGTCACATCACCCCCAAGGTGGGACATGTTCTGACTGACTGTCACCAGGGAAAGCTACTGGCAATGACTTCAGAAAAGAAGAAAATGCATTTAGAATACAAGGGGGAAAGTTGCTTGCTCAGAGATGGGTGGGGGAAGTTGCGTGCATCAAAGAGTCACCTGTGTGTCAACTGCACCAACATAAATACAGCTGCAGAGATTATTAAAGAGGGTTCTTATGCATGACTACCTTAAAGCAAGATGCCCTTCTAGCAGGTGTAATGGTTAGATAGCCCCTGACTTTCGCTTTCTTTTGTATTTGACTTCACAATACTTAGTGATACTTTTTCATGCTCAAGTATTTGGCTTCCCTTTGCATGAGCTCCAGCTACCCTTGATGGAATCTATGCCTCAATCCAACACAACGACAGCCAGCCAGATCATGTGGCACCTCATTTATCAGAGACTGAGGGCTGAAATAAGCAAGGGGAAAGTTGTTACCGGCACTGCAAATGGAACTTTAAAAGTTAGATATTTTTCTTTTAGAGATAAGCAACTTCTACAAACTTCCTTCTGCTGATACTATAATCAACACCTCTTCCTCTCCTCAGGCCAGAAGAAGTGACAGAACATGCAGATGCCAGCCCCAGAAGATCAGGGGCCTCTTTTCCTTTCCACAAGCAAGGGGGCAAAGAGCTGCAGAAGGCTCTTAGTAGTAAAGCAGGCATGGAGATCTGCATTGTCTCTCTGTGCTCCCCTCCCCTCTGTTCTTGCTATAAAAACATTTGTCTACCTGTGTATGGGGAGATGGTGATTTGAGGCAAATATTCCCCTCCACTTTAGCTTAGAGCTAAGCTTTGAATAAATCCTTTTCCTTGTTATCCAAATAGATGGCCTCCTTTGAATTGGTCAGTGGCAAGCAAATGAACCTGAGAGTATGCGCCTAAGTGGCTGGTGACATTTTGTTCAATTGGTGCATCACCATTTTTGCATAAAGTATACCCATAATGCATCTTTTTATGATTTCTAACTTTGGTTTCTTTGATTTGGAGCGAGGAGCTGAAACACCAGCAAAGCAATCTGAGGCATATTCTCATTGCAGGGATTTTTATAATCCTCCTTCATCTTTTATGGTTGCAGCTCCTGAGTTTAAATCGATTATAGCTTTTTTAGTGACTCACTAAAAATGTCAAGTCTTTCAACAGGATCTGTCTTAATTGTCACAGAAAAGTAACTCTTTAATGCTAGTTAAATTATATAATTTTCACACAAGTACAACTTGTATACCCAGGTTTGGGCATAGACATCTCTGACTCATACAGTACAAGAAGCAGGGGCAGAAGTGGGCAGCTCACTGGGATCATCCTGCTGCTCATACGTTCAGTTAGTTGGGGCATTTTGCTGCAGGACTGGACAGTGTGGCTTAATGCAGCTATGATGTTAAGAATATGCTGTGGCTCCAGCAGCTTCCAGCTCACCCTGCACTTCCCTGACCACACCTAGCTTCCCTCTGCCCCGCCCTTCCTCCCTTCATGCTGCTGCTTTGGCAGGGAAGCTCTCTATGCCCATCCACCTGCAGAATGTTCCCAGGATCCTCCAGGGCCAAGGCTACTTCCTTTGTGATGCTTTTTCTGACCACTGAGATGGGCACGGTTATTCCCTTCTCTGCAGACCCTAGTCTATAGTACCTATAATATGTTAATACATTCACTTTTTATATTCCTCTGCTGCTCCATATCCTGTGGAAGAGCAGGTAGTATTTTTTATTCGCCTCCACATCTTTAGTACCTGGAAATCTGACATAAGGTACAAATATCTTTGTAAATTTCCATTAAAAGAATTAGTCCACGATGATTGTTGCTTGATTGACTGCAGTTGAAGGTAGTTCACAGAGCAGATTAAGCCACATCAGCCATTTCCTTAAACATAGATTAAAATAATGATTATAGACTCAAGATGC